>OU342743.1:140913369-140943618 GCA_910589775.1 Avena eriantha
AAAGAACACACATGCAATGACACTGGTGGATCCATATGTGGTTTGTGGAAAGAACAGACATGCAATGACTCTAGCTGTGGTTCATGAAAAGAACACAGATCCAATAACACTGGTTGATCCATATCTGGTTTGTGAGAAGAACACACATCCAATGACACTAGGTGTGATTCATGAAATGAACACACATGCAATGACACGGGTGGATCCTTATGTGGTTTGTGAGAAGAACAGCCACTCAATGACACTGGGTGTGGTTCATGAAAAGAACACACATCCAATGACACTGGTGGATCTTTATGTGGTTTGTTTAGAAGAACATACATGCAATGACTCTAGCTATGGTTCATGAAAAGAACATACATGCAATGACACAGGTGGATCCATGTGTGGTTTGTGAAAATAACAGACATGCAATCACACTAGGTGGATCCATGTGTGGTTTGTTTAGAGGAACAGACATGCAATGACACTGGGTGTGGTTCGTGAAAAGAACACACATGCAATGACACTGGTGGATCCATGTGTGGTTTGTGAGAATAACACACATCCAATGACATTGGGTGTCGTTCATGAAAATAACACACATCCAATGACACTGGTGGATCCTTATGTGGTTTGTTAGAAGAACAGACATGCAACGACTCTAGCTGTCGTTCATGAGAAGAACACACACGCAATGACACCGGTGTATCCTTACGTGGTTTGTGAGAAGAACACACATGCAATGACTCTAGGTGTGGTTCCTGAAAAGAACATACATGCAATGACACTGGTGGATCCATATGTGGTTTGTGGAAAGAATAGGCATGTAACGACTCTAGCTGTGGTTCATGAAAAGAACACACATGCAATGACACTGGTGGATCCATGTGTGGTTTGTGAGAAGAACACACATCCAATGACACTGGTGGATCCTTATGTGGTTTGTGAGATGAACAGATATGCAATGACTCTAGCAGTCGTTCATGAAAAGAACAGACATGCAATGACAATGGTGAATCCATGTGTGGTTTGTGGGAAGAACACACATCCAATGACACTTGATGTGGTTCATGAAAAGAACACACATCCAATGACACTGGTGGATCCATGCGTGGTTTGTGAGAAGAACACACATCCAATGGCACCGGGTGTGGTTGATGGAAAGAACACACATCCAATGAGACTGGTGGATCCATATGTGGTTTGTGGAAAGAACAGATATGCAATGACTCTAGCTGTGGTGCATGAAAAGAACACACATGCAATGACATTGGTGGGTCCATGTGTGGTTCAAGAGAAAAACACACATCCAATGACACTAGGTGTGGTTCATGAAAAGAACACACATCCAATGACACTGGTGGATCCATGTGTGGTTTGTGAGAAGAACAGACATGGAATGACTCTGGGTGTGGTTCATGAGAAGAACACACATCCAATGACACTAGATGTGGTTCATGAAAAGAACACACATGCAATGAAACTGGTGGATCCATGTGTGCTTTGTGAGAAGAACACACATCCAATGACATTGGGTGTGGTTCATGAAAAGAACACACATCCAATGACACTGGTGGATCCTTATGTGGTTTGTGACAAGAACACATATGCAATGACTCTAGCTGTGGTTTATGAAAAGAACAGACATTCAATGACACTGGTGGATCCTTATGTGGTTTGTGAGAAGAACACACATCCAATGACACTGGGTGTGGTTCATGAAAATAACATACATCCAATGACACTAGATGTGGTTCATGAGAAGAACAGACATGCAATGACTCTAGCTGTGGTTCATGAAAAGAACACACATCCAATGACAGTGGTGGATCCATATGTGGGTTGTGAGAAGAACACACATCCAATGGAGAATATCATTTTGCGGCCTGAAAGTTGGGGTGTCCAGGCAACGCGGTACCAAAGTTCCCTGAAATCAGCCGGGATGACTAGAGTAGGTGTGCCAAATACTTAGAGGATCTTTTTAGCACGAATTCAACTTTACGTTTCAATACAAAAAAATCAGGCTAATGGCCGTCAAGTTGGGCCCCCTGTTAGTTCTTGTTGTTATGTCGCTCCCGTCGTTTAGGCGGGGTGGCTGTCACGTAGGCTTGCAGCGTTGGCACAGTGGATAGGAAAACACCCCCTGCCCAGTGTATTGACGTGACAAAACAGGGCACATGTATCAGCGTTATAATTATTTTTTGTTTAGTCAGAAGCTGGAACGGCCACCGCCACATGTCTCTCCTTGGACTCCCATCCCCGTCGTTAACCACTACCTTAAAAGCGCATTGACCGTTGCACCGTTCCCCTGCCTCGCAGAAACCACTCTTCTTCTTCCTGTCATCTCTCTTCTTCACATCTTCTCCTTGCCGCCCATGGAAGGTCGTCGTACTCTAGAGACAAGCTTCACTACCCATGACAATAAGAAGATAGACGTTGTCTACACCAACGAGGAGGAGACAGTGGTGCGTGTCCTAAGGATGTACGAGGGTTGGCTTGAGATAGACGAGGACAAGTTTGTGGGATTGGACCTCGAGTACACCTCGGAGCACCCATATGAAGGGAGTGAAGTCGCCGTCATTCAACTGGCCATGCGGAGACACGTCCTCGTCTACCACCTCTCCCAGTTTGTAGATCTACTCTCTATAGCTAACCTCTTTTAGGGTTTTCTCCTCTTGTTCTTTATCCACTTGCTCATCTTGCAACTACTGGATTTTATTTAGGACCAAATAAATTATGACAAGACAATGTTGAGAGTCTTGATCTTGCATTTACTAAACTTTTAAAAGTTATATTCAGATGATGATCTTGCATTGAAAAAATATTTGTAGTTACAAATTTTGGTGATGACAAACTACATACTTTCAGGACTGACAGGAATTGTCCGGCGCTGCGCCAGTTCCTTGTAGAAAAGGGAATTGTTTTCTGCACTGTCGACAAAACAACTGATTTTTCGAAATTTATCAAGAGGGAATTATAATTCCTGCACACAACTCGATCGATATTTAGAGTCTTGTCAAGAACCTAGGGGGCTCGAGGAAGGATGGAATGGCATCACTCGCAACTAGAATCCTCGATGAATCGTACGACAAAATGAAGGAAGATTTCCCTACGGATAGGCACGATTTCCGGGTCGAGTGGCCGTTGTCTGATATAAACCTGAAGTATGCAGCCATATATGCTTACGTGACCTACCAGCTGTACAAGAAGATCCATTTTTTCTACGTTACCTCGTGCTTTGCCCTATTTGCAAGAGGGAAGACGAGCTTAGGGGAGCCCTTTGTAGAAAATGCAGGATAGCTGAGTTTGAAGCTGCATATGCAAAGAAAATGGCTACATCTGAGGCAGCTGACTGAGAGGCTGAAGAAGCAGCTGAAAGAGAGCTTGCAGCTGAAGCAGAAGCAGCTGATAGAGAGGCAGCATCTTCTAGCGGCAACAATCAGGCCTGTGATGCACCGCTAATTGTGTTGCAGGATGCTGAAGATAGGGAAGCCAACTCAGATCCTAGGTGGGACGAAGCATTTCGTGAGCTATGGAGTACTTGGAATGGTCGTAGTTTATCGCCTAGGAACGATGGCAAGCGCCTCAAGTGGTCTGATGAGAAGTGAATTAAATTTTACTTGTCAGTGTTATGTTTCTGTTTTGTGGAACTAAATTAGCTTGTCAAGATGTCTAGCACCTCAAGTGATACTAGTAAAATAAATTTAACCCTCTTTGTGTTATGTTTATGTATGTGTCTTGTAGCTTGTCAAGATGGTAGCTCGTTAACTGGCAGTTTGAAAGAGTGCCCTTTTGCTCTCTCGCTAAACAAATATGTTTCAATTTGCCCAAATTGGTAGCAAATCTACAGAAGATTCTCACTTCGATAATTTGTTCTCTTTTGGACCTCTTTTTGCCTCCGATTAGGTAGCAAATCTAGAGCAACAAATCACACCAGGAAGAATACACTCATTTAGAAAACAAAACAAATGTAGATATAGCTGTGCGCAGCTAAATAGGATATAGTGATAGAAAGTAGGTTGCTTAACGAGGTTCGATGCATTCAGCCAGAAATAGGATATAGCTCGAAAGAAGCTGCTTACAAGCAGCAGTAGCCGCCACAGCTACAGGCACATCCTGCAAGTACCCGCGCCCCTACCTCCTCCCTCCGGCGCTTCCTCCACTTCTTGCTGCCCAGTCCCTTGATCTTGGGGGCCTTGGGCCTGATTGGAGGCATGCGACCCTCTTTGATGGCCACCCGCTGGAGGTTTCGGAGGTGAATGCCGAGAGCCCGATGTTCAACGATGTAGGCATTGATGTTCACAGTCTCGCGCTCGCTGCCTTCGTGGATGCCAGAGCCCGGGGCCTCCGCATGCTTCAGTAAGGAGTTGAAGTCGGTGCCGGCGAGACTCACCCAGCCGAAGGCGATCCCCTTGCAAAAGGGGTAGCGCCGGGAGCCGCCCCTGAAAAAGGCATCGTACTGGTCGGCCCGCAGCCTCCTCAGCACTTGACGAGTCTTGGTGTGGATGGACTCGTCATCGCTGCTGACGTTGCTGCCGGAAACCTATTAGAAGAAAAGGAAAATGGGGGAGTAGATGATGTAAGAAGACCGAGCAATCGAAATGCGAACAAGCGAATCCTAATAAATCAAGATCTAGTATCCAATGATGGGAACGGTAGAAGAACCAGGGGAGGGAAGCAAACCCTAGTTACCTCCAACCATGGGTCGTCGATGCCGGTGTCATAGGGGTTCAGTGGAGCGATGTACTTATCTGGATCGTACATCCCCAAGAAGTGCTTGATATGCTTGTGACCGGCGGGGGCCTCCTCGCTGGCGGGGGGCTCCTCTTCGGCGGCCCCGTCGGTAGCGGGGACAGGGGCCTGGACGGGAACGGCGGCTGCCATCGATGGCTCGAGTAGGGCCTAGACAGGGACGGCGGCTGCTTTCAAAGAATCAAGGGGGACCGGCGAGGAGATGGGGGCCTCCTCACCGGCGGACTCGGAGGCGATGATGGCCACCTTATCCTCCTCCGCCATCGCCGGTGCGGGCGGGGTATTCTCGGGAGTTTGCGGGTGCTGGTGGGACAGTGGAGAGGGTTGCGTGGGGAGAGTGATCGAGAGTGAGAGTGGGTGTGCGGAGAGGGGCTCTATAGTTAAGGTGGATGGAAGCAAGGCACGTTTCGTTGTACCACCGTGCAACACGCCGCGTAGTCTACTACACCGTGCACCGCGACACACGCACGGTACGTCACTTTTTTTCCCAGGCCATGCATGGCAGTTCTGTATTGAGCCACATGCAAAGGGAGTATACACAATTTCTCTGTACGAAGTTTGACATGGCCCTAAAATTGGCGATAGTTAAAAGTGGAAACGTAGAGGGGAAGGTAGGTGGCTGTAGGCGAGATTTGTGGGGTTGTGCTAGATCGGGTAGAGGGATGTGTTGCATGTCTGTTCCTCTAAACAAACCACCGATGGATCCACCTAGTGTGATTGCATGTCTGTTCTTTTCACAAACCACACATGGATCCACCAGTGTCATTGCATGTGTGTTCATCTCATGAACCAAAACTAGAGTCATTGCATGTTTGTTCCTCTAAACAAACCACACATGGATCCACCTAGTATGATTGCATGCCTGTTCTTTTCACAAACCACACATGGATCCACCAGTGTCATAGCATGTGTGTTCTTTTCGTGAACCACTCCTATAGTCATTGCATGTGTGTTCTTCTAAACAAACCACACATGGATCGACCCAGTGTCAATGCATGTATGTTCCTCTAAACAAACCACACATGGATCCACCTAGTGTGATTGCATGTCTGTTCTTTTGACAAACCACACATGGATCCACCAGTGTCATTGCATGTGTGTTCTTTTCATGAACCACAACTAGAGTCATTGCATGTGTGTTCTTCTAAACAAACCACACATGGGTCCACACCCATTGTCATTGCATGTATGTTCCTCTAAACAAAACACACATGGATCCACCTAGTGTGATTGCATGTCTGTTCTTTTCACAAACCACACATGGATCCACCAGTGTCATTGCATGTGTGTTCATCTCATGAACCACAACTAGAGTCATTGCATGTTTGTTCCTCTAAACAAACCACACATGGATCCACCTAGTGTGATTGCATGTCTATTCTTTTCACAAACCACACATGGATCCACCAGTGTCATTGCATGTGTGTTCTTCTCATGAACCACAACTAGAGTCATTGCATGTCCTTTCCTCTAAACAAACCACACATGGATCCACCTAGTGTGATTGCATGTCTGTTCTTTTCACAAACCAAACATGGATCTACCAGTGTCATTGCATGTGTGTTCTTTTCATGAACCACACCTAGAGTCATTGCATGTGTGTTCTTCTAAATAAACCACACATGGATCCACCTAGTGTGGTTCCATGTCTGTTCTTTTCACAAACCACACTTGGATCCACCTAGTGTGATTGCATGTCTGTTCTTTTCACAAACCACACATGGATCCACCAGTGTGATTGCATGTGTGTTCTTCTCATGAACCACAACCAATGTCATTGCATGTCTGTTCTTCTCACAAACCACATAAGTATCCACCTGTGTCATTGCATGTCTATTCTTCTCACAAACCACACATGGATCCACCAGTTTCATTGGATGTGTGTTCTTCTCATGAACCACAGCTAGAGTCATTGCATGTCTGTTCTTTTCATGAGCCACACCCAGTGTCATTGCATGTGTGTTCTTTCCATGAACCACAACTAGAGTCATTGCATGTCTGTTCTTCTAAACAAACCACACATGGGTCCACACCCACTATCATTGCATGTCTGTTCCTCTAAACAAACCACACTTGGATCCACCTAGTGTGATTGAATGTCTGTTCTTTTCACAAACCACACATGGATCCACCAGTGTGATTGCATGTGTGTTCTTCTCATGAACCACAACCAATGTCATTGCATGTCTGTTCTTCTCACAAACCACATAAGTATCCACCCGTGTCATTGCATGTCTATTCTTCTCACAAACCACACATGGATCCACCAGTTTCATTGGATGTGTGTTCTTCTCATGAACCACAGCTAGAGTCATTGCATGTCTGTTCTTTTCATGAGCCACACCTAGTGTCATTGCATGTGTGTTCTTTCCATGAACCACAACTAGAGTCATTGCATGTCTGTTCTTCTAAACAAACCACACATGGGTGCACACCCACTATCATTGCATGTCTGTTCCTCTAAACAAAACACACATGGATCCACCTAGTGTGATTGCATGTATGTTCTTTTCAGAAACCACACATGGACCCGCTAGTGTCATTGCATGTGTGTTCTTTTCATGAACCACAACTAGAGTCATTGCATATGTGTTCTTCTAAACAAACCACACATGGATCCACCCAGTGTCATTGCTGGTTTGTTCCTGTAAACAAACCACCGATGGATCCACCTAGTGTGATTGCATGTCTGTTCTTTTCACAAACCACACCTGGATCCACCAATGTCATTGCATGTGTGTTCATCTCATGAACCAGAACTAGAGTCATTGCGTGTTTGTTCCTCTAAACAAACCACACATGGATCCACCTAGTGTGATTGCATGTCTGTTCTTTTCACAAACCACACATGGATCCACCAGTGTCATTGCATGTGTGTTCTTCTCATGAACCACAACTAGAGTCATTGCATGTCTTTTCCTCTAAAAAAACCACACATGGATCCACCTAGTGTGATTGCATGTCTGTTCTTTTTACAAACCACACATGGATCAACCAGTGTCATTGCATGTGTGTTCTTTTCATGAACCACAACTAGAGTCATTGCATGTGTGTTCTTTAAATAAACCACACATGGATCCACCTAGTGTGATTGCATGTCTGTTCTTTTCACAAACCACACTTGGATCCACCTAGTGTGATTGCATGTCTGTTCTTTTCACAAACCACACATGGATCCACCAGTGACATTGCATGTGTGTTCTTCTCATGAACCACAACCAGTGTCATTGCATGTCTGTTCTTCTCACAAACCACATAAGTATCCACCTGTGTCACTGCATGTCTGTTCTTCTCACAAACCACACATGGATCCACCAGTTTCATTGGATGTGTGTTCTTCTCATGAACCACAGCTAGAGTCATTGCATGTCTGTTCTTTTCATGAGCCACACCCAGTGTCATTGCATGTGTGTTCTTTCCATGAACCACAACAAGAGTCATTGCATGTCTGTTCTTCTAAACAAACCACACATGGTCGACACCCATTGTCATTGCATGTCTGTTCCTCTAAACAAAACACATATGGATCCACCTAGTGTGATTGCATGTCTGTTCTTTTCACAAACCACACATTGATCCACCAGTGTCATTGCATGTGTGTTCTTTTCATGAACCACAACCTATCGTTGTATTGGGAATGGGAGTACCTAAGGAGGTTAGATAGAGGTGTGGGGACTAGTAGGGAAGCTATCGGCGGTGTCCGCAGGCGGGATTGGATACAAGCGAGCGTAGCGGAACGCAAGTAGTACCCAGGTTCGGGGCCCTCGTGGTGAGGTAAGACGCCTACTCCTGTCGGATCTGACTATGTGGAATACCAGGACTACAAGTGCTCCTCGAGCTGTATATGCTAGCTACTGCCTTAAATGCTGTAAGACCAACCGTCTATCTGTCTAACTAAGCTAGAGGGCGTGCTCTGCGTGAGGGAGCTAGCAGAGAGAGCTAGCTCCCTAGGAGGTGATCGATCCATGGCTCTGTGTATGAATGAATGAGGCCCTCCCTTGGTGCCTTATAAAGGTGGCCCAAGGGACAAAGGTGGGACCCGCCCGCCTAACTAGTACTACTCAATATGTCATGCATGAGGTAATGTATAGTGGCACACTAGTCATTACATCATCTGGTAAGGTAGCATGGGCTTTGTCTTCTCAGTCTTGTCGTTGTCCGTCTTCTCTTCTCGTACAGGGAATAGCTGGCCTGGAAATATCTGTCTTGGTCTTGATCGATAGTAGCAGTAACTGGGCGGTGACTGGCTGAACCGACTGGGATCGATCCGCTGATCTAGGGGCGAGCGAGTCGGCTGGGGGCATCCGGCTAGGGGGCGGACTACCGGCCCAGTGGGAGACGCGGCCCACCCAGGCGGCGGGGGATCCGGCTAGGGGAATTGGTGAGCGGGGTGCGCCGGGTGGGCCGGCTGAGGCGGCCCAGCCAGGGAGCAGGGCGACGCGGCAGGGAGGCCGGCTAAGGCGGAGGCCCATCTAGGGCGGGACAGGCCAGCCGAGGGCGCTGCTACCCGGGCCGGATGGAGGAGGCCCAACCAGGGGAGAGGGGCAGCACAGCCGGGGAGGCTCCTTCCCTGGGCGCGGGGGAGCGGGCCGGATCGCCTAGCCGGCCCAAGAAGCGGAGGGGAGCTCCAGGTACCGGCCCGGGATGCCCTTTTGTGCTGTCTTCTCTATTCTTGTTGGTGGAGACGCGTTTTTACCCGTCTTGAGTGCTTCTTTGGGGTACCCGGGGATAATCCCCCCGACACTAGCCCTCGAGCGCGCGCTGATTTCACCCGGAGGGGCAAATTCGCACGAGCTCCGAAAAAACTTGTCGTTGTCGTTGTAGATGAAGTTCTTGAACAGCGTCCGGCTGGATACCTCCAGCCCGGGAAGCAACACAACTACCGCGAGGGCGCGCGAGCGCACCCGCGGGGTGTAGCCCCCGAGATTCGGAGTAGCTGACGAAGACAGGTGCTGCGAATCTTCTCTATCTTTCCCTTTTCGACACCTCGAACTTGCTATCCGGCTGAACGCCTTCAGCCGGACTGGAGAACTTGATTACACCGGGGGCGCGCCTGCGCACCCGGTGGGTGTAGCCCCCGAGATTCGAAGTAGCTGGCAATGCCAAGTGCTTTGAATCTTCAAATGCCCTTGAAATCCGACTCGGAGCAGTCGTGCCAAAATAAACAAACAGAATTGATTGCCAGTACATCAACATATAGTAAACATGCTATCAACCGGATAACGGTTATATTTTTCAAAAACTAGCTCGTGCTTTTCTGAACACTTAGTCACTTTCTCGTGCACTCTGCTGTTTACGCTGTGTCCTTGCCGGCCAGCCGGGTTGCGGTCTGGAGCCGGAACCGAAGGGGGAGCTAACAGTACATTGCACACGGTACTAGGGGCTGAGCAGCCGGAAAAAACCAACTAGACACGAGGCTGGAATGTCCGATCTGTCGCACCCTTCGCCGTTTTTCATGTGGGATGCCTCGGGCTTTTGCTCTTGCTAGCCGGACAGTCGGGTTGCGGTCTGTAGCTGAGACGAAGAGTGGGCCTCTGACACAGTCGCACACTACTCAATCGGCTTACGGGTTTAGCAGGCCGGGCCAACCGGCGAGCCCCCGGGTAGGGGTTGTCGGCGCCGGAAAACTGAAAGCAGGAGGTAAAACAACATCTGGCGAGCTCTCGAGGGTTGCTCGAGGTCGGAAAAACACTCACATTGTAGCCGTGGGTGTAGTAGGGTCGAAGACGCGATTCCGCAAGCGTTGCGGCTGCTGAAACGGTCCAACTGGCATTCCACCCGGATAGCCTGGCCCCAGCCGGACAGGCAACCAAACACGGCGTAGCCAGATTCGGTCCCTAGCTGGCCAGGCAACCAAACGCGCCAGGATGCGCCGAACCGGCCTGGCCCAGCCGGAAGGGGGTCCAGCCGGCCGAACCGGCAACCAAACGGGACGAAGTCGCGCGGAGTCGGCCCGACTCAGCCGGAACGGGGCCGAACCGGACGAATCGGACAGACAGACGCAGGTAGACGGACTGACGTAGCCGGATTTTTCTTGCCTTTTTCTCCTTTTCTTTCTTACTTTTCTTCTAACCGGCTAGATCAATCGGACTTGCAGCTGCTCTTAACCGGATTTTTCTAGCCGGCCTATCCCTCTTTCTATTTTCTTTTTCCTCTCTATTTTTTCCTCACTTTTTTCTTCTCTTTTTCTCAACCGACCACAAACAGCCGATTCTCTCCCTTCCTTTTTTTCTTTTCTTTTTTCTCCTACTAATTTCTTTTTCCTAACCGGCCAAACTCCAGCCGGCCCTACCTTTTTTTTCTCTCTTTCTTCATTCTCTCTCTCTTTTTTATTCCAACCGGATGACCTTTCTCCTCTGTCGCTTCTTCTTCAGTCGGCCAGGGAAGCATGCGGGCGCAGCCGGATAGGAGGCGTGCAGCGAGAGCCGGTGGGCGCGCGCACGGGGCTGGATGAAGCACCAGTCGGCCGGGTGGCGAGACGGTAGGACGCGACGGAGCCGGCGGGAAGCACGCCAGCCGGACGGAGCGGAGGCGTGAGCGCGCGAAGCGCTGACGGGGAGGAGCTTGCGGTGGCAGCTCGGCGACGCACGCGGGCGGATGGAGCGGCGCAAGGTCACCGGGCGGCGGCGGCGCGCATGCGCGGGAGAGGCAGTAAAACCGCGACGGGTGGCGGTGCTGCGGGCGTGGCTGGCAAGGAGAAGGGATGGCGGCGCAGCTGCTGCCAGACTGCCGCGGGTGACGGCGCGGGGACGCGCAGCGGCGAGAGGATGCGGCGACGCTGCTGCATGGGAGGCACGCGGGGAGCCGGCAAACGCGCGTGGAGCGCAGCCGTCGAGGCGGTGGGGACGCCGCGAGCCGGAGCGACGCGAGCGCCGCAAGAGCCGGACGGGCGCGGAGCAGGCAATGCGTATGGAGCTTAGCATGGTACGTTGTACGTATTCTTATAGGTATTTTTCTGGAATGCTGCAGCTGTGTGTCCTTGCTTGACTCGCACATGCGCGCGCGCTAGCCTGCTGCTTTGCCTTGGTCGCTTGCTGCTAGCTCGCGCGGACGGAGACGGTTGCGTGGAGGCAGCGAGCCGTGGGCGCACGCGGACGCAGGCTCACGAACTTGCTTCAGAGAGGAACCTGGCAAGGAACGCTCGCGGGAGAGCTTGCTGGGGGCGCGGCGGTGGTGCCGCAGGCACCACCGACGCACACGAGGAGGATGCGGCCTGGCGAACTCAGACGACGGTGCGGGGAGGCCGGAGCAGCACGCGGACGCGGCCACACGGACTAAGATGGTGCAGAGACGGCGGCAAGCCCTCGCGAGGCTTGACGAGGCAAGGGAGACGATTGCGCGGCGGCGACGACGAGCCCCCGGGCTTCTCGGCGAGGCGGGGTGATGACGTCACGAAGGCGATGACGAGCCCCCGGGCTCCTTGGCGAGACGACAGCACGGTGGCGGCGGCGAGCCCCCGAGCCTTTCGGCGAGACGACAACCGCGGCCGCGGGCGAGCCCCTGAGAAATTTGACGAAGTGGTGTCGGTGACAACGGCGCGGAGGTGGCGAGCCCCCGGGCAACTTGAGACGGTGCCGATGTCGACGACGACGATGAGAAAAATCGGTCCCATGCGGAACGGAACTCCGGCCGAGCCATCTTGCCCCACGGTGGCCAACTGTCGTTGTATTGGGAACGGCAGTACCTGAGGAGGTTAGATAGAGGTGTGGGGACTAGCAGGGAAGCTATCGACGGCATCCGCAGGCGGGATTGGATACAAGCGAGCGTAGCGGGACGCAAGAAGTACCCAGGTTCGGGGCCCTCATGGTGAGGTAAAACCCCTACTCCTGCCGGATTTGACTATGTGGAATACCAGGACTACAAGTGCTCCTCGAGCTGTATACGCTAGCTACTGCCTTAAATGTTGTAAGACCAACCGTCTATCTATCTAACTAAGCTAGAGGGCGTGCTCTGCGTGAGGGAGCTAGCAGAGAGAGCTAGCTCCCTAGGAGGTGATCGATCCATGGCTCTGTGTATGAATGCATGAGGCCCTCCCTTGGTGCCTTATAAAGGTGGCCCAAGGGACAAAGGTGGGACCCACCCGCCTAACTAGTACTACTCAATATGTCATGCATGAGGTAATATATAGCGGCACACTAGTCATTACATCATGTGGTAAGGTAGCATGGGCTTTGTCTTCTCAGTCTTGTCGCTGTCCTTCTTCTCTTCTCGTATACGGAATAGCTGGCCTGGAAATATCTGTCTTGGTCTTGATCGATAGCAGCAGTAACTGGGGGGCGACTGGCTGACCCGGCTGGGATCGATCCGCCGATCTGGGGGCGAGCGAGTCGGCTGGGGGCGTCTGGCTAGGGGCGGACTACTGGCCCAACGGGAGACGAGGCCCACCCAGGCGGCGGGGGATCCGGCTAGGGGAATTGGTGAGCGGGGCGCGCCGGGTGGGCCGGCTGAGGCGGCCCAGCCAGGGAGCAGGGCGACGCAGCGGGGAGGCCGGCTAAGGCGGAGGCCCATCCAGGGCGGGACAGGCCAGCCGAGGGCGCTGCTACCCGGGCCGGATGGAGGAGGCCCAACCGGGGGAGAGGGGCAGCACGGCCGGGGAGGCTCCTTCCCTGGGCGCGGGGGAGCGGGCCGGATCTCCTAGCCGGCCCAGGAAGCGGAGGGGAGCGCCAGGAACCGGCCCGGGATGCCCTTTTGTGATGTCTTCTCTATTCTTGTTGGTGGAGACACGTTTTTTACCCGTCTTGAGTGCTTCTTTGGGGTACCCGGGGATAATCCCCCCGACACAACCAGAGTCATTGCATGCGTGTTCTTCTAAACAAACCACACATGGATCCACCTAGTGTGATTGCATGTTTGTTCTTTCACAAACCACACATGGATCCACCTAGTGTGATTGCATGTCTGTTCTTTTCACAAACCACACATGGATCCACGAGTGTCATTGCATGTTTTTTTCCTTCCACAAACCACATATGGATCCACCAGTGTCATTGCATGTCTGTTCTTTTCATGAACCATACCCAGTGTCATTCCATGGATGTTCCTCTAAACAAACCACACATGGATCCACCAGTGTCATTGTATGTCTGTTCTTTCACAAACCACACATGGATCCACCAGTGTCATTGTATGTGTGTTCTTCTCATGAACCATAGTCAGTGTTATTGCATGTCTGTTCTTCTAAACAAACCACACATGGGTCCACACCCAATGGCATTGCATGTATGTTCCTCTAAACAAACCACACATGGATCCACCTAGTGTGATTGCATGTCTGTTCTTTTCACAAACCACACATGGATCCACTAGTGTCATTGCATGTGTGTTCTTTTCATGAACCACAACTAGAGTCATTGCATGTGTGTTCTTCTAAACAAACCACACATGGATCCACCTAGTGTGATTGCATGTCTGTTCTTTTCACAAACCATAGATGGATCCACCTAGTGTGATTGCATGTCTGTTCTTTTCAAAAACCACGCATGGATCCACTAGTGTCATTGTATGTGTGTTCTTCTCATGAACCACAGTCAGTGTCATTGCATGTATGTTCTTCTCACAAACCACATAGTATCCACTAGTGTCATTGCATGTATGTTCTTCTCACAAACCACACATGGATCCACAAGTGTCATTGGATGTGTGTTCTTCTCATGAACCACAGCTAGAGTCATTGCATGTATATTCCTTCCAAAAACCACATATGGATCCACCAGTGTCATTGCATGTGTGTTCTTTCACAAACCACACATGGATCCACTTGTGTCATTGCATGTGTGTTTTTCTCATGAACCACAGTCAGTGTCATTGCATGTCTATTCTTTTCACAAACCACACATGGATCCAAGTGTGTCATTGCATCTGTGTTTTTCTCATGAACCACAGCCAGTGTCATTGCATGTCTGTTCTTCTCACAAACCACATAAGTATCCACCAGTGTCATTGCATGTCTGGTTTTCTCACAAACCACACATAGATCCACCAGTGTCATTGGATGTGTGTTCTTCTCATGAACCACAGCTCGAGTCATTGCATGTATGTTCCTTCCACAAACAACATATGGATCCACCAGTGTCATTGCATGTCTGTTGTTTTCATGAACCACACCCAGTGTCATTGCATGTTTGTTCCTCCAAACAAACCACACATGGAGCTACCTAGTGTGATTGCATGTCTGTTCTTTTCACAAACCACACATGGATCCACCTGTGTCATTGCATGTGTGTTCTTTTCATGAACCATAGCTAGAGTCATTGCATGTGTGTTCTTCTAAAGAAACCACATCAGGATCCACCAATGTCATTGGATGTGTGTTCTTCCCATGAACCACACCCAATGTGATTGCATGTATGTTCTTCTCATGAACCACACATGGATCCACCAGTGTCATTTCAAGCGTGCTCTTCTCATGAACCACAGCCAGTGTCATTGCATGTCTGTTCTTTTCACAAACCACACATGGATCCACTAGTGTCATTGCATGTGTGTTCTTTTCATGAAAAACAACTAGAGTCATTGCATGTCTCTTCTTCTAAACAAACCACACATGGGTCCACACCTAGTGTCATTGCATGTATGTTCCTCTAAACAAACCACACATGGATCCACCTACTGTGATTGCATGTCTGTTCTTTTCACAAACCACACATGGATCCACCAGTGTTATTGCATGTGTGTTCTTTTCATGAACCACAACTAGAGTCATTGCATGTGTGTTCTTCTAAACAAACAACAGATGGATCCACCTAGTGTGATTGCATGTTTGTTCTTTTCACAAACCACAGATGGATCCACCTAGTGTGATTGCATGTCTGTTCTTTTCACAAACCACGCATGGATCCACCAGTGTTATTGCATGTATGTTCTTCTCATGAACCACAGCCAGTGTCATTGCATGTCTGTTCTTCTCACAAACCACATAAGTATCCACCAGTGTCATTGCATGTCTGTTCTTCTCACAAACTACACATGGATCCACCAGTGTAATTAGATGTGTGTTCTTCTCATGAACCACAGCTAGAGTCATTGCATGTATGTTCCTTCCACAAAACACATATGGATCCACCAGTGTCATTGCATGTCTATTCTTTTCATGAACCACACCCAGTGTCAGTGCATGTCTGTTCTTTCACAAACCACACATGGATCCACTTGTGTCATTGCATGTGTGTTCTTCTCATGAACCACAGTCAGTGTCATTGCATGTATGTTCTTCTCACAAACCACACAAGGATCCACCAGTGTCATTGCATGTGTGTTCTTCTCATGAACCACAGCGATTGCCATTGCATGTCTGTTCTTCTCACAAACCACATTAGTATCCACTAGTGTCATTGCATGTCTGTTCTTCTCACAAACCACACATAGATCCACCAGTGTCATTGGATGTGTGTTCTTCTCATGAACCACAGCTCGAGTCATTGCATGTTTGTTCCTTCCACAAACAACATATGGATCCACCAGTGTCATTGCATGTCTGTTGTTTTCATGAACCACACCAAGTGTCATTGCATGTCAGTTCCTCTAAACAAACCACACATGGATCGACCTAGTGTGATTGCATGTCTGTTCTTTTCACAAACCACACATGGATCCACTAGTGTCATTGCATGTGTGTTCTTTTCATGAAAAACAACTAGAGTCATTGCATGTCTGTTCTTCTAAACAAACCACACATGGGTCCACACCCAGTGTCATTGCATGTATGTTCCTCTAAACAAACCACACATGGATCCACCTAGTGTGATTGCATGTCTATTCTTTTCACAAACCACACATGGATCCACCAGTGTTATTGCATGTGTGTTCTTTTCATGAACCACAACTAGAGTCATTGCATGTGTGTTCTTCTAAACAAACCACACATGTATCCAGCTAGTGTGATTGCATATCTGCTCTTTTCACAAACCACAGATGGATCCACCTAGTGTGATTGCATATGTGTTCTTTTCACAAACCACGCATGGATCCACCAGTGTCATTGCATGTGTGTTCTTCTCATGAACCACAGCCAGTGTCATTGCATGTCTGTTCTTCTCACAAACCACATAAGTATCCACCAGTGTCATTGCATGTCTATTCTTCTCACAAACCACACATGCATCCACCAGTGTCATTGGATGTGTGTTCTTCTCATGAACCACAGCTGGAGTCATTACATGTATGTTCCTTCCACAAAACACATATGGATCTACCAGTGTCATTGCATGTCTGTTCTTTTCATGAACCACACCCAGTGTCATTGCATGTCTGTTCTTTCACAAACCACACATGGTTCCATTTGTGTCAGTGCATGTGTGTTCTTCTCATGAACCACAGTCAGTGTCATTGCATGTATGTTCTTCACACAAACCATACAAGGATCTACCAGTGTCATTGCATGTGTGTTCTTCTCATGAACCACAACGATTGTCATTGCATGTCTGTTCTTCTCACAAACCACATAAGTGATGGGTTCGTAGCATGGAAAAAAAAAAATTTCTACCGCAAGAACGAACAAAACCTAGATCTAATCTAGATAAAAGCCAAGATCTAATCTATTAGACATGAGCAACGAGATAGATAGGAACTAACCCTCGTAGATCCGAAAGCAATAACGAGATTAGATCTCGTGGTTGATGTAGTCGATCACTTGCCGATCTCAAGATCGTGTGGACGATCCTTCTGGCGTCGCGTTCCAGCAGCGCTTCCGCAGTCGGTCAAGTGGACGATCCTTCCGGCGCCGCGATTCGGCAGCGCTTCCGCAGTCGGTCAAGTGGACGATCCTTCCGGCGCTGCGATTCGGCAGTGCTTCCGCAGTCGGTCACACGTGAGGAGTCGAAGTAGACCTTCCTCTCCCCGTTCCAGCGAGCAGCGGAGGTAGTAGATCTTCTCCACGGAATCCCAGCAGCACGACGGCGTGGTGGTGGTGGTAGAGTAGAGAATTCTGCAGGGCTTCGCCTATGCCTGTGAAGAAGAAGGGTGGAGGAGAGAGGCGGCAGAGATTGGAGTTATGAGAGCAAGGGAGGAGGGGGCGCCCCTGCCCCTCTATTTAAAGAAGGGAGGGCGCCTGGGGACGGGGAGTCCTTGTAGGACACCCCTCCTCTCTAGGCCGGCGGGTTGGGGAGTGGGGGGAGGCGTCCTCCTCCCCCACGACTCCTAGTCTTGACCCACCAGGACTCCTTGATCCTTATCTTGATTTTCAAGCAAACTCCAAGATATCTTCTAGAACCTTCCGGAACATTCCGAAACCTTCTAGAATCCTCATACAAACACTCCGGAACATTTCCTAACTCAGAAATTGATCCCCTATATATGAATCTTATTCTCCGGACCATTCTGGATCTCCTCGTGATGTCCCGGATCCATTCCGAGACTCCGAACAACATTCGGTCTCCAACGCATATTCCATATCTACTTAAAACAACTTCGAACCTTAAGTGTGTCACCCTACGGTTCGTGAATATGCAGACATGATAGAGACATATCTCTTATCAATAACCATCAGCGGGATCTGGAGATCCATAATGGCTCCCACATACTCAACGATGACTTCGCGATCGATTGAACCACTTACATACGAAACCAATTCCCTTTGTCTCACGATACTATACTTATCCGAGGTTTGATCGTCAGTATCTCCATACCTAGTTCTACATTGTTACTGATAAGTACTCTTTACTTGTTCCGTGATATGTCATCCCTTGTGACCTAGTCACATGCTTGCAAGCTAACTAGATGACATTCCACCGAGAGGGCCCAGAGCATATCTATCCGTCATATGGATGGACAGATCCCAATCTTGGTTCATGCTCTTCAACACATACTTTCAGAATACCCAATGACACTTTTATAACCACCCAGTTACGAAGCGGCGTTCGATGTCATCAAAGTATCCATCTGGTGATGGTGATTAACATAACCTCATGGTCGAAGGATTAGGTTACTATGTATTTGAAAGCTTACAGCAATACGAACTTAATGACTTGATCTTATGCTACGCTTACTATGGGTGTGCATCCATCACATCATGCTCCTAATGATATAACCTTGTTGTTAATCACATCCTAATGTCGATGATCAGGAAACCATGATCATCAATTAATCAACAAGCTAGTTCAACAAGAGGCTTACTAGGGACTCTCTTATGTTTACAAAACACACATGTATTAGTGTTTCCTAATAATACAATTATAGCATGGGATGTAAACATTCATCATAAATACAAAGATATAATAATAATCACTTTTATTATTGCCTCTTGGGCATATCTCCAACAGTCTCCCACTTGCACTAGAGTCAATAATCCAGATTACATGGTAATATACCGAACACCCATGGCGTTCTGGTGTTGGTCATGCTTTGCCCTAGGGAGAGGTTTAGTCAACGGATCTGCCACATTCAGATCAGTGTGTACTTTGCAAATCTTTATGTCACCATCTCTGACATACTCGCGAATAGCGTGGAAACGTAGCTTGATGTGCTTCAGCTTGCTATGTGACCTTGGCTCCTGTGCATTAGCTATGGCACCTGTGTTGTCACAGTAGATGGCCATCAGGTCCAACGCACTGGGAACCATGCCAAGTTCAGTAATGAATTCCTTCATCCAAACGGCTTCTTGTGCAGCCTCCGAGGCAGCTATGTATTCCAATTCAGTTGAAGATTTCGCCACAATGCTTTGCTTGGCACTCCTCCAGCTCACTGCATCACCATTCAAAATAAATACGTATCCCGACTATGATTTCGAGTCATCCGGATCGGTGCTCCAACTAGCATCGGTGTAACCATTTACAACAAGCTGTTCATCACCTCCATAAGAAAGAACCATATCCTTAGTCCTATTTAGGTACTTTTGGATATTTTTGACCGCTGTCCAGTGCTCCATTCCAGGATCACTTTGATATCTGCTAGTCAAACTAACAGCATGTGTTATATCCGGTCTTGTACACAGCATGTCATACATGATAGAACCTATGGCTGAGGCATAGGGAATATTATTCATTTTCTCTCTATCTTCTGCCGTAGCTGGACTTTGAGTTTTACTCAAGGTCTTACCTGACAACATGGGCACGAACCCTTTCTTGCTATCTTCCATTCTAAACTTCTTTAGAACTTTGTCTAAGTATGTACTTTGTGAAAGCGCTATTAGGCGTCTTGATCTATCTCTATAAATCTTGATGCCTAGAATGTATGCTGCTTCACCAAGATCCTTCATTGAAAAACTATTACTCAAATAGGTTTTGACGCTACTAAGAAGTTCTATATCATTCCCAATCAACAATATGTCATCTACATATAGTACTAGGAATGCTATAGAGCTCGCACTCACTTTCTTGTAAATACAAGCTTCTCCATAAGTTTGTATAAATCCAAAGTTTTTGATTACTTTATCAAAACGTTGAGTCCAACTCCGGGATGCTTGCTTCAGTCCATAAACGGAGCGCTGAAGTTTGCATACCTTGTCAGCATCTTTAGGATCGACAAAACCCTTGGGTTGCATATACAACTCTTCCTCAATGTCACCATTAAGGAACGCCGTTTTGACATCCATCTGCCAAATCTCATAATCGAAATGTGCAGCAATTGCTAACAAAATCCTCATAGACTTTAGCTTCGCTACTGGTGAGAAAGTCTCATCATAGTCAACTCCTTGAATTTGTCGGAACCCTTTCGTGACAAGTCGAGCTTTATAGACGGTAACATTACCATCAGCATCTGTTTTTCTCTTGAAAATCCATTTGTTCTCGACAGCCTTACGGCCATCCGGTAAGTCCACCAAAGTCCACACTTGGTTTTCATACATGGATCCTATTTCGGATTTCATGGCTTCTAGCCATTTGTCGGAATCTGGGCTCACCATAGCTTCTTCATACGTCGCAGGGTCAACAGCGTTGTCCACCAACATGACGTTCAAGGCAGAGTCATACCAATCAGGAGTGGTACGAACCCTCGTTGACCTGCGAGGTTCAGTAGTAACTTCATTGGAAGTTTCATGATCATTATCATTAGCTTCCTCTCCAATTGGTGCAGGCGGCACAAAAACATCTTCCGGTGCTGCGCTACTCTCAAATCCGAGAGAAGGTTCAATAACCTCATCGAGTTCTACTTTCCTTCCAGTCACCTCTTTCGAGAGAAACTCCTTCTCAAGAAAGGATCCATTCTTTGCAACGAAAACTTTGCCTTCGGATCTATGATAGAAGGTATACCCAATTGTTTCTTTAGGGTATCCTATGAAGACGCATTTCTCCGCTTTGGGTTCTAGCTTATCAGGTTGTAACTTCTTTACATATGCCTCGCAACCCCAAACTTTAAGGAACGACAACTTAGGTTTCTTACCAAACCACAATTCGTACGGTGTCGTTTCAACGGATTTAGATGGTGCCCTACTTAAAGTGAATGCGGCTGTCTCTAATGCATAGCCCCAAAATGATAGCGGTAAATCTGTAAGAGACATCATAGACCGAACCATATCTAAGAGAGTTCGATTACGACGTTCGGACACACCATTACGCTGTGGTGTTCCCGGCGGTGTCAACTGCGAAAGTATTCCACATTTCTTTAAATGCATGCTAAACTCATAACTCAGATATTCACCTCTGCGTTCAGAATGCAGAAACTTAATCTTCTTGTTACGATGATTTTCAACTTCACTTTGAAATTCCTTAAACTTCTCGAAAGTTTCGGACTTATGTTTCATAAAGTAGACATACCCATATCTACTCAAGTCATCCGTGAAAGTGAGAACATAACGATATCCACCACGCGATGCTACACTCATTGGTCCGCACACATCGGTGTGTATTATTTCCAATAAGTCTATAGCTCGCTCCATTGTACTAGAGAATGGAGTCTTAGTCATTTTTCCCATTAGACATGCTTCGCATCTTTCAAGTGATTCAAAATCAAGTGATTCAAGAAGTCCATCAGAATGGAGTTTCTTCATACGCTTCACTCCAATGTGACCAAGACGACAGTGCCACATGTATGTAGAATTATCATTCAATTTAATTCGTTTAGCATCTATGTTGTGAACATGTGTATCACTACTATCGAGATTCAGTAAGAATAAACCATTCATCTCAGGTGCATTACCATAAAAGATATTACTCATATAAATCGAACAACCTTTATTCTCAGACTTAAAAGAGTAACCGTCTCGCAATAAACAGGATCCATATATAATGCTCATGCTTAACGCAGGCACCAAATAACAATTATTTAAATTTAAAACTAATCCCGAAGGTAGATGTACAGGGAGCGTGCCGACGGCGATCACATCAACCTTGGAGCCATTTCCAACGCGCATCGTCACCTCGTCTCTTGCCAGTCTTCGTTAATTCCGCAGCTCCTGTTTCGAGTTACAAATATGAGCAACCGAACCAGTATCAAATATCCAGACACTACTACGATTACTAGTAAGATACACATCTATAACACATATATCAAATATACCTTTCTTCTTGATGTTGCCGTTCTTCAGATCTGCCAGGTACTTGGGGCAGTTACGCTTCCAGTGACCAGCACCCTTGCAGTAGAAGCACTCAGTTTCAGGCTTAGGACCAGCCTTGGGCTTCTTAGCATGTGCGGCAGCTTTCTTGCCGTCCTTCTTGAAGTTTCCCTTGTTCCTAGGCTTGCCTTTTTTCTTGAAATTGGTGGTCTTATTGACCATCAACACTTGGTGTTCCTTCTTTATCTCCACTTCAGCATTTTTTTAGCATGGACGACAGTTCAGGCAACGTCTTGTTCATGCAGTGCATGTTGTAGTTCATCACAAAGTTCTTGTAACTAGGTGGAAGTGATCGAAGGAGACGGTGAATCCCCAATTCATTAGGAATCGATATCCCCAACTCTTGGAGCTTGTTTGCGTACCCGGACATGGTGAGCACGTGCTCGCTAACGGAGCTTCCCTCTTCCATCTTATAGTTAAAGAACTTTTCGGAGGCCTCATAGGTCTCCATGGCCGCGCGAGTCTCAAAAATTAGCCTGACCTCCTTAATGATCTCGAACGGGTCGTGGTGCTCAAAACGCTGTTGGAGCTCCACTTCTAAACCGTACAGGATGGCACACTGAACTGTGGAGTAATGATTTTTCCGAGTGGAGAAAACATTCTTTTCGTCATCGGTGGCATTATCAGCAGGTGGGTCACCTAGCGGTGCATCGAGCACATAGGTCAACTGACCAGCCCTGAGGATGATCTTCAGTCCACGAAACCAGTCCGTGAAATTGCTTCCATTGTTTTTAAGCTTTTCTTTCTCTAGGAACGCATTGAAATTGATGGAGGGGGTCGCCATAATCTACAACAATTTACAAGTAGTTTAGACTAAGTTTATGACAAATTGAGTTCAAATTTAATTATTAAACTAACTAGGTGAACTCCCACTCAAAAAAACATCCCTCACATTGTCTTAGTGATTACACGAACCAAGTCCACTACACCAAGTCCGATCTTCACGAGAGAAGATGTAGTTTCATCGGCGAACAATCTTCATGTTCATCATATCAATTATATGACTCATGCTCTACCTTTCGGTATTCCGTGTTCCGAGACCATGTTTGTACATGCTAGGCTCGTCAAGATAACCTTAGTTTCCGCATGTGCTAATCTGGCTTGCACCCGTTGTATGCACACGTAGAATCTATCACATCCGATCATCATGAGATGCTTCAAAACGACAAGTCTTAGCAACGGTGCCAACTAAAGGTGTAAACTTTATTACTTGATATTTAGTGAGAGGGATCATCTTATAATGCTACCGTCGCGATCTAAGCAATACAAGATGCAGAAAGGATTAACATCACAGGCAATTCATAATTAGTGTGATATGATATGGCCTTTTCTTCTTGCGCCTTTGATCTCCATCTCCAAAGCACGAACATGATCTCCATCATCACCAGCATTGCGTCAAGGTCAGTGGCGCCGCTTCATGGTTGTCCATCATCACCAGCAACTATTACAACTACTTGGAATAAAGCTATTACAAGATGAATAGACACACAGGTCTTAACAGAATTAAGGACAACCAATAGGCTCCTGCCGGTTGCCATATTACAACAAGGATCATTGCATACATCAAATACAATCACAATCACATGTTGGCCATATCACATCACAAAACCCCTACAAAAACAACTTAGACGCCTCTAATTTTCTTTGCAAGTTTTACGTGGTTTGGGGCTTTCGCATAAGACCGATCTTACCTACGAACAAGAACCACAACGTTGATACAAGTGTTGTCAAGATGCTCATTGTAAATTGAATCTTAACTATGGTGGGAGAGACAGACACCCGCAAAGCCACTTGTGCAAAGCAAGTTGCACGTCAAGCATGGAGCAAGTCTCATGTGCGATGACATGTAATGTTAGCCCGAGCCGCTTCATCCCACCATGCCGCAAGATGCAAAGTACACGCTAAGACACCGACAACAAAAGCATCAACGCCCACAAAAACATTGTGTTCTACTCGTGCAATAGATCTACGCATAGATACGGCTCTGATACCACTGATGGGTTCGTAGCATGGAAAACAAAAAATTTCTACCGCAAGAACGAACAAAACCTAGATCTAATCTAGATAAAATCCAAGATCTAATCTATTAGACATGAGCAACAAGATAGATAGGAACTAACCCTCGTAGATCCAAAAGCGTTAATGAGATTAGATCTCGTGGTTGATGTAGTCGATCACTTGCCGATCTCAAGATCGTGTGGACGATCCTTCCGGCGTCGCGTTCCAGCAGCGCTTCCGCAGTCGGTCAAGTGGACGATCCTTCCGGCGCCGCGATTCGGCAGCGCTTCCGCAGTCGGTCAAGTGGACAATCCTTCCGGCGCCGCGATTCGGCAGCGCTTCCGCAGTTGGTCACACGTGCGGAGTCGAAGTAAACCTTCCTCTCCCCGTTCCAGCGAGCAGCGGAGGTAGTAGATCTTCTCCACGGAATCCCAGCAGCACGACGGCGTGGTGGTGGTGGTAGAGTAGAGAATTCTGCAGGGCTTCGCCTATGCCTGTGCAGAAGAAGGGTGGAGGAGAGAGGCGGCAGAGATTGGAGTTATGAGAGCAAGGGAGGAGGGGGCGCCCCTGCCCCTCTATTTAAAGAAGGGACAGCGCCTGGGGAGGGGGAGTCCTTGTAGGACTCCCCTCCTCTCTAGGACGGCGGGTTGGGGAGTGGGGGGAGGAGTCCTCCTCCCCCACGACTCCTAGTCTTGACCCACCAGGACTCCTTGATCCTTATCTTGATTTTCAAGCAAACTCCAAGATATCTTCTAGAACCTTCCAGAACACTCCGAAACCTTCTAGAATCCTCATACAAACACTCCGGAACATTTCCTAACTCAGAAAATGATCCCCTATATATGAATCTTATTCTCCGGACCATTCCGAATCTCCTCGTGATGTCCCGGATCCATTCCGAGACTCTGAACAACATTCGGTCTCCAACGCATATTCCATATCTACTTAAAACAACTTCGAACCTTAAGTGTGTCACCCTACGGTTCGTGAATATGCAAACATGATAGAGACATATCTCTTATCAATAACCATCAGCGGGATCTGGAGATCCATAATAGCTCCCACATACTCAACGATGACTTCGCGATCGATTGAACCACTTACATACGAAACCAATTCCCTTTGTCTCACGATACTATACTTATCCGAGGTTTGATCGTCGGTATCTCCATACCTAGTTCTACCTTGTTACTGATAAGTACTCTTTCTCGTTCTGTGATATGTCATCCCTTGTGACCTAGTCACATGCTTGCAAGCTAACTAGATGACATTCCACCGAGAGGGCCCAGAGCATATCTATCCGTCGTATGGATGGACAAATCCCAATTTTGGTCCATGCGCTTCAACACATACTTTCAGAATACCCAACGACACCTTTATGACCACCCAGTTACGAAGCGGCGTTTGATGTCATCAAAGTATCCATCCGGTGATGGTGATTAACATAACCTCATGGTCGAAGGATTAGGTTACTATGTATTTGAAAGCTTACAGCAATACGAACTTAATGACTTGATCTTATGCTACGCTTACTATGGGTGTGCATCCATCACATCATTCTCCTAATGATATAACCTTGTTATTAATCACATCCTAATGTCCATGATCAGGGAACCATGATCATCAATTAATCAACAAGCTAGTTCAACAAGAGGCTTACTAGGGACTCTCTTATGTTTACAAAACACACATGTATTAGTGTTTCCTAATAATACAATTATAGCATGGGATGTAAACATTCATCATAAACACAAAGATATAATAATAATCACTTTTATTATTGCCTCTTGGGCATATCTCCAACAGTCTCCCACTTGCACTAGAGTCAATAATCCAGATTACATGGTAATATACCGAACACCCATGGCGTTCTCGTGTTGGTCATGCTTTGCCCTAGGGAGAGGTTTAGTCAACGGATCTGCCACATTCAGATCAGTGTGTACTTTGCAAATCTTTATGTCACCATCTCTGACATACTCACGAATAGCGTGGAAACGTAGCTTGATGTTCTTCAGCTTGCTATGTGACCTTGGCTCCTGTGCATTAGCTATGGCACCTGTGTTGTCACAGTAGATGGCCATCGGGTCCAACGCACTAGGAACCACGCCAAGTTCAGTAATGAATTCCTTCATCCAAACGGCTTCTTGTGCAGCCTCCGAGGCAGCTATGTATTCCGATTCAGTTGAAGATTTTGCCACAACGCTTTGCTTCGCACTCCTCCAGCTCACTACAGCACCATTCAAAATAAATACGTATCCCGAATGTGACTTCGAGTCATCCGGATCGGTTTTCCAACTAGCATCGGTGTAACCGTTTACAACAAGCTGTTCATCACCTCCATAAGAAAGAACCATATCCTTAGTCCTATTTTGGTACTTTAGGATATCCTTGACCGCTGTCCAGTGCTCCATTCCAGGATCACTTTGATATCTGCTAGTCAAACTAACAGCATGTGCTATATCCGGTCTTGTACACAACATGGCATACATGATAGAACCTATGGCCGAGGCATAGGGAATATTATTCATTTTCTCTCTATCTTCTGCCGTAGCTGGACTTTGAGTTTTACTCAAGGTCTTACCTGACAACATGGGCACGAACCCTTTCTTGCTATCTTCCATTCTAAACTTCTTTAGAACTTTGTCTAAGTATGTACTTTGTGAAAGCGCTATAGGCGTCTTGATCTATCTCTATAAATCTTGATGCCTAGAATGTATGCCGCTTTGCCAAGATCCTTCATTGAAAAACTATTATTCAAATAGGTTTTGACGCTACTAAGAAGTTCTATATCATTCCCAATCAATAATATGTCATCTACATATAGTACTAGGAATGCTACAGAGCTCCCACTCACTTTCTTGTAAATACAAGCTTCTCCATAAGTTTGTATAAATCCAAAGTTTTTGATTACTTTATCAATACGTTGATTCCAACTCCGGGATGCTTGCTTCAGTCCATAAATGGAGCGCTGAAGTTTGCATACCTTGTCAGCATCTTTAGGATTGACAAAACCCATGGGTTGTACCATATACAACTCTTCCTCAATGTCACCATTAAGGAACGCCGTTTTGACATCCATCTGCCAAATCTCATAATCGAAATGTGCAGCAATTGCTAACAAAATCCTCACAGACTTTAGCTTCGCTACTGGTGAGAAAGTCTCATCATAGTCAACTCCTTGAATTTGTCGGAACCCTTTCGCGACAAGTCAAGCTTTATAGACGGTAACATTACCATCAGCATCTATTTTTCTCTTGAAAATCCATTTGTTCTCGACAGCCTTACGGCCATCCGGTAAGTCCACCAAAGTCCACACTTAGTTTTCGTACATGGATCCTATTTCGGATTTCATGGCTTCTAGCCATTTGTCGGAATCTGGGCTCACCATAGCTTCTTCATACGTCGCAGGGTCATCAGCGTTGTCCACCAAGATGACGTTCAAGGCAGAGTCATACCAATCAGGAGTGGTACGAACCCTCGTTGACCTGCGAGGTTCAGCAGTAACTTCATTTGAAGTTTCATGATCATTATCATTAGCTTCCTCTCCAATTGGTGCAGGAGGCACAAAAACATGTTCCGATGCTGTGCTACTCTCAAATCCGAGAGAAGGTTCAATAACCTCATCGAGTTCTACTTTCCTTCCAGTCACCTCTTTCGAGAGAAACTCCTTCTCAAGAAAGGATCCATTCTTTGCAACGAAAACTTTGCCTTCGGATCTATGATAGAAGGTATACCCAACTGTTTCTTTAGGGTATCCTATGAAGACGCATTTCTCCACTTTGGGTTCTAGCTTATCAGGTTGTAACTTCTTTACATGTGCCTCGCAACCCCAAACTTTAAGGAACGACAACTTAGGTTTCTTACCAAACCACAATTCGTACGGTGTCGTTTCAACGGATTTAGATGGTGCCCTATTTAAAGTGAATGCGGCTGTCTCTAATGCATAGCCCCAAAACGATAGCGGTAAATCTGTAAGAGACATCATAGACCGAACCATATCTAAGAGAGTTCGATTACGACGTTCGGACACACCATTACGCTGTGGTGTTCCCGGCGGTGTCAACTGTGAAAGTATTCCATATTTCTTTAAATGCATGCTAAACTCATAACTTAGATATTCACCTCCGCGGTTAGAACGCAGAAACTTAATCTTCTTGTTACGATGATTTTCCACTTCACTTTGAAATTCCTTAAACTTCTCGAAAGTTTCGGACTTATGTTTCATAAAGTAGACATACCCATATCTACTTAAGTCATCCGTGAAAGTGAGAACATAACGATATCCACCACGCGATGCTACACTCATTGGACCGCACACATCGGTATGTATTATTTCCAATAAGTCTGTAGCTCGCTCCATTATTCCAGAGAATGGAGTATTAGTCATTTTTTCCCATTAGACATGCTTCGCATCTTTCAAGTGATTCAAGAAGTCCATCAGAATGGAGTTTCTTCATACGCTTCACTCCAATGTGACCAAGACGACAGTGCCACATGTATGTAGAATTATCATTCAATTTTGTTCGTTTAGCATCTATGTTGTGAACATGTGTATCACTATTATCGAGATTCAGTAAGAATAAACCATTCATCTCAGGTGCATTACCATAAAAGATATTACTCATATAAATCGAACAACCTTTATTCTTGGACTTAAAAGAGTATCCGTCTCGCAATAAACAAGATCCAGAAATAATGTTCATGCTTAAGGCAGGCACCAAATAACAATTATTTAAATTTAAAACTAATCCCGAAGGTAGATGTAGAGGGCGCGTGCTGACGGCGATGACATCAACCTTGGAGCCATTTGCAACGCGCATCGTCACCTCATCTCTCGCCAGTCTTCGCTTATTCCGCAGCTCCTGTTTCGAGTTACAAATGTGAGCAACCAAACCAGTATCAAATACCCAGGCACTACTACGATTACTAGTAAGATACACATCAATAACATATATAACAAATATACCTTTCTTCTTGATGTTGCCATTCTTCAGATCGGCCAGGTACTTGGGGCAGTTATGCTTCTAGTGACCAGCACCCTTGCAGTAGAAGCACTCAGTTTTAGGCTTAGGACCAGCCTTGGGCTTCTTTGCAGGTGCGGTAGCTTTATTGCCGTCCTTCTTAAAGTTGCCTTTTTCTTAGGCTTTCGCTGTCTCTTGAAATTGGTGGTCTTATTGACCATCAACACTTGGTGCTCCTTCTTGATCTCCACTTTAGCAGTTTTCAGCATGGACGATAGTTCAGGCAACGTCTTGTTCATGCAGTGCATATTGTAGTTCATCACAAAGTTCTTGTAACTTGGTGGCAGTGATTGGAGGAGACGGTGAATCCCTAACTCATTAGGAATCGATATCCCCAACTCTTGGAGCTTGTTTGGGTACCCAGACATGGTGAGCACGTGCTCGCTAACGGAGCTTCCCTCTTCCATCTTACAGTTAAAGAACTTTTTGGAGGCCTCATAGCTCTCCATGGCCGCGCGAGTCTCAAAAATTAGCCTGAGCTCCTTAATGATCTCGAACGGGTCGTGGTGCTCAAAACGCTTCTGGAGCTCCGCTTCTAAACCATATAGGATGGCACACTGAACTGTGAAGTAATGATTTTTCCGAGTGGCGCAAACATTCTTTACGTCATCGGTGGCATCTTCTGCAGGTGGGTCACCTAGCGGTGCTTCGAGCACATAGGTCAACTGACCAGCCCTGAGGACGATCTTCAGTCCACAGAACCAGTCCGTGAAATTGCTTCCATTGTTCTTAAGCTTTTCTTTCTCTAGGAACGCATTGAAATTGATGGAGGGGTTCGCCATAATCTACAACAAATTTGCAAGTAGTTTAGACTAAGTTTATGATAAATTGAGTTCAAATTTAATTCTTAAATTAACTAGGTGAACTCCCACTCAAAACAACATCCCTCACATTGTCTTAGTGATTACACGAACCAAGTCCACTACACCAAGTCCGATCTTCACGAGAGAAGATGTAGTTTCATCAGCGAACAATCTTCATGTTCATCATATCATTTATATGACTCATGCTCTA
>OU342743.1:141543718-141837684 GCA_910589775.1 Avena eriantha
AGACATTCTCTCCCGTAGCAATGCTTAAGTCGGTTAGGATTATGTTAGCAATTGCTGCATATTTCGATTATGAAATATGGCAGATGGATGTAAAAACTGCGTTCCTCAATGGTAATATTGAAGAAGAGTTGTATATGATACAACCTAAGGGTTGTGTCGATCCTAAGGATGCTGATAAGGTGTGCAAACTTCAGCGATCCATCTATGGACTGAAGCAAGCATCCCGGAGTTGGAATCTCCGCTTTGATGAGGTGATCAAAGAGTTTGGATTTGTCCAAACTTATGGAGAGGCTTGTATTTACAAGAAAATGAGTGACAGCAATGTGGCATTTCTGATATTATATGTGTATGACATATTATTGATTGGAAATGATATAGATCTTTTAAACAGTGTTAAAAGTTATCTAAACAGCAAATTTTCGATGAAGGACCTTGGTGAAGCTTCATATATATTAGGCATTAAAATCTATAGAGATAGATCAAGAAGCCTAATTGGGCTATCGCAGAGTACGTACCTTGATAAGATATTAAAGAAATTTAATATGGGCGGAAGTAAGAAGGGGTACTTACCTATGTTGCAAGGCAAGACATTGAGTAAGACTCAAAGTCCGACTACGGCGGAAGAAAGAGAGATAATGGATAAGATCCCCTATGCCTCAGCCATAGGCTCTATAATGTATGCCATGTTATGTACAAGACCGGATGTGGCACATGCTATTAGTTTGACTAGTAGGTACCAATCTGATCCAGGTTCGGAACACTGGATAGCGGTCAAGAATATCCTTAAGTACTTGAGAAGAACTAAGGATATGTTTCTTGTATACGGAGGTGAAGAAGAGCTAGTCGCTAAGTGTTATGTCGATGCTAGCTTTAACACTGATCGGGATGACTCTAAGTCTCAATCCGGATACGTATTTCTCTTGAACGGAGCAGCAGTTAGTTGGAGGAGCTCCAAACAACCTGTGGTGGCTAGATCAACGACGGAGGCGGAATATGTTGCTACTTCAGAAGCGGCACAGGAAGCGGTTTGGATGAAGGAGTTCATAACTGAACTAAGTGTGGTTCCTAGTGCGTTGGACCCAATGGTGATCTATTGTGACAACAATGGAGCCATAGCCAACGCCAAGGAACCAAGGTCTCACAAGAATTCCAAGCATATTAAGCGCCGTTTCACTCCATCCGCGAGCATGTCAAGGATGGAGATATAAAGATTTGTAAAGTGCACACGGACCTGAATGTAGCAGATCTGTTGACTAAAGTACTCCCTAGGGCAAAACATGATCAACACCAGAACTCCATGGGTGTTAGATTTATCACTATGTAAACTAGATTATTGTCTCTAGTGCAAGTGGGAGACTAAAGGAAATATGCCCTGAGAGGCAATAATGAAGTTGTTATTATGTATTCCTTGTATATGATAGATGTTTATTTTGCATGCTATAATTGTATTGATAGGAAACATCAATACATGTGTGTTTAATAAACAAAAAGGGTTCCTAGTTATGCCTCTCTTATAAACTAGCTTGTTGATTAACAAGATGATCAAGGTTTCCTGATCATGGACATTGGATGTTGTTAATAACAAGGTCACATCATTTGTGAAATGATGTGATGAACATTCATTCGAAGTATAGCATTACGATCAAGTCATTATGTGTATATTGCTATAACATCATACAAAGTAGTCTTAGTCCTTAGACCATAAGATCATGTTAATTACTAACACCGGAAGAGTATCTTGATAACATCAAATGTCACACCGTAACAGGGTGACCATAAAGGTGGGTTCAGTGCTATGAAGGTGTTATGTTGAGGCTCATGGATCAAGAGTGGAATTTGTCAATCCCGATGACGGATAGATATACTCTTGGCCCTCTCGGTGATATCACATTAAGATAGCTTGCAAGCAAGTGATGTGATCACTAGAATGTTATATCACGGGAACGAGAAAAGAGTGCATGTCGGTAACGAGATCAAACTAGGTATTTGGATACCGATGATCGAATCTCGGACATGTATTATATCATGAGACAAAGGGATTAAATTGCTGACGTTAAAGGTTCTCACGATCACAGAAGTCATCGTTGAATATGCAGGAGTCAGTATGGATCTCCAGGTCCCGCTTCTGATTATTGATCTGAGAGGAGTCTCAATCATGTCTGTATTATTCGCGAACCGTAGGGTGACTCACTTAAGGGTTGCCGGACGCAATTTAGGAGCACATATGTTCCAGAAAAAAGGTTTGCAAAGCGCAGGAAATGTTTCGATAGAAACAGGAATTGTTTCGATAGAAACCGGAATTGTCTTGGGTGAAATTGCAGAAAGTGGTTCTGCATGTGATATTGAAATGTTACAAGGGGTTTTATGTGAATGTTTGTTAATTAAAGTAATTAACAAAATTCTGAATAAAATAAATAAAAGAGTTTTATTAATTGAGAGTTGCATTTAATTTGGTGGAAATTAAATACATGTGAGTGGGATTTTGGGTGGAGGCCATGTTTATGTGAGTGGAGGTTCACCACATGAATGAAGGAGGGGAGGGCCCCCCCCCCTCATGCGCCGGCTATGGGAGGGGAGGGGTCTCCCTCCCTCCTATATAAAGCCCCCCTCTCCCCTCTCACAAACCACACCTCCTCGTGAAGGATCTCTCTCCCCCTCTAGATATTCCCCCATGGTCTCGGATTAGTGAGATACATGTTCCCGGTGGCCTTGCGTCTGGAAGGAGTTGCTGCTTCCGCTGATTCGCTGGAGCGAGGAGGTGGAGGTTGTCCGGTGGCTTGAACGTGTGTGCGAGGACGGATGCGCTGCTGATTTGCGGCGCTCGGACTTCCACACGATCTTGAGATCGGCAAGCGTACGACTACATCAACCACGAGTTCCTACTCGTTAACAAAACTCGTTGTCTTCGAGGGTAAGTTCTCCATGGATGTATGTCCACCCGTTGCTCTGTATCTAGTAGATAGATCTTGGCGTATAGTTCTCATCGTAGGAAAATTTTTGTTTTCTATGCTGCGGACCCAACACCCCTTGCTCTAGTGTTTCTTTGGAAACCCTAGCTATTGATTTGGTTCTTACAAGCTTGTCTTTGATTGTTTGACAGCTTTCTTGTATTCGGGAGCCTCTAATTAGGTTGTGGATGTGTGCGTCGAACTTGTTGTAAAGGTGTCGGCTTCCACCTCGAAGGTTGCTGATATAGTGGAAGAGATGAATCGAACCAGTTGGGATGAGGTTCATCGGAGAACAAGGGAGGCCTCTCATGGCGTTGGTGGTTTGAAACCACCTTCTCTCCAAACGTAGACGTACTTCCCCTTAAAAGGAAGGAACTACGGGAAACAAACCCTTGTGTCTCCGCGTGCTCCACTTTGGTTACTTCTATCCTTTACCGCACTTTACTTATCTTGTTCTTTCTTAGTGTTTGTGCTAGATCGACATATAGGTAAATTCACCATAGTTGCATAATCTAGAGAATATACCTTTTGTGTCAAACCCCAATTTGAAAAAGATTAAAATTTGAAGTTGGTCTTAGCTGTTGTGAACTAATGTTTCTAAGATTCCTACTTCTCTATTATGGCTTCCTGATATTCTGGAATTTGATGTATTCGCTCTTGATTTGGTTCATTTGATATAAAACGTCAAACTGATGAAGTTCTGGACTATTCCTGGACCTTGTCCAATGGATTCTACAGCAATTGGTTTTGCCCTATGGCAAAACCTACATTTTAGATATAACCAATGTTCTTTTGTTGTGTTTTGTTTATATTGCAGGTCAAGATAGGCTAGAAAAGCAAGAAGAACAAAATGGGGATAAGAATAGTCTAGGTTTTTAGTTTAGGTTTTCTCTTTTCTTTTTCTTTTGTAGTTTGTAATAGGTTTATCTTCCTTTGTAATGATCTAGTGTAAAGAATATTCTCAATCATCGGATCAATAAATATTCCTTTTCTTTATATTGTTTCCTTTACTTTATATTTGTATGTTTTCTTTTAATTGTGAATATATGAACTCAAGTTTGAATTATTCAAACCTCCATTTTGAATTCCATAGCCACTTTTACTTCTTAAGTGTTCCTAATATATGTGTATGTGTTGAGTTGAGCATTGCACTCAATTAAGGATGAAAATCATTTTAAAATTTTAATTTTTTGAAAATCACAAGTTCACTTTAAAATTTGAATTCAAATCCTAGTGTTAACCGAAGTCAAACTTCAACACTAGAGTTCAATCTCAATCACTTGTAACGTTTAAAACAAAGTTTTAAAATTTTCACACTTTTGCAAATGCATGCTATGCAAAACACACTCATCGCAATTTAGTCCTCTAAACACTCCTATTCTTCAGGTTATCACAAATTGTCTGGTTGTTGCTTCCATGAAGTAGTGGATCTCGTTGAGTGTACTTGTTTTATGGGTTTAGTGTTAGGAGATTTGGATAAATTCGGTTCAATGGCGGCGACTTCGACTCTAGGGTGTTTCTCCTTAGGCTCATGTGGACGAAGACTTCTCGGCTGTCATCAACAATGGCATGCCAACTCTAGTAGTGCAGCGGTGACAGCGGCGCGCCTACGGCTCGCTCTAGCGATAATATTGGCCGTTAGGTAGTCCAAAGATATCGATGTAATTTTATTATATTTAGAGTGTTTTATACTTCTAATGAATTTTTATAATAGATGTGGTATATTGCTTTTGATAGGATATATTGTAGGTATCGGGGTGGAAATCCAATTCGGCTCACGGGTTCAAATAAATCCATTATGTGAAATCATATTTCAAATTATCAAAAAAAAGAAAAAAAAGTTACATGTACATCCGGACGCTAAATGTTCGTACACAAGTTTGCGGGTAAAAAGGACATTTCAGATGTCGTATATAAAAAGACAAATTTCAGTGCTCCAATATGTCTACTCACGAACATGTGCTTTTTTGTCTTTTTTACACAAGCCACATAAAATGTTCATTCTTTCTGAAATCTTGTGTACGGCATAGAATGTCCGGACGTATGCGGATTTTTTGTTCATATTTTTTTGACAATTTAAAAAAATTATGTATTTTTCTTAATAGGTTCATTTACCAAAACGCCACCTTCGTATCGGGGTTAATATTTTGCAGGGAATGGCTGTAAAATAACAATCTTTTATGATGGTGGCGTGCTCCGAATATGACAACATGCTCCACGAATTTGGTGATGGTTGGTGACACTTGTGTTGCATCAATATTCTTAAAATACAACAACTGAACAAAATACATTTGTAATCCCATCGGTAATCTCACATTCGACAATGAAGCGATGGCGGAGCCCATCTCCTCATAGCTATTTCTCCTTTGTCTTGAACCGCATGATCCTGATTTTTCGACTTGCTACAATGCACGCTTGCATGAGTGAATTAGTGCTTTTTGGGCTTCTCTGTACTGTTGTTAATGATTTTTAATAGATCGGAGAAATCTCGCAAAAAAATAGATTCCTAATTCTAAAAGAAAATGAAAGCAGAATCATCCTAGGAGGAAAAGTTGCGCAAACATGCCATGTTTTATAGTGTGGAACCAAAGCGTAGTAGTAGTACCACAACATTTTACCAAGCTGCGCTACAGCCTGCATCGCACCTTGGGCACCATGATCGACCGGGACTTTTTTTTCATTTGATTTCTAAATGACATCATGCAAAATTGTACAACTCCTACTAATTCCCGTAAAAATCATATTCACTGAAAACCAGAGACTGCAGAATTCCCAAATCTCCGCTGTTGATTAGCATATGTATGAACCTTTCCACTGGTTAAGCCACTGAATTACTCCACTGTGGAAGACAGACTCACAACACAAGCATGTTCATGCTGACAAGCACCTTGAAGTTTGCATCCATTTGATTGTTCCTTCCCCGTGATCAAGAGTTGGTCTCACTGAAATATAATCGGTATACATATGCTCAAAAAGTTTTAAGGGCGTTAAAGCTTCGTCATACTCCTTCATGTTTTGACAGTTGCTTAGGGATGCTCCTTGCTTCTATTCTGATTGCAATGGTGGCATAATCAGCCAGAGTAGCAAATCATTGTAATTTTAATGATATATTGGCAATTCCAGATGCCTTCTATGCCTATATCTGTCAAACTATAATGTATAGGGTTCCAGATGCCTTCTATGCCTATATCTGTGTAACTATAATGTATAGGGGCATAACAAATAATGTGTGACTGGAATTGGACCATTCCAAGATAGTATAAAAATAAAATAGGAAACAGGATATCTACCATTTTCTTGGGGGGAAGGATTGATCCTTATAAAAGACTTGGGTTGTAGGAAGTGTCGTGAAGTCATTTGTCCTCTAGTAGGTCGATTGTTAAACATCTCTTGGTTATGAGATCAGTCCTCGGGTAGTTCAACCGCGCTATGAGCCCTTTATCAATCCTTTAAAAAGAATGATGGATTTACTTGCCTTCTTGAAAAGACTTGATTGCTGTGTTCTGAATTCTATACGAAGATCAAAGTTTTCACTCTCTCAGCACACTTTTGGTTTTTGTTGAGTTGTTCCCTGTAACAAGCTGCTAGGAGGAGCAAAGGGGGTGGTTGGATCAGATTTTTTTTTTTGGTTTTGGTTCAGGTCGGAGGATGAAAAATGATGGCGCTACAAACCCCTCTACTTTTCTCACTTGCATCATATCAAAATTTGAGTCTCCACTAGTCACTTGCTGACTCTAGAACAAGCAGAGTATGTTTTTCTTGTCTTTTTTCACGCGCAAGCAAACAGGCTGACAATAGGCGCCTGATGTAAGTTTGGCCATGAGATCAAAAATTATATCACCAGAACATAACATAGTCTACGAATATTCTTTCATTGTTTTTGGATCAGCAACTAGCCAAACAACAATTTATCTTCATAAATATTCAGCTATTCTAAACCAGAGAGCGTCCACATATATAGCCTAGTTAGTGGTTGTTGAGGTTCTAGGTTTTGTAATCCCATTCTCCTCCTAAAAAGCAAATATATAGTTCCTCCTGCGCAATCTCCAGAAAAAATAGGCACTAGCTGGTAACTTCACTGGGAAATCGAGAGGGAACATGATTATTTCTGAACAGAGAATTTTGGTTATTTCGACATGCTTAATGTGATACTTTGATCATGTGAGCCAAGCATATTTAGTCTCATTTTGGGAGACTACACATGAGAGAGGTGGCAGCGTACATTCTTTTCACTCTTACCATAATTTTGTCCTTGTTCCGCTTCAGCTTCTCCAGATCAGCCCTTGTATTGCTGTTCTCTTCAAGTAAATCATCGATTATAACACTGCCCAACTCCTGATCAGCTTTCCACAAAACTGCTTTGGTCTTCAGTCCTTCGAGGACTTCTGTACACATAAGCATGTGTTCTTGCACTTCTGCTTTGTGTTGCTTCAGTTCTGAAGCCAACACGATAGTCTCAATATCCTTTGCCATCGTACTGATCATAACGGTCTCATGGTGGCAGTTTGCGAGCAAACTGCACAACCCTTCCATCGTACTGATCATAACGGTCTCATGGTGGCAGTTTGCGAGCAAACTGCACAACCCTTCCATATCATTTACAGGTATAGCATTATTATTCACTTGAAGCAGACTCAGATCTTCGAGCCTTTTGTCCTTAAACATTCCATTGAGAAGCAAAGCTTCATCCAATTGGCACCGCAGCTCTACATTTTCTTTTGATTTAGCCGCCAAAGCACTCCTGTTGGTAGCATCAATCTCTTCAATCAGAACAGACAGTTCACCGTGCATGGAATTCGACCGTGCCAATATTGCCTCTTCTTGTCTTTGCAGATGCATAATGTTTTTTCCAATAGAACACAATCTTGAGCTCAGCAGTTCAGTTCCTTCTTGTTCTTTTGCAACAGAAACTGCGTTTAGTTCACCAACTTTACTTTCTAGCCGCTCTTCTAGAGCACATACAGTACTTTCGAGATCATCAGTTGACCTCTCAAACAGCTTGATTTCCTCATTCTTCTCTTCAGCATATTTCTTCATTTCATCTGCTATCTGTAGAGGTACAACAGAAGGGTTATATGGGAAAATAATCACAAGCGGTACTAAGGGAGATAAAAATAATGAAGTAGGTAACTGAGCACCTGTCGAGCCTCCGTAGCAATTGCTTCACTTTCTTCTGCCACTGCCTGAGCCCTCTCCAGCTTATCTCTCAAGATAAGCACCTGAGAGTCACAGCAATGTTTCTCATCCAAAAGCTTGGAGAAGTCATTTTGCAAATTTTGAAGGAAGCTGCTCCTTTCATCAAGTAAATTTCTCAGCTCAGCCAACTCTTCTTCCATTGTTTCAGTGTCATTACTTTTACGGGCTAACTCCTCTTTCATAGAGTAACTGATCTGTTCAAGATGCTTGAGCTGAGATATCAACTCACTGTTCTCCATTGAAACTGCACCTAGTTTACGAGCTGCATTTGCTAGCTGCTTCTCTGTTTTATCATTGTGCGCCTGCAGAGTAGATATCAAAGAATTAGATTCACAGATCCCACGCTGAAGGGAACTTTTTTCTGCATGCAGCCCAGTAATTCTCTTCAACAAAATCCCCATATGACAGAGGTGCAACACGGAAACAGAACAATCTTTTCCAATTATCTCTAACCAGATATCCTCCAACCATGTTCTTGCCAACTCTGTGAACTGACGAAATTTTGACTTCATCCATTCAACATCAGAAGAAACAGACTCGAGGTTGTCAGATAGGAAATTCTTCAGATGTCTGATGCCATCTTCCAGTTCACGAGCAACTTCATTTGCTTCAATCAAGCTTGATTCAAATTTCTTTTCCATATCCTCGTAATTTAGTTCCTCCGCACCCAGAAGCATCTTCAAACTACTGAGCTCGCTTAGCAAGTCATCCTTTTCAATGATAAACAAAGATTCTTTTTGTTTGTACTTCTCTGCTTGGAGTTTGGAATTTTCATTTGCTTCCATCAGGGCCTTGACCATAGTAAACTCTGCATTAGCTATATTTGCCTGTGCGTCTTGAAACTTGGCTGTAAGAGTAGATGCCTCAGATGATTTCTGCTCTGCAAGACCTCTTGCCTCTGAGACCTCAAACTGAAGTGCCTGAAATAATGACCACAAACGATAGCAAGGGATCAAGATCGTCCAACTCAACAAATGAATTATTGAACAATAACAATCCATCCTCGAATACAGACTCACTGTTATTTTATGTCAAATTACATAGACAAATGCATTCACACCATAATTTTCTTGCAAGGATGAAGCAGCGATGCATTGATTCAACCCCACCATCTTTCACAAAGTTCACTATTTGCCACTCGCCAAGAGACTATTAGAATTCGGGGATATTCACCAATGGCGCTAAACTATGTCAGAGGTCCCTTGAGTTCTTTGATTATTTTACTGCATGCCTAAAATATAAACCAAAATGTCTTGAAGAATAAACCTGCCAAAGGTAAGGGGCAACTAAGTTTTTTACGCGCCAATATGAGTATGTCAAGTAACCAAAAGAAGTCCAGCAACATTTTTCTACAAATTCTGTAGAGCGTCAAAAGGCACTCTCCTGTTAGCTATTACTCTGAGAAAATAACCTCATCCCTACTTGTACAATTTTTTCTAGTAGAACTACTGGAAAGGCAAACAAGACTACTGTGAATATGCTTATTTAAAATCCAATTGAAGCCTACTCCATTCAGAAAGTCACAAAACGAACTATGGAATGAGAGCTTTAATGGAAGCCAGATGGCTCTTTAAAGTGTACCTCTTTCTCGGTATGCCATAAAATAAGTGATGCTGCAGCACCATCATCTTTTTCTTGCATCTTTAACTCCAATTCTTTCAGTCTAGCTTATAGCACTTCTCTTTGTCAATTATTTCTGACTTCAACTGAAGGACCTCAGAATTTAGATCTTTAATAGTTCCTTGACTCTTGAGATGGCATTCTATCGCATTTTCTTTTTCTAGCAGAAGCTTGTCAAATTGAGACCGAATCATCTCCAATTCATTATCGGCAGAGTCCCTCTCCTTACGTAGATGACTAACAACATCAGCATTGCACTGCTCTTCAGCTCCAAGGGCCCGTTGTGTTTGAAGGGCAAGTTGACCCTTAATGACAGCAAGTTCCTCCTGATAAGATCACTTTCGTTTACTTTAGCATGGTGTTATATATAACAAAAACAGGACTAAAATTTTGCAGAAAACACCTTTAGGACACATATCTGATGTTGCAAAGCCTGCACATCTCCTAAAGAGTCTTCATTCACAATCGCCTTCAAATTTGAACGGAAAGGAATTGTCAAGTGGCTGCTATTTTAGGGGTTGCTAGCATAAAAGGTAAATACGTACATTGTTCTGGATGAGCCTTGCAGGTTGAGCAAACTTGAGGGTACTGAGTGTTTCATTACTTGAACTACATAAATACATATAAAGTTGTATGAGGATATCAAAAAAGGTCTCATGCTTTCTTCAGTTTAGATCAAATGCAAGTCAAACATTTCATTACCCCAGTGAAGGGCTAACATTTGCGATAATCAATGTCTTCGAGTTTCCACCAAGTGAATCCTATATGTAAAATTGAGGACTAGAATGAACACTCCTCAAGGGAAAACAGTAAGAGAGAACACAGTAGCATGCTATATCTTTGTTGTTACCTGGAGAAGAAACATCAATTTTGAATCCCTATAAGGAACATGCGTATTCTTCCCACATGTGCGATCAACTAAACTCGTTATCACAAGTCTGAAATTCAAAGTCCAGGAAAGTAGGCATGGCTGAATACCCTTTTTCGCATTAAAATATGTCTTAACTACAATTGTGAGTGTTAGTCATGAACCTGAGCATTAACAACGATTTGTTAATATTGGAAGCTTCCTTTAGCCGATCACCTTCAGCACCAGATGTGGTTTGCCTGTTGTAAGTGCATCTATCAAGGGACCTGGACTTCACTTGGTACAATAAGTTGTGAGACAAGTCAGGTTATTGACCTACCTTTCAGACCCAGCAAGATCAACTAGATTCAGTCTTGCAACCTGTGAGTTACATATGGAATCCTTCTCCCACCTACTCTCGATAGTGCATGTGAATACAGTGTGCGAGCGGCTACTCGCAGAATTCATGTTTGTCGCAGACATTTTCCTATTTACAAAACACTGAGGAAGGTTTCAGGCATATTCATTTAGTTAAAATAGTTAAAATATGTTCACAGTCGTCACAGTATATTTGCAAGAAAAAAATATGAGAAGAAATGTATTTACCTGCTTCAGAAGTGTTATGATGTCACCGACACAGGTAACTTCACGTTTCGTCAAATTTTCAACATAGGTTCCAACAATCATATCTTTTCGGATCTACATGAACATTAGGCTTCATGCTTAGTACAAGTTAATGGAACTGCACTAGTAAGTTCTATTCACTTAAAGCAACAACATGAAAGCATACATGAAGATTTGTGGATGAAGGGTCAAGAAGATCTGTAATTTGCTCATTGTAAATCTCCAGGAATGAACACTTGCAGTTGTACTTGAGATTCTCACCCCTTCTGCTTTCTTCTTCCTGCACACATAACAGATTTGAAATCCATAACATTATGAGACACTTCATCATGAAGTGAGCAACAACTATCTGTTATCCACTGAGATAGAAATAAAACATACCTCTCTGATTCTTGCAACCAATAACTCGAAAATACGTGGAATCATGAGACACTCTGGACCAGACTTCACTCCCAACTCACTGATTTCACCAAACATTGTGTGTGTCTTCCCACTTCCAGTCTGCAAACAATTAAAAGTTCAAGCACATGAATGCAATTCTTCATGTTAAACAAAAACAAAAGAATATACCTGCCCGTAAGAAAATACACAGCTGTTGTATCCAGCCATACAATTCTCGACCATAGGTAAACCAACAACTCGGAAAAGCTCTTCCTGCAAATGCAAATTCAAGGCTAGATCACAATCCGAGAATTAGCATCAGGAAATAAACCAAATTGTTTTGAAGCAGACCTGATTCACCGATTCACAAGCAACATGGTCGAATGTAAAACGAGCTTCTGGGTGTCCGATCCATGTTATGCTCTGCGCGCTTTCTTGCTTCAAGCACCGATTATAACCATGACTGCTTTTCTCGGTGCTATTCAAAGGGCGGACACGGATAACAACCTGGACAAGAAAACACAAATGTAAAGAATGCATATAGCAAAGCTGACACTCCAACACGTGTAGTGGTTCGAATTTAGAACTCCTCTAAATTGCCTGTTATAGACCCCAACTGAAAGGAGAAAAGGTCCAACAAACTCATATCAGTGAATTACAGTTCATTGCAGGGGCACATGTAATTTGTGATAAGTGAGTAAACAATGTGCACTTGCTCTGTCAAATTCCCCAACCAATCAAAACACAAAAATCAGCAGTAAGTGCATATATACCTGCACGTTGTTCTCCATCCAGAAGGAGGGGTCCTCCTGGAGCTCATAACGCGGCACCTCCTGGGAATTCACCACCGTAGCCTGCAGCCCCCTCGCCGGCACCGAGAACCCTGACCCCAATCCGAGCCCTCGGGCACCACCACTTGTCCTGACGATGCAAGCCGGCTTGGTGGTGCTCTTGGCCGGCTTCCGCTGCACAGAGCCACCACCGGCGGTCTTAGCGCGATGCACACGGTGCGCGCTGCAGGGGGTTGCAATCACCCGCGACGGCGTCTCCTCGCCACGGGGCAGGGGTCGCCGGAACCGACTCAAGGGCGGGGGTTTCGACGGCGTCTCCACCGGCCACTCTATCTTCCTCTTAAACTGCGACACCGGTGTACGGATGCCCAGGAGAGGATGCCGGGAGGACGGTGCGTCAGAATCCTCGGAAGCCCTCGCCGGAGTGCGCCAGAGTGATCCACCATGACCACCCACCATGTTGCAGGAACGCCAAACCTGAATGCAGGAGGGAAAAAAACAGCAGATTCAGACAGTGTGCCTCCAAAATCAGGATACAATATACATCACCAAACCGAAAGATACAGTAATTAAGCGCTATCTGCCTACAATCAAGAGCCCCTTCGTCCTATGGGGCTTCACACCTCGCACATCTAAACAGAAATTTCGCACCCTGATTTTCTGAAACGAATCGGAGCTGAACTGCGTATATCATCTCAGCGAACCCTAATTCCGCGCCCAAAAATTTTCGAAACAAACGCATGGTTTTTTTGTCCTAGAGAGGATTCGTGAGCCCGCCCAAAATCATCCAACCTCCCGTTCGCCCCGCGGATCCGATTCCGATGAGCTAACATGAGACAATGCCCCAGTCCACACCGACGCGACGTCCATCGGAACCCCAACAAATGGGGCAAAGCACACAGGAAAAAAAAATCGGGCGACGGAGGAATGGGGACTAGGAGCTTTACCGTCAGAGAGGCGGCGGCGCGGCGCGATTCCCGGCGGGGGCGAGCGCGAGCGATAGAGTTGGAGGCTTGGAGCTGCTCTGCTCGCCGGCCTTCCCAGACCCAAATCAAATGCCCCTCTCTCTCTCTCTTATCTCACATTAACTGGCGCGGTACACGAGGCGACTTGAAAAATTTTAAAACCCACTTCCTTGTTCCTTCCAGGCTTGCAGAGTAAGCTTTGGGTTTGTCTTCTAGCGTCCGGAGCTCCAAACGGTGTTTCAGCTCCCCAAAGCTTTTTTTAATTCTCATCCGAAAAACAAACAGAACCCCCAACGGCCGCCCGCGACGCCTACGGAACTCCCCGCGCTGCCGCCGATCACCCTCCGGCAAGGCCAGCTATCTCGCCCCCGCCTCCACCCTCCCCGCGCCGCCCGCTCCGCTCGGGAGCACACCGCCGCCAGCCGCATTCCGTGCCGCCGCCGCCGATGGACGGCCGGCGTTTGGTCTCTTTCGGTCCTTCCGGCGGGCTTCGGCGCTCCTGCTGACGAACTTTGCCAGGTTTGCCACACCCGTTCCTCACTCTTTCCGCTGCTGATTTGATTTCATTTTAGGAAAACAAAACCCTAGCTCGAGCTCCTAAATCGCTTGCCCTGCTTTGGCTCGTTTGTGTTCCAGGTGAGGGCCGGGAGACGGATGAAGGAGCAGTGGCTCAGCTTTGAAACCCACACAGTTTGGCTTGTGGTAGCTCCGTCGCTCTGATCACTGCAGTTTGCCTTGCACTGGGTTCAGGGTTTTAGCCGTGCCTTTGCATTTGTTTAATCAGGCAATCAGCTGCTTTGTTTAATCAGGCAATCAGCTTCTTGTGGCGGTACACTGTGAGTGAGCTTGTGGTCTGCTTAATCCCTCTGTGCTTTCCTATCCAAGGACATGGATAAATCTGAGGTCAGAACACCAACTAGAGCTGCTGCTGATGGCAGATCAGAGGCTGCTTCACCTACCAGTGCAGCTCCGGGTTTTTTCACCCCCGCGCACTATTGTCCCAAGTGCACCTCATTTGTCAGCCTCTCGCTCTCACCTGACCCCGTGCCGCCCGCGCACTATTGTCCCAAGTGCACCTCATTGCTCAGCCTCTCGCTCTCGCATGCGCCCTGCTCTCCCGAGACTGCCGCCTGTTGTGGACTACTCGAGACACGATGTGAAGATGATGAAGGACCTCAGGCTTGTCCCGGAGGAAGAGTGGTTCCCACGTCAGAGGGACGAGGAGCGCTTGACAGGCAGTTGGTTCTGGACAGTTGTGCAGAAGGACCTGTACCTCCCTCACAAGAAAAAGGTCAGCGACATGAGGTCGATCGACTGGGCATCTGTTGGCACCAGTACAGGCACAGACGTCCGTCGCTACTTCGCGGCTACTCCGGGGCTCGACAGCCTGTTGGAGAGGCAGGATCTCCGCTGGGCTGATCCGTACATCCGTCAGTTCTACGCCACGCTATGGATTCACCCGGACAGGTCCAAGATCAAGTTCATGTTTGGGAAGCAGCCGCGTGAGCTCTCCAGAGATGACTTCGCCAAGTATCTTGGCCTGTCTGACAGTGGTGCCCGAGTGCACAGCTTGGTGAACTCCAATGGGAACAGGGATAATAAAGACCACCCGCCACCGTTTGAGAGCATCCGTCACCTTTACAACAGTCCTGATACCTTGATGGAGGTTTCCAAGGATCTCAAGCAGCTGAACCGTGAAACAGCCGTTGTGCTCGCGATCGTGAGGCTATCGATCCGTCCTAGACCCCGATGCCTCGACAAACTGACTAGTCTTGAGATTTGGATTTTGCACTTGTTGATGTCCGAGAAGCCCATCGACATAGTGGACTTGATGATTGGAGAAATGCAGGCTATCATTGTGGACATCAGGCGCCTGCTGGCGTATGCCCCATATCTCATTCACTTGTTCCAGAAGAAAGGGTGGCTCGAGGTTGGTATGAAAAATGATTTGGATCAGCACCTCATGCAATACAAGCCTCCAAAACCTGGCAACAAGAGGGGGGTCAAGAACAAGATACTTCAGACTGTCAAGTCGAACAAGGCTCCGAAACCTGATGGCAGGAGTGCCGGGACCTGCTCACTTCCATCTCAGGTGGAAGCCCCACCTGTATTGGACGATGATGAGGATGCACACTTGGATCGTACACTTAGCCCGAGCTTAGAGGAGCAGGCGCTTGTGGTTACCACTAACGAGGAAGATAACCCTGTTGACAACCCATATATGATCCTCGCCCCGGTTCCTGGTGAGTTCAGATTCAGCCAGCAGGGGGCACACGACGCAGAGGCAGGAAGGTCTGGTTGTCATGCAGATGTTCCGCCCATGCTGCAGAGTCAGGCTGATCGTCAGACTGTTATCCTTGAGCAGATTCAGGGACAGCCCACTGAGCTTCAGCGACAACATGAGCGCGATCTCCAGAAGATTCAGGGACAGGCGCACGACACAGAGGCAGGAGGGTCTGGTTGTCATGCAGATGTTCCTCCCGTGCTTCAGAGTCAGGCTGATCGTCAGACTGCTATCCTTGAGCAGATTCAGGGACAGCTCGCTGAGCTTCAGCGCGATCTCCAGAAGATTCAGGGACAGCTGGCTGAGCATCGCCAGGAGAACCGGGATCTCCGCAACCTAGTTCTACTTTCGTTTTTTCAGACAGCTCGCCGCTCCACACAGCATACTGATATTGTGGCTCTTCTCAATGAGAACCTCGGTGCTATTTGCAGACTTAGGCAGCGAGCTCCTCCCCCACCGGTTTGACGTGACGACTCTACTTCTCAGTGTGTCCAGCAGTGCACTATGACGAGCTGCCTGCTACTTCTGCTAGCCCGCTGTATACTTATCAGCTTCTCTCTCCTTCAGCACAGCAGCCAGTCGACAAGACTGACACATATGCTGGTTCTCCCTTCTTCTGCTTGATGTTGAGATTTAACTTGTTGTTAGCCTTAGGTGTGTGTGGAGTCATCCTTTTGGTCGTACTATAAGATGCATGTATCTTACATCATATTCTTATGCATATTATCGCAGCTCTGCATACTTTGTTTCGATATGGACCCTGTTTGGAGCAAGTAAATTTCAAATGTTGAGGTCTGAAAGTTGTTGCTCGTACTGCTGGCATGTTGTGTGTGATGTTACAGCAGTAACTGTGTTAGTCTGATGCTGAATTAAGCACGTCAAACATAAAAAATCATACTTTTGGTTCCTTGGGATCTCAGACTAGTGATTGAAAACATGCAAAAGATGCCACTGGAATTTATAAATTTTATTGTAAGCAGCATGTTTTCATCAGTTTCCATGTTCCTGAAATATTGCATTAGTTTTTCTTGAAAAACAAATCCGCCGGTTTAGCTTCTGTATTTCTGTTCATACAGCGCAAGTAGCAGTGATAGGAACCAGATTGCCAGGAGCTGAAGTTATTCAGTTCTGAGCTATTACCTCCGTTCCGAAATGTAGTATGTTTTAGAAAGTTAAATTAGCTTTCCAAAACATACTAGTACATCTCAGAACGGAGATAGTACAAACTTACATGCATAATGGATGGCATAATCTGCAGTGCCACTGCAGGCTACATGTTTACCTGGAAGTTGAGTGCCAGCTACCATGTTTACCTGAAGCTCCCACTTGGCTTCTGTTCAGCTTATTAGATTTGTATGTGGACCAAGGATCGCAAGATGCAACTTGCACTGGGGAAGGAAGAGTCGATACTCGATACCATAGTGGGCTATTGTCGGAAATACATTTTTCTTGACCCAATTATTAAATTAAACTTTGGGCTATATGCCGCAGTCATGCATTTGGGCTATTATAACTGTACAGTCTGTCATCTTGCAAACAGTTAAATTAAACTTGGGACTTGGGAGGAGGGACAACTAGTTGTCTTTGTCATTGTTAAGTTGTCTGAAAATCGTTTTTAATCAAAACTATCACTCTCAGTGGCTGTCTAGCAAATAGACTGAACTTTAACAGTTTCAGGATCCATCATCAAATGTAGGAATGAATCCAGTTTCAACAGAAAAATAGGAAGTGGCTTGTGGCAGTAGAACAAGTTAAACTTCCAACACAGCAGCACCCACAACTCCAATCAAAATGACAAGCTGACGACATGATCCATCAACGATGTTATGTGTAATAACGGGCCTTGTTTTGTGTTTATGTATTCAATTCTTTCCGATTTTTTTGTAGCTCAAACATTGGAGTAACTGTCAAAATGATACTGTCTTGTTCTATCTTTCAACCATTCATGAACAATCGATCTATTGTTTTCTTGTTGCACAAAGCTGCAAACTGAATCAGACAGAAGCCGACAATCAGCTACAAGGCAGCCCATAACAATGACGGCGATGGGGATTGCATTTGCCATTCTAGGAGTAAGCAAACAAGAAATGTAGAAAGGCAAAGGCATATATTGTGATTTGTAGGAACAGACACAGTACAGCTGTTGAGAAGAGTCAGACACGGCACACAGCAACAGTAAAAATAACACGGTTTTACAGCCAAAATTGTTTGGGAAGTAATAAGCTCCTGTCTAAACATGCTATGATTGGTACACTCAACCACAGATACTGATCATCATGGGTAAAAGTAAAACTCATTAATTAGAGACCAAAAAACATCAGGTTTCCAACTCAGCAGGGATTACTGAGTTGTAGTGCTCGCCAAGGCCGTAGGCGTGCCTGTGGTAGGAAAGCCTGATGCTAGGGTCACATCCTGGTTCCAACTTCTTGCTGTATTCTTTGCCCATCTCTACGTCTGGAAAGGAGCCCGAGTAGACCACGATGTGCTTCTTCAGGCAGTGGGTCAGGGCACCGAGCTCTAGTTGCCCGCCCCAAGCAGCGGTGGATTCGATCTCCTCACAGTAGCTCTCGAAGCTCTCCGAGAGATCTGGCCCAGCCTCGGCTTTGCCCTCTGAGAGGAAAAACGGGAGGAAATCTGCGGCATGCTCCCTCATGTACTTGGCTGTCATTTGCCGTAGCTCCTGGTGATTGTACTGTGTAGTGCCTCTGGAATGGAGCGACAACTGGTTCTCGATAGCGCGGTACAAGCAATGGCCGTCTGGCTTTATCTCGTGAATGGTCAACCCCAAGGGCTCAAGCCTCTTTTCAAGTTTCTCGTCTTCTACCATGCGATCACTCACGAGATTACTTTGTTCTTCTTGAATCCGCTGCTCTCGAGCAGCTTCTTCCTTTGCCTTCTTATCTCGCCGCCGTGCGGCCTTCCCAGGCTGCTTTGCGGAATCCGCATTGCTGGAGACGGAAACACCAGCTATGGCCTTCACTAAGGTGTCAAGGTTCCCCTTCTCGGAGCTTTCTGCAGGCTTGTACCCAAATGAAGCAAGCTCTGCAGCATGCTTCGCCTCCAATTCAGCTGACAGGCGTGATATCTGTTCCTCTACCTGCTTTTTCTTGGCCTTCTGCTCAGCCTTGCTGCCTTTGGCAGCTGCTTTCTTGAGGTTTGTTTCCTTATCCTGGAGTTTGGATTTCTCTTTCCTGTTTACACATGGCAAAAATCATCTCTTAGAAACCACGTAACACCAACAGAAAAATAATTACACAAAGCATAACTGTCTAGCTCCAGATCTTAATGGGTTCAACATCACCTTCGATGTGAGTATGCATACAATTCATTGTATAATGTAATATATTAAACCCCAGCAATCAAGTGAGAGCATAGTACTTTGCTAGCTATTGTCTAGAGCCTTACATGTCTAGAGCTGTATAACCTAGAGGCGATCCCACAAACTGTACACTGCATTCAATTCAATCATGTTGTCACAGTGACACAAGGGCCACCAAGACTATCACGCTGTCTGTGATCAGACCTTATTGTAACTTACTATTTTTTTTCATCGAATTTATGTTGAGTAATCTAAGAGTAATCATAACCATCTAGGTAAGGGAAGCATGTGCTATCCACTACCATAGCAAATTCAGTGCAACATTAATCAGAAAACTATAAAAAGGTAATGCAGAAACATTCCTTTTACATAGCTGAGATGGTAAAGGGGGCCATGTTCTGCTTCCCTAGATAATTAAATTCAATACTATTACACTAATCGTCAAACTAGATAAAGGTAATTCCAAAACAGTATTAAGATATAATTGCATCCCCATTACATCGCTGAGATGGTAAAGGGAAGCATGTGGTATCTACTTCCCGGGATAATTCAATGCAACACTAACCTGAAAACTAAAAAACGGTAATGCAGAATCACTGTTAAGATATAATCAAAATTCCTTTAGTGAACTCTTAGATGGTAAAGGAAAGCATTTGGTGTCTACTTCCCTAGATAATACATTAATTCAATGCAACAGTAATCGTGAAAGTAGAAAAAAATTAACGTAGAATAAACACCGACAAGACATAATCACGACTAGGTAGTTACATAGCGGAGATGGCAAAAGGAATGATGTGGCATCTACTTCCCAAGATAATTCAATTCAACACTAATCGGCAAACTATAAAAGGGTAATTGTAGAAACATCGTCGAGACATAATTAAGATTCCTTGGCTATTACATCGCTGAGATGGTAGAGGGAAAGCATTTGTTATTACTTCTCTAGATAATTCAATGCTGACAATAATGAGAAAACGGTAGTGCAGAAATACTGTTGAGATATGATCACATGCCTTAGCTACGCAGCTAACATGCTAGGTAGGCAAAACATGTGAACTTGCTCCCTGATAAGCAAAACCTAAGATACAACGACATCTTCCTCGACTATTCTCAATCCGCCGACTAACTGAGACAACAAATCTAATGAATCTGTCGTAATCATGAACTCAAACGCTCGACTTGTTTTTTCCTCACACGCACAATCATAACCTTTTTAAGACAAGCTTATCATTATGCACCAAATCCACAGCTCAGACAGGGAAAACCGAAGAGGGAACGAACGAGAACAAGGAACGCGGAGGGTAACCTGTGCCTGTACATGACCTCCTCGAGCGTCTCCGTCGCCGCCTGCTCCGCCGCTGGGGTGGCGGCGGCGGCGGCGGCGGCTTCGACGGCTAGGGTTTCGTCCATCGGCTTGGCACGGGGCTAGGGCAGAAGGAGGCGCGTCCGGACGGATGGATGGATAGCCGGAGGACAGCCACGAGGAAGAGCTCTACGCTAGCCGGCTCGCTTCGGCGGGAGGGGGCGGTTTTCGGCGGCGGCCCGAGACTCCGGGGAGGGCCAAGCCGCCAAGGTTCGGTTAGTTTTAGGACCAAGAGCCTAGACTCCGGATGGTACACGATATGGGATACGATATGCTAATGGGCGCTCGTGCGCGGTTGAAACCTAACTAACCATCATCTCCACTTCTTTTTGCCAACATAGCAAGTTTTTTTAATGAAAATGTGACAAAAACTCGCCATTCTCATCTCGAACATAAAGTTTTATTTTAAAACAAATTCCTTGATAAAAATTCAAGGATTCATCGACCCAAATAAATCAAATTGATCTCAGAACATAAACATACGATGTCTTTCTTGAGATGATGGCTCAAAATGATCCAATGTTATTTTCCTATTTTACAAAAATAACTACCCGTGTCCACCTGTATTAACGGTTTTTTATCATACCGGTAATACCAGTTTGAATACCAACCGAGATTGGTAATACTTGTTTGAATACTAACCGAGATTTTTCAATCAATGATCGCTTGTTTCCTTCTAAATAGATGTAATTTTTTAGGTGAATTCCGAACTATAACTTGCAAATTGTAATTGTTAGGCGTCATTTGTTTTTATCCCTCATATAGTACGTCGATTCTACCCGTCCAAAATGAGAAGGAAATGATTAATTAGTCGCCATTTATTACTCCTCAAATCAATGTTCTTGAGGGGCATTTTAGTTCCAAGTAACAAATCAGCATCATGACATCATGCACGAATTCGAAGACTTGACTTGTTTAGGCGCCGATAGAACAAAGTGGAGAGCAGAGGCAGCCTGATCCTACCAGCGTTCTGAAATCAAGGCTGAGATAATGTGCATCAGAGGTCAAGGTTTTTTGTTTGATTTATGGGCTAGTGTTATACATGTACTGTTTCCTTAACATTTCTTCTTGTATCTTCTTCGTCAGTATCTGAATATCAGAGTTGAAAGCATAACCTGTTCAAATTTCAAGAATCTATTATAGTAGATGCCTTCGTTTCAAATCTTAGACACATATTTTGTTGGATGAAAGATTGACCTTAATTGATTAAAACAATGAAATTGTTTCCCCTTGGCATTACCTCGCAATTATCCATTCTATGTGTTACCTTTTAGGACGTCATTTTTTATTACTATTTCTCCTCACGGGGTGCAAATATCTTTAAGGAACTGATTTGCTCAAACATGTCGAAGCAATGCGTGGGGTATCATTTAGTATCTTATAATGCAAAATGTCACTAAATGCATTATGATAGTTTATCTCTACATGCAAATTATCTACATCAACTATTATTTTAGCCAACCAATTATCCATGCAATGCGCTAACATTTACTAATGATTGCTTATTTATCCATGCAAGCTATCCACTTTATCCATTATTTTATAACCATCCAATTGTTTAGATCACCAAATTAACCGTCAAATACACAACCATTTCACATTGATTAAATTTCAGACTATTGTGACCAATTAAATCCTCATATGGAAACCTTCATGTTTCATGTGATTTATATCCTTTCGTTCACGTATTAGAGTTCTTAAAAGAATCCACGTTGCAATGCTCGGATATCTTTCTAGTACTTTTTTTATACTTTCGTCAATGATTACTATAAGCGATGATATTTCAATAACATGTACAGATAGAACATGAATGTGTTGTCAACTTCTTAATGAACCCAAACCTGTAAGAGACATTTTAACATAGAAAAATAATCATGCTAAAAGTTCAATTTATACTTCGGAAGCTTCTATAATTTGGCTTACCTAATCATACACTCCAAATCTCTGTTAATATATTCTTTAGGTCATATGCTTAGAATCCCTACCAATAAATTTACTAATATGAAATAGATATGAACACTCGCACAAAAATATACATTTACATTGTATAATTTATCATTCAAAAAAAAAGAATTCAAGGAGACATTTCTGTCATTTTTATTTTCAAATTTAATCCGATTTTGTTTCACTCACTTGAAGTGGAATGCCTTAGAAAGAAAAGAAAAATTAATGCAATTTTTTATTACAAGTATGTTAAAATTGTTGGGTCCGCAGTATAGAAAACAAAAAAATTCCTACGCTGGGAACTACACGCCAAGATCTATCTACTAGATATAAAGCAACGGGTGGACATACATCTAACGAGAACTTACCCTCGAAGACAACGAGTTTTGTTAACGAGTAGGAACTCGTGGTTGATGTAGTCGTACACTTGCCGATCTCAAGATCGTGAGGAAGTCCGAGCGCCGCAACTCAGCAGCGCATCCGCACTCGCACACACGTTCAAGCCACCGGATAACCTCCACCTCCTCGCTCCAGCGATCCAGCGGAAGCAGCAACTCCTTCCAAATGAAATGCCACTGGGAACATGTATCTCGCTAATCCGAGACCATGAGGAAATAATTCTAAAGGGGAAGAGAGATCCTTCACAAGGAGGTGTGTGGATGAAGGAGGGAATGGATGGCCTTTTATAGGAGGAGGGGGTGCCCCCTCTCTCCATGGCCGGCGCATGGGGGGTGACCCCTCACCTCCCTCATTCATGTGGTGGTAACCCCTCCACATTAAAATGCCTCTTTACATTCCCTTTTAAAGTCTTCACTTTAAATGCATTAAAATTCTCCAAGTTTAATGCTCTCTCATTTAATAAAACTCTTTTATTAATTTATTCAGAATTTTGTTAATTACTTTAATTAACAAACATTCACATATAGCCCCTTGCAATATTTCAATATCAAATGCAGAACCACTTTCTGCAATTTCACCCGAAACAATTTCCGGTTTCTAATGAAACAATTCCTGCGCTTTGCAATTCTTTCGTCTGAAACATATGTGCTCCAAAATGGTGTCCAGTAACTCTTAAGTGTGCCACCCTACGGTTCGCGAATAATGCAGACATGATCGAGACCCTTCTCCGATCAATAATCAGCAGCGGGACCTGGAGATTCGTACTGACTCCTACACATTCAACGATGAGTTCTGTGATCGTGAGAACTTTTAACGCTTGTAACTAAATCCCTTTGTCTCTCGATATATTACATCTTCGAGATTCGATCATCGGTATCTCCATACCTAGTTTGATCTCGTTACTGACATGCACTATTTTCTCGTTCCCGTGATATAACATTCTAGTGATCACATCACTTGCTTGCAAGCTATCTCAATGTGATATCATCGAGAGGGACCAGAGTATATCTATCCGTCGTCGGGATTGACAAATTCCACTCTTAATCCATGAGCCTCAATATAACACCTTCGCAGTACCGAAGCCATCTTTATAGTCACCCTGTTACGGTGTGACGTTTGATGTTATCAAGATACTCTTCCCGTGTTAGCAATTAACATGATCTCATGGTCTAAGGATAAAGATTACTTCGTATGATGTTATAGCAATATAAACATAATGACTTGATCGTAATGCTATAATTCAGATGAATGTTCATCACATCATTCCACCAATGGTGTGACCTTGTTATTAACAACATCCAATGTCCATGATCAGGAAACCTTGATCATCTTGTTAATCAACAAGCTAGTCTATAAGAGAGGCATAACTAGGAACCCTTTTTGTTTATTAAACACACATGTATTGATGTTTCAGATCAATTCAATTCTAGCATGTAAAATAAACATCTATCATATATAAGGAATACATAATAACAACTTTATTATTGCCTCTCAGGGCATAATTCCTTCAGTCTCCCACTTGCACTAGAGATAATAATCTAGTTCACATAGTGATAAATCTAACACCCATGGAGTTCTTGTGTTGATCATGTTTTTCCCTAGGGAGAATTTTAGTCAACGGATCTGCTACATTTAGGTCCGTGTGTACTTTACAAATCTTTATATCTCCATTCTTGACATGCTCGCGGATGGAGTGAAACCGGCGCTTAATATGCTTGGAATTCTTGTGAGACCTCGGTTCCTTTGCGTTGGCTATGGCTCCATTGTTGTCACAATAGATCACCATTGGGTCCAACGCACTGGGAACCACACCTAGTTCCGTAATGAACTCTTTCATCCAAACCGCTTCCTGTGCCGCTTCTGAAGCAGCAACATATTCCGCCTCCGTCGTTGATCGAGCCACCACAGGTTGTTTGGAACTCCTCCAACTAACTGTTGCTCCGTTCAAGAGAAATACGTATCCGGATTGAGACTTAGAGTCATCCGGATCGGTGTCAAAGCTAGCATCGACATAACACTTAGCGACTAGCTCTTCTTCACCTCCGTATATAAGAAACATATCCTTAGTTCTTCTCAAGTACTTGAGGATGTTCTTTACCGCGATCCAGTGTTCTGAACCTGGATCATATTGGTACCTACTAGTCAAACTAATAGCATGTGCCACATCCGGTCTTGTACATAGCATGGCATACATAATAGAGCCTATGGCTGAGGCATAGGGGATCTTATCCATCATCTCTCTTTCTTCCACCGTAGCCGGACTTTGAGTCTTACTCAATGTCTTGCCTTGCAACATAGGTAAGAACCCCTTCTTACTTTCGTCCATATTAAACTTCTTTAATATCTTATCAAGGTATGTACTTTGCGATAGCCCAATTAGGCGCCTTGATCTATCTCTGTAGATTTTAATGCATAATATATATGACGCTTCACCAAGGTCTTTCATCGAAAATTTGCTGTTTAGATAACTTTTAACACTGTTTAAAAGATCTATATCATTTCCAATCAATAATATGCCATCCACATATAATATCAGAAATGCCACATTGCTCCCACTCACTTTCTTGTAAATACAAGCATCTCCATAAGTTTGGACAAATCCAAACTCTTTGATCACCTCATCAAAGCGGAGATTCCAACTCCGGGATGCTTGCTTCAGTCCATAGATGGATCGCTGAAGTTTGCATACCTTATTAGCATCCTTAGGATCGACAAAACCCTTAGGTTGTATCATATACAACTCTTCTTCAATATTACCATTGAGGAATGCAGTTTTGACATCCATCTGCCATATTTCATAATCGAAATATGCAGCAATTGCTAACATAGTCCTAACCGACTTAAGCATCGCTACGGGAGAGAATGTCTCATCGTAGTCAACTCCTTGAATTTGTTGAAACCCCTTTGCGACAAGTCGAGCCTTATAGATGGTCACTTTACCATCAGCATCAGTTTTTCTTTTGAAAATCCATTTATTCTCAACGGCCTTTCGATCGTGAGGTAAGTCCACCAAGTTCCAAACTTGGTTCTCGTACATGGATTCCATCTCGCATTTCATGGCTTCTAGCCATTTGTTGGAATCCGGGCTCATCATCGCTTCTTCATACGTCGCAGGGTCATCCATTTCATCAACCATGAAATTCACAACAGGATTGTCGTACAGTTCAGGAGCTGCACGTGTCCTGCTTGACCTGCGAGGTTCGGTAGTGTCCTCTTTTGGAGTTTCATGATCATTATCATTAGCTCTCTTTTCATCAGGTGAAGTCAACTCCGAAACAACTTCTGGTGCTGCGCCACTCGCCATTCCATGAAGAGAAGGTTCAATAACCTCTTCGAGTTCTACCTTCCGACTACTCACACCTTTCGCGAGAAACTCCTTCTCAAGAAAGGATCCATTCTTGGCAACAAAAACCTTGCCCTCGGATCTGTGATAGAAGGTATACCCAATCGTTTCCTTAGGGTATCCTATGAAGACGCATTTTTCTGCTTTGGGTTCGAGTTTATCTGGCTGAAGTTTCTTCACATAAACATCGCATCCCCAAACTTTAAGAAACGATAGCTTAGGTTTGTTTCCAAACCATAATTCGTACAGTGTCGTTTCAACGGATTTAGATGGTGCCCGATTTAAAGTGAATGCAGCTGTTTCCAGTGCATAACCCCAAAATGACAGTGGCAAGTCAGTCAGATACATCATAGATCGAACCATATCCAATAGGTACGATTACGACGTTCCGACACACCATTACGCTGTGGTGTTCCGGCAGGCGTGAGTTGTGTAACTATTCTACACTCTTTCATGTGTGTGCTAAACTCGTAACTTAGATACTCTCCTCCACGGTCAGACCGTAGAAATTTGATCTTTCTATTACGATGATTTTCTACTTCATTCTGAAATTCCTTGAACTTTTCAAAAGTTTCAGACTTGTGTTTCATCAAATAGATATACCCATATCTACTCAAATCATCCGTGAAAGTAACAAAATAACGATATCCACCTCGCACCGACACACTCATTGGTCCACACACATCAGTATGTATGATTTCCAATAGATCTGTCGCCCGTTCCATTGAACCAGAAAACGGCGTTCTAGTCATCTTGCCATAAGGCATGGCTCACATGTATCAAATGATTCAAAATCAAGTGATTCCAAAAGTCCATCAGAATGGAGTTTCTTCATGCGTTTAACGCCAATATGACCTAGACGGCAGTGCCACATATATGCAGATATATTATTATCAAGTTTAATCTTTTTAGCATTAACATTATGAATGTGCGTAATATTACTATCGAGATCTATCAGAAATAAACCATTCAACATAGGTGCATGACCATAAAAGATATCATTCTTATAAATCGAACAACCATTGTTTTCAGATTTAAATGAATGACCACTTTGCATCAAACACGATCCGGATACAATGTTCATGCTCAGTACAGGCACCAAATAACAATTATTTAGGTTTATAACTAATCCCGATGGCAAATGGAGAGGTAGCGTCCCGACGGCGATCACATCAACTTTTGATCCATTGCCGACCCGCATCCTGACCTCATCCCTTGCTAGTTGTCGCTTGTTCCGTAGCCCCTGAACCGAGTTACATATATTAGCAACCAATCCCGTATCAAATACCCAGGTGCTACTGCGAGTACTAGTCAAGTACACATCAATAACATGTATATCACATATACCTTTGTTTGCCTTGCCGGACTTCTTGTCTGCCAAATACTTGGGGCAGTTGTGCTTCCAATGGCCAGTCCCCTTACAATAGTAGCACTCGGTATCAGACTTAGGGCCAGCTCGGGGTTTCTTTTCAGGCGTGGCAACATACTTGCCACTCTTCTTTCCCTTGTGCTTGCCTTTCTTGTCTTTCTTGAAACCGGTGGTCCTATTGATCATCAACACTTGATGTTCTTTCCTAATCTCCACTTCTGCAGTCTTAAGCATTGACAGAAGCTCGGGAAGAGACTTCTTCATGCCCTGCATATTATAGTTCATCACGAAGCTCTTGTAGCTAGGTGGCAGAGATTGGAGAACACGATGTATTCCTAAGTCAATGGGAATCGTTGTTCCCAAGGACACAAGCTTATTGGCGTACCCAGACATTTTGAGTACGTGCTCACTAACGGAGCTGTTTTCCTCCATCATGCAGCTAAAGAACTTTTCTGTAGCATTATAACTCTCTACGGCAGCATGGGTATCGAAAATCATTTTCAATTCTCCCATGGTATCAAAGGCATTGCCATTTTCGAAACGCTTTCGAAGTTCTGGCTCTAGCCCATACAGCATGCCGCAATGAACTAAGTTGTGGTCCTCCTAACGAGTCACATAGACATTCTTTTCCTCGTCAGGGGCATCAGGAGCTTGTGGGGGGCCTAGCGGCGCATCTAGCACATATTGCTTTTGTGCAGCAGTGAGGAGAATCCTCAAATTCATAGCCCAGTTGGTGAAGTTGCTACCATTCGCAGCAAGTTTCTCTTTTTCCATGAACACATTGAAATTAAAAGCAGGTGGTGCCATCTACAACAGAATTTGTAAAGTTTACTTAGACTAAGTTTATGATAGATTGAGTTCAACTAATCCAAATTACTAATGACCTCCCACTCAAAAACGACATCCCTCGTGTCCTTTTGGTGATTACATGAACCAAATCCACTACACCAAGTCCGATCATCACGTGAGTTGATGTAGCTTTAAAGGCGAGCATCTATATGGGCATCATATCAACTATATGACTCATGCTTAACCTTTCGGTCCGTGTTCCGAGGCCATGTCTGTACATGCTAGGCTCGCCAAGTAAGAACCTTAGTATTCGCGTGTGTAAAACTGTCTTACACCTGTTCCTATGAAAGCGTAGATTCGAGCACACCCGATCATCACGTGATGTCTCGAAACACGATCCACAAAATGGTGCATACTTAAGGAAGAACACATTTTTATCTTGATATCTAAATGAGGGATCATCTTACAATGCTACCAAAAGCGCCAAACTAGCAGTATAAGATGCTAACATCTAATGTGTAAAGTGAGATGATATGGTCCATGCATTTGATCTCTATCACTTGCATCGTGGTATGATCTCTATCATTCCTTTGTGTGTAAGGCCATGGTCTATGGAACTTACACGTTGAGTGTGTTGTAAGAGTATCTATCATACATCTACTTACAACAATAGCATATCAATACACTAGCCCAGCAACAATCTAAACTAGACGCCTCTAATTTATCAATTGCAAGTTTTACGTGGCTTAGGGCTTTCGGAGATAGAACCGTTCTCACCTACGAACATGAACTACAACGAGGATAACTAAGTTATTAGCAACTCGTTGTAAATCAGATATTGACTATAGTAGGAGAGATAGACACCCGCCAGCCACTTATGAAAAAACAAGTTGCATGTCAGTCGTGGAACCGGTCTCATGTACGATGACATGTAAGGTTGGTCCGGGCCGCTTCATCCCACTATGTCACAAATATCCAAAATACATAGAAGATGCAATAACGTGATCATCATCGCCCACATATAAATATATGTGTTCTACCCGTGCAAAGCACCTACGCATAGATCAGGCTCTGATACCACTGTTGGGTCCGCAGCATAGAAAACAAAAAATTCCTACAGTGTGAACTACACGCCAAGATCTATCTACTAGGTACAAAGCAACGAGTGAACATACATCCAACGAAAACTTACCCTCGAAGACAGCGAGTTTTGTTAACGAGTAGGAACTCGTGGTTGATGTAGTTGTACACTTGCTGATCTCAAGATTGTGAGGAAGTCCGAGCGCCGCAACTCAGCAGCGCATCCGCACTCGCACACACGTTCAAGCCACCGTACAACCTCCACCTCCTCACTCCAGCGATCCAGCGGAAGCAGCAACTCTTTTCAGACGAAATGCCACCGGGAACATGTATCTTGCTAATCCGAGACCATGGGGAATAATTCTAGAGGGGGAGGGAGATCCTTCACAAGGAGGTGTGTGGATGAAGGAGGGAATGGGTGGCCTTTTATAGGAGGAGGGGGGTGCCCCCTCTCTCCATGGCCGGTGCATGGGGGGTGACCCCTCACCTCCCCCATTCATGTGGTGGTAACCCCTCCATATTAAAATGCCTCTTCACATTCCCTTTTAAAGTCGCCACTTTAAATGCATTAAAATTCTCCAAGTTTAATGCTCTCTCATTTAATAAAACTCTTTTATTAAATTTATTCAGAATTTTGTTAATTACTTTAATTAACAAACATTCACATATAGCCCCTTGCAATATTTCAATATCACATGCAGAACCACTTTCTGCAATTTCACCCGAAACAATTTCCGGTTTCTAATGAAACAATTTCTGCGCTTTGCAATTCTTTCGTCTGAAACATATGTGCTCCAAAATGGTGTCCGGTAACTCTTAAGTGTGCCACCCTACGGTTCGCGAATAATGCAGACATGATCGAGACCCTTCTCCGATCAATAATCAGCAGCGGGACCTGGAGATCCGTACTGACTCCTACACATTCAACGATGAGTTCTGTGATCGTGAGAACCTTTAATGCTTGTAACTAAATCTCTTTTTCTCTCGATATATTACATGTCCGAGATTCGACCATCGGTATCTCCATACCTAGTTTGATCTCGTTACCGACATGCACTATTTTCTCGTTCCCGTGATATAACATTCTAGTGATCACATCACTTGCTTGCAAGCTATCTCAATGTGATATCACCGAGAGGGCCTAGAGTATATCTATCCGTCGTCGGGATTGACAAATTCCACTCTTGATCCATGAGCCTCAATATAACACCTTCGTAGTACTGAACCCATCTTTATAGTCACCATGTTACGGTGTGTCGTTTGATGTTATCAAGATACTCTTTCGGTGTTAGCAATTAACATGATCTCATGGTCTAAGGATAAAGATTACTTCGTATGATATTATAGCAATATAAACATAATGACTTGATCGTAATGCTATACTTCGGATGAATTTTCATCACATCATTCCACCAATGGTGTGACCTTGTTATTAACAACATCCAATGTCCATGATCAGGAAACCTTGATCATCTTGTTAATCAACAAGCTAGTCTATAAGAGAGGCATAACTAGGAACCCTTTTTGTTTATTAAACACACATGTATTGATGTTTCCGATCAATACAATTCTAGCATGTAAAATAAACATCTATCATATATAAGGAATACATAATAACAACTTTATTATTGCCTTTCAGGGCATATTTCCTTCAAAAATTACACAATTCATATATATTTTCAATAATCCACATTCCAACTAATAACGAAGAACACAATAGTTAATATTTAGTGACACTGTCGTGTGGTTAACAAAATAGCAATGCTAACTATGTAATGTTCATTAATACCGCAATATGTTAAACACTCGACATATGTATAAAATTTTAGCATAATTATTTTTAACTCTCATTATGTCTTGTGGTAATTTGGAACGGCCCACACATGCCATTTTCTTTATTCCGTGTACAACTAATAAGGAGAATCCAATGCTAACATTGTGGTGGTCGGTTTCCAGCTTGTATGCATGTAGAAATCAATAAACATAGAACAGTTGATTATAATATAATCAAGTTGCAAACATGAATGAAACAATTAATTAAACGAAAAATGAATGGACAATCAAACCTGCTACATACATACAATATTAATCATATCTATGTTTTATAAAAATATAAGTTTTTTTATGGGGTACAATTCTACGACGCGGTTGAAACCTATCTAACATCCATCTCCAAATTTTTTTAACATAGCAAGTTCATTTATTTATTTTTATGAAAATGGTGATCATTACCCAGAGTGACCAACAGATTCGTTGACCACATCAACTCATATCGAGTAAAGAATGAGCTATCTTATTACAAACACATCGGCAATGCTTTAAACTAAAAGGCTCTAGTGATGCAATGCGGCATACTCCTTGCCTCGTGAAGGATGACTCCGATCTAGGACAGTTCATGGATACTAGAATTGAGTGGGTTCACCAGAACTTACGAGTCCGATTCAAACACCGACTTGTGTAAACCTTGAGCAATAGCCCTCTCGACTGCGGCAACACATGCCTCGTTTTCGGCTTGATGAAAAAGGCAAGGTTCATTGACCTGAATAAATCACATTGATTTTAAAAACAGAAACCAACAATGTGTTTCTTCAGGTGGTGACGAAAAGTGATCTCACGTACTGATCTTGCCATCTTGAGGTAGTCCATGAAAATAATAGTCGCCATATCTACATATAATAATGTGTTGAGCACCGATTGACTAATTCAATCAAGTTAGAGAATCGGTAACACAGATGAAATTAGCTTTTTGCGGAAAGCTGAATTACATTAGCTAATGCCAACTGCTAAACACATGCTCCATGGCAAGCGCTTGGGCAATCATTGCAATAGACAAGATTCAAAAGACACATCAACATTAAGTTTTCCGATTTGAAATTGAAAAATTGACATTTTTAGGAGAAGTTTGTTTGTCCTGAGAACTTTGATCAAATTAACCCTTGTGTTCAATGTCGGTCCATCCGACGCTGATTTTGACTATTTTCACACACCAACAGCTGAGCTCCGAGCAAAAACAAAACTCAGCTGATAATTTCTGAAACATTGCTAATTTCAGTTACCTGACTGGCCGATAGGCGCCGACGGAACAGAGTGGAGAGCAGAAGCAGCCGGCAACGGCGGAACCCCTCGGCGGAGAGAGTGAGGTGAGGAGTCCCCCCTTCCGCCATCCCGCTCGAGCCCTCTTCCTCGTCTCCCCATGGCTCCTCCTTTACCTACCTCCCCGTGCCTGCCCTGCTCTCTCACCAAAACCCTAGAAATTGAGTATCGTCTTGGAACACCCAATCCGCGCTAGCCTTTTTCCGGTCAACTTGGATCCGTGAAATCAAGGCTGAGATAATGTGCATCAGAGATTCAGAGGTCAGGTTTATTTATTTATTTGGTTTGTGCCTGTAGTGATTCCTTAACATTTCTTCATGCATCTTCTTCGTCAGTATCTGAACATAAGAGTTGGAACCTTACCCCGTTCCAATATTCAATCTGAATCCTGCATCAGATAACTGAACAATTTGTATCTCACTTTGTTACTTTTATGGACTTCCAGGTATGTTTTTTACTGTGAAAAATAACTGAAACTCCTCGAATGCCCCCACGCTCGGAATTCTTGCTCCTTCACAAATCCATCCTCAGCTAGGTTCTTCACCAATAAGCATGGTTGATCTGGAGTTGGCCTGGAAGGGCTTAGGTTGTGGGCACAGCTTATATTGACATTTCCCTATAATCTGGGGATTCAACTCTGTTCGACTGTTCCCATGCCGGCGCCCTGCATAGCTTCAGGGCATGTGTATACCATCTCTATTTCAGTTAGTTGTGTCAATTTTGAGCCATTTGAATTACACACTCTGTTTGTATGACTTGCATCCTTGCACCCGCCTATCCTCACCTACAATCATTATAGCAGTAAAAATGGAGACACTGTACCTGATAAATATGGGTCCTTCCAGGCCAGTTAATCTAGTGAAATTTCTGTTTTCTTGGGTACCTTATTCACTGTCGATCGTTCCTCAATTGCATCTCTTGTTGTATGTGCTTCAGGTGCAATGAAGGTCAAGGTTCTGCAGTGGCACGCGGTGGCTTCCTGGACATGGGACGCGCAGGACGAGACGTGCGGCATATGCAGGATGGCGTTCGACGGCTGCTGCCCTGACTGTAAGTTCCCCGGGGACGACTGCCCGATCATCTGGGGCGCCTGCAACCATGCCTTCCATCTTCACTGCATACTCAAGTGGGTGAATTCCCAAACGTCGACTCCCCTTTGCCCCATGTGCCGTAGGGAGTGGCAGTTCAAGGGCTAAGGGGCACCAATAATATCAAACTATGTCAGCACCCAAGGTGTTCTCTTAGAATCTCCTTGCAGAAAATTATAACTGATGTGCTGGTCAGGAATGAAGTTATATATCAAACTATGTCAGCACCCAAGGACCAAAAGGTGTTCTCTTAGAATCTCCTTGCAGAAAATTTTAGCAACTGATGTGCTGGTTAGAATGAAGTTATTCATCTTGAATGTACTCTGTAATGCTTTCTGGTAAACAGGATGGGGGGCATCTTATAAGGGAAACCATGAGCTTGTGAGCCATATGTAGCCTCTCCTTCCAAGTTGGTGGCGAAGCAAACACAAATTTGATAAGTCTAACGAGCCTGAGATTCTGGATTTTCACATGTAGCAGCCACATATGGTTAATTCGACTATGATTGCATACTGTTGTATTGTGGTTATAAGAACTAGTAGCAGGTAATAGCAAACAGCTTGGTTTGCTCATATTGCAGGTTTTCAGTTCTTTTTGGACAGAATTGGCAGGTTTTAAGGTTTATTTTGACAGAATTGCGGAAAGTGTCATTGGCTCCCGAGATCTAGTGCTCCCTTCGTTTAAAAAAAAATTGAAACCATATTTACAACTATCAGAAAAATCTAAATTAAATTTTGGGTATAGTCAACGTTGTATCCTATAAGCATGAACATGAAATTATTTATATTGTGGTCTACACAAAAATAACAAATCTGATAGAATTTAGAGATGTAAAACTACGTAGTATTGTTTTAGATTTAGAGATGTATCCTAGAGGTAAGTAGCGAGCGAGGAAAAACTATCGTAACCCTCCCGTGGCGACCCCCAGGCGCCGCCGGAGGGCCCCTAGATTCCGCCGCCGCCGACCTCCCTCCTCTAGATCCCATCCTCCGCCGCTGCCGCCGGCATCGGCCGCGGTTGCGGCGGGCCCCTAGTACCTAAGGTGCTAGGGGTGGCGGTTGCGGTGGTCTTCTTCGGATGGGCGGCTGGGGCGGCGCCGATGGAGCGGATCGGGAACGGCGGTCGGGGCGATGACCTCGGCCAGGCGGCGGCATCACGCCATCGGCCTAGGGCGTCCGCCTAGGCCCGTCTTCTTCCGGGCGGCGCAGATCTAGGGCTTGGGAAGGAGAAGGTGTCATGGTGGCAGCATTGGAGGCGATCTTGCTAGGACTTCCTCGGTGGCGCTAACGTGCAACCACCATGGAGGGCGGCGGTTACATCCGGTATGCCCGGATCCGATCTGGACCTCAGGCTGCGGAGGTAGTTACATGTTGGGTTCTGGCGAGCCGCTTCAGTGGCATGCTGGACTGTCTTCTCCTCTACCTCCGGCTGGTGCGAGGGGGCTGCTGGCTCGGATTGAATAAAGGGGGTGGTCCTATGGTTCATCTCACGCCAAGACGAAGACCCGCTTGATGTTTGTCTCCATTGATCTGGTTGCAGTGTCGTGTTCCAGAAGGCTCCGCCGGCGAACTCCACAGTGCGCATATGCTGAGAGATCGGGTGGGATTCGGTCGTGCGCACCCATGTTTTTAATCTAGCCGTTTGTGTTCATATGGAGCGCTTCGAAACTCTGTTGGCTGTTAATATCATGGGGCATGTTCTTGTTCCATGGTGCCGACGGAGAATGTCATGAAGACCGAGATCTGAGGACTAACAATGGTGGTTCGAGTCCGGGTGGCGATGAGGAATTGGCTTGGTGACTCGTGATTTCGTGCAGTGGTATGCAAGCGGGGGCGACAATATAGGTGAAGATCATGGTCCTATCTTTCAGGGTGAAAACCTAGGGCCTGGCCTTAATTGGTTGTGTCTGGCAATGGCCTTGTTGAAGGTATTGTTTTGAGAGCGTGGACTTTCTTCAGGGTGAAAACCTAGATCTTTGATCCGGCGATGACGGTGTTTGTGCACTATTCCCTTCTTGGAGGCGTCATTTTTGGAGAAGATGGACTTTTTGTGATGTCTTGGTGGTGGTAGTACTGCTGTTTCAATGAATGAGGAACTCTAGTGGGACTTTTCTTTTTGTAATTCTTCTTTCTTTTTCAGTTGTGTGCATTTGTATGGCCGCTAGGGCAATGCGTTGTTGCAGAGGCTGGGTGTAATTGGTATCATCTGATATTAATATATGCTCCTTTCCAAAAAAAATACAAACTGTTTTAAATTGATATGTTTTTTTAGGGAATTGGAGGTTTTAAGGTTTTGTACCGAGGGATTTGAGGAACATCTGCTAGGTTATATAACTTAAAAGTATCAAATGGGTGCAAGTTACAATGGGTGTTTGTTTCTTGTGACAGTTATGCCAGCAGATATCACTAGCGCCTTGTACTAGTATACTATATGAAGTTAACGATTTCTTAAGATGGAGGAGTCCTTGGGTGAAGAAATCGAAACTGCCTAGACAAAAGTAAGGTGTAGACATGACCTGGATGGAGTTAAAGAGAAATTGGTTGAAACTATGTCTTCTCTACAACAGTGGAGTAGTGAGAATTTTGGCTTAGTGGAAAAGGAGCTAAAGGAGTTAAGAAAGAAACTTGAGAGGTTACATCTTGCTTATAATCCTAATGATCTGACTGAAATTGATGCCATACAGAAAAGAATGGATGAGCTCCTAATTAGAGAAGAACTCATGTGGCTTCAAAGATCTAGAGTCACCTGGCTGAGAGAGGGGGGACAAGAACACCAGTTTCTTCCATAGGAAAGCTTCAAACAGAACCAGAAAGAACAAAATAAAGAAACTTAAGCTAGAAGATGGTACTTTTACTGAGAACAATGACGATATGAAAGGCATGGTAACAAATTTCTTTAAGAAGCTCTATGAAAAAGATAGCCAAGTCGATCCAAGGAGGATTATTGAGCTAGTGCAGACCAAAGTAACAGATGAGATGAACAAGGACCTGTTAAGAGAGTACAGTGACGATGAAATTGGTGACGCGCTGTTCCAAATTGGATCTCTGAAAGCCTTAGGTCCGGATGGTTTCCCGGCTAGATTTTTTTAAAGAAATTAGGGATTAATTGAAGAAGATGTAACTAAAGCAGTTAAACACTTCTTCAATACATGCATCATTCCTAAAGAGATCAATGATACAGTGATTGTACTTATACCAAAAACAAATGAGGCGGAGGATATTATGGATTTCAGGCCCTTCTCTTTGTGTAACGTGATATATAAAGTGGTTTCCAAGTGCATTGTTAACCGACTGAGACCTCTGCTTCAGTTTTTAATTTCTGAGACTCAAAGTGCTTTCCTCCCGAGGTGTTTAATATCAGATAATACTCTCATTGCATTTGAGTGCTTCTACCATATTCAGAAGAATAAAAAAGCGGATGATAATTACTGCGCCTACAAGCTAGACCTGACTAAGGCCTATGACAGAGTAGATTGGGGATACCTGAGAGATATTCTTCTGAAGTTTGGCTTCCATCAGGATTGGGTGAACCAGGTTATGGCTTGTCACTTCTGTGAGTTTCTTGGTGCGAGTGAATGGAGAGTTAACAGAAATTTTTAAACCAACTAGAGGCCTAAGACACGGAGACCCACTTTCTCCCTATCTATTCTTGTTTGTGGCTGAAGGATTATCAAAAATCTTACAGAAAGCAATTCACAACCAGGAGCTCCAAGATTTGAAGTGTTGCAGAGGAGCACCGGGCATTTCGCACTTGCTTTTTGCTGACGACAGTCTTTTATTCTTCAAAGCCACAGGTCAATAGGCAAATATTGTTAGGCAGGCTATCGTGAGTTTTGAAAAAGGTTCGGGACAACTCATTAGCCCGTCTAAATGTTCTATCATTTTTAGTCCAGCCTGTCCTGTTGCAAACCAGACAAATATCAAGAATACGTTGGCTATCACTCAATGTTCTTTTGAATAAAAGTTCCTCGGGTTGCCTACTCCTGAGGAAGAATGAAAGCGCAACGTTTTCAACCTATCAAAGACAGATTCCGAAAGAGGTTAAACATTTGGGATGAAAGACACATGTCCATGGGAGCAAAAGAAGAACTTATAAAATCGGTTGCTCAAGCGCTAACTATCTATGTGATGGGAATTTTTAAATTGCTTGTTGGCTTCCATGAATATTATATGCAAATCATAAGACAATTTTGCTGGGGAGAAGATGAGGGTAAAAGAAAAGTTCATTGGGCTTCATGGAACACCCTGACAAAACCCAAACAACAAGGTGGGATGGGTTTTACCAACTCTCGGTTGTTCAATCAAGCTCTGTTGGCGCGCCAAGCGTGGCGGTTAATCTAGAACCCACAAAGTCTAGCAGCTAGACTAATGAAAGCCATATATTATCCTAGAGGCAACCTTGCAGATACTGTGTTCAGATCCGAAGCGTCACCGGGTTGGCATGGAATTGAACATGGACTTGAATTGTTAAAATAGGGACTTGTTTGGAGAATAGGCGATGGTAAGAACATTAGGATATGGTGGGATAACTGGCTGCCCAGAAATTATGCCCTCAAACCGCAACCAGGAAAATCAAAGAACAGACATAGAAGGGTAAGTCAATTAATCAATGAGGGGACTGGGACATGGAATACTGAACTTTTCCAAAAAATGTTTTATGATCATGATGCTGAGGTTATCCTGCCCCTGTAGTTTCTAGTAAGGATTTCTTGGCGTGGCAGTATGAAAGTAATGGCATATTTTCTGTCAAGAGTGCCTACAAGCTGGCATACATTCTGAAGAACAACAGTCAAAGCAGACCTGGAACCAGTGCATCCGGAGATAACAATAGAACACTTTGGAAATTGATATGGAATGCTCCTGTTCCTAACAAAGTGAAAAATTTCGGGTGGCGAACGGCATGCGACAACTTGCCAACGAAAAAGAACAAATACCATAGGAATTTGGAGCTGGATAGTACTTGCAATATATGGGTTGTGAAGATGAAACTAGTTTCCATGCTACAGTGGCTTGTACAAAATCTAGGGCCCTTATAGAAGAAATGAGGAAAGGATGGGATCTACTAGATGAATTCCTTTTTAAATACTCTGGACCTGATTGGCTTCTTATTGTGCTTGATGGAATAAGCAATGAAAGGAGGGGGTTGGTGCTCATGACGTTGTGGCGATGTTGGCGTATGAGAAACGATGTGGTTCATGAGAAGGGAGAGTGTAGCGTAAGTGGGTCCGTGAATTTCCTTAACCGTTATTTGCAAGAGCTTAATCTAAACTGTAGGTCAGAATAATAGCAAAGGAAATGATCCACTAATCAGCAAGGGGATTCTCTCAAATGGTAAGTATACTACAGATGTTGGTCAGTCAAAGCATAGGAAGAGCTCAGTCTGGACTGCACCAACGAATGGGTGGATTAAAATCAATGTGGATGCCTCCTTTGTTAGCGGTATTGGCTCCATTGCATGTATATGTAGAGACCATGAAGGGAAGGTCCTTTGGGCTAAAAATGATGCTAATATCAAATGCCAGGACGTTGTTGAAGCGGAAGCCAGGGCATGCCTTTTTGGCCTTCAGAGTATTCAGTCTTTTGAGAATGCGGCAATCATACTAGAATCGGACAACGTCGTGTTTGTAGATGCAATCAAAAGAAGGGACCAGGGACAGTCTCGAATCTAGAGAATTTATGAGAATATTAAATCCATTCAAGATTTTTGTTTACATTTTGAAGTTATCAAAATAGGAAGAGAGAGCAACAAGGCAGCTCATGTCTTAGCTAGTGTAGCTAGATCCACAGGTCATGGACATAGCTGGTTGGGGCATGTCCCTCCGGCAGTGTCTGAGATAGTTCAGGCCGAAGCTGTAAAGACTGTTATGAATGAAATATAAAAGCTCTCTTTCCTACAAAAAAAGATTTCTTAAGAGAACTAGTAAAATCAGTATTGTTTTAGATTTAGAAATGTATCCTAGGAGTATTATTTTTGTGTAGCTTATAATACAAAATTGTTTTAAATTGATATGGTTTTTTAGGGAATTGGCAGGTTTTAAGGTTTTGTACCGAGGGATTTGACGAACATCTGCTAGGTTATATAACTTGAAAGTATCAAATGGGAGCAAGTTACAATGGATGTTTGTTTATTGGGTGTTTGTTTCTTGTGACAGTTATGCCAGCAGATATCACTAGCGCCTTGTACTAGTATATTATATGAACTTAACGATTTCTTAAGAGAACTAGTAAAATTAGTATTGTTTTAGATTTAGAGATGTATCCTAGGAGTATTATTTTTGTGTAGCTTATAATACAACTTGTTTTAAATTGATATGGTTTTTTTTGGGAATTGGCAGGTTTTAAGGTTTTGTACCGAGGGATTTGAGGAACATCTGCTAGGTTATATAACTTGAAAGTATCAAATGGGAGCAAGTTACAATGGTTGTTTGTTTCTTCGTTGTTTGTTTCTTGTGACAGTTATGCCAGCGGATATCACTAGCGGCTTGTACTAGTATATTATATGAAGTTAACGATTTCTTAAGAGAACTAGTAAAATACCACGCTTAGTTTGTGATATTTTTGTTATACACAGATGTTAGAAATATGAGAATTTTATCATATAATTTAATCCATAAAAACAGTAGATAAAACATGAGTAATAATATTGAATAAAACTAGTCATGCGATCTAACATATATAAAATAAATATCAATTCTAGATAGATTGCTACACATAGTCACTAGTACAAACTCGTTATTTAGAGACTGTGTCTAGAGCCGGTTTACTCTAAAAAAAATACAAACCACCGGCTATGTTCATTAACCTCAAGCGGTCGTAATTTTTATCCCCTATAACTTTGATCTTAGACGGTTTTTAATATACGTCGTCTCTAGTATGAGTGCCCCTCAGCCGATCCTTAAAACAAACCGCCTCTAGAGTGAAGCTAAGATAACGGAAATTACTGGCCCTCTCTCTAAATCACTCAACCGCAGCCGGTCAGAAATATTAAACGCCTTTAGGTGTCTACTGAGGCGGGCCATTATGCCACCCGTCTCGAAAACAGCGTCGTGCACCTTCCCGAGGTAGCATGCGTGTGTTTCTTTTTTGAGGGAAAGCCTGCGCGTGTTGTTAATACAGTTAGAAAGTAGAGATCATGATAGCCCCCCACCCACGCGAGTCCACACTCACGTGTCCATTAGAGGACTACCAAGGGTCCCATGTATATAAACCCGCTCGGCCTTTTTTGTCCATGAGCTCATGTCATTTTCGCCAATCTGTCAGGTCACAAAACCCAATCTGCACCTTCCGCGCGCGCTGAAGCTCCTTCACTTGCACCACCGCCCTCTCTAGTTGCGTCATGAAGCGTACGCATAGAGACGAGCCGGATGTGAAGCTAGTTGGAGGCGCAGCAGTAGATGGCTCGGTCGTCGCTAAGCAGGCGGAGGCGGCTTCTCCGGTCACACACGCTGCTCATCGCCACGTTGTCGAGTCTTCGATCTCATTCGTCCAGCCAGTCGCCATCACCGTCGAGTAGCACGTGGTCGACAACATCGTGGTGCCAACAGCAGATCTGGATGAGGGGCATCCGGCAGGCGGAGGTAACCCGGTGCCCTACATCAACGATCCCATCCTCCACCAAGAAATCGTCGACACAATCATGGAGAATGACGAGTTCGAGGAGGAGGTCTCCGATAAGGAGTCCGAGGTACTACTTTGCTAGCTTCTCTAATTGCAGCCGCATATTTTACTGTTTATATGTAGGATTTGCTCAACCGTCTATAGATTCTTTTGCTCTTGAAGTATGATAGTATATATATGGTTTGAACCGTGGATTGATGTATCTACCATCTAGTCACAAAATCCCAATCTGTCTAGTCACAAAACCCCAATCTGCTCATCTGCCATTTAGTAAATTTATATTTGCTTAACTCGTTATTGTTCATATAGTTCTTCTTGTGCTATAAATTAAATCGGTCTGTAATATTTGACTTCGAGGTTTTAGGGTTTGCTAGTTGAGTTTTGATTTCAATACACAATATGCATAACATTACATTTATATTCCTTACTGAGGCCAATGATTCAAATTTACCCTAAAAGAGTGCAAGGGGAGACACATATATATGATGGTGTCAGATTTCTTTAGGGATGGTTAGTGAACCTGATGCAATGTACAACAATATAAGTTGTGCAATTGGTACTTTGGTTCGCTAACTCCATCTCTAAAAAAATTATGAGGCCCTAGATTTATTCTACAGATATGAACTATGATCTTTAAACTCTGATCTTTGAACTATTTCTCACTGAGGCTGAGATGAAGACACGTATGATGGTGTCATTTTTTTAGGGGTGGGTTGGTGAATCTGAGGCAGCAATGTACACAAACAATATAGGTTGTGCTGTTGGTAATTTGGTTTTCCCGAACTCCATCTCTGAAAAAAATTATGAGGCCTTTGATTATTCTCAGATGAAACTAGATCTTTGAATTGTTTAATATTTTTACTGGAATATGTATATCCCTGAATATTGTTTCGTAGGATTACATTTCAATTTCTTATTGTGGCCAATGATTCAAATTTGTCCTAAAAGAGAGGCAGACACATTGGTGTCAGATTTTTTCAGGGATGAGTTAGCGAACCCAGGGCAATGTACAAGAACAATAGGTTGTGCAATTGTTACTTGGTTCACTTATGCCATCCCTGAAGAAACTTATGATGTCGCAATCTTTGTTCTACAAATAGTCTGTTCCAATTAATAATCATTTTGTTGAGATAACATGATATATGAAATGATCAAACTATTTCTAAGATGCATTCTCTTTGATATCAATTATTCTCAAAATTTAGGATTAACAAAATCCGGAGTTCTGAATATTTCCGGCTGTCCGAATATTCACTTGACAAGATTTCCTTCAAAGAATACATGAAAAAAGATTATATTGGTGAAAAATTCATAATTAAGTAAGGAAATAATCTCACTTCGTGATTAAATATTTGAATTAATAAAATTCAAAACACTCGCACCTTATTTCTCTGCAGCAAAGCGCATGAACACTAGTCGTCATGCCTTTCAAGGTAAAGATCCAAGGTTTGTACTACGATTTTTTTTTCAATTTATGAACCTCATTTAGTCTTAGGAGACTCAAATTCACTCTAGCAAACATGTATACACACCTTTATTTGCTTTAAATTATGAATAATTCTCAAATTTCAGGAAAATCAAACGCCGGAGTTCCAAATATATCTGGAGTTCTATTAGATTTTTCAAATTACTAGTGGTCAAGTACTTGGCGGTAAAATGTGAAATATTTGGAGAACGAACGTTCTTAGAGACTTTTTACACTTGCAGCTGTCTGAGGCTAGTACTTGGCGCCAAATATCTGAAAATATTTGGACAAATATTTCAGATTTGTGCTACTTTTGTTCTTCCCCGCCTGCCCAAACCACTGTCCACCGCCGCCGCCCTCCACCACCACCGCCTCCGGTCCCCTACGGTGCGGACGCTCTCCCTCTCCTCCGAGGACCGCTTCATCGTCCAGGCAGGTATGCGTGAAAACCGAACCCCTAAAACCCTAAATCAACAGTTTCGATTTAGGAATTTTACCATGGGATTTTCCATTTTTCTTCTTGAATTTAAGGTTCAGGGTTACTGAGCTGCAAAGACCCGACGTTGTTATCGGGAGAGCCTCCCCCAAACGGCATGCATCTGTCCCAACTCTCTTTCTCTTGTATAAATCTTAAAATATGTAGTTGGCACTTTCAGCAAAAGAGATTTAATTGTCACTTCCAGCAATAGAGATTTAATTGTCACTTTATTGGTCTATTTTGATTATCACTTTATTAGTCTGCTTGCATCTTGATTGTATTAATATGCTCTATGTTTGTATCTATTTAACAGATGGGAACCTGCAGTTACGATGCAGTCACGCTGTCTAGCAATGACAATTTTTGCATTAACTTTGGTGGTTTGAATTCCAGTCAACAGATGGAGACTCCACTGAGAGGATTGAGTTTAGAGGTATTAAAAGAACATCAAAATTGCAGTTATCTATTTTGTATGCGTTTAGTTGGTAGACATTAATATTCCACCGCATTGAAATTTTTATGTGTTGTTGCATCATGGCCTCAACACAAGGGGGACACTGATTTTGATAAGCAGAGCCTTATTGGAAACAACATGTATCTGAAAGAAGTTCACGTAGACTTCCTCTTAGACTGGTGTGAACCCAAATTTCCACCAAAAATCAAATACTACGTCTACAGGCTGCCCTATTCATCTGTCATAAAAAAGAAGTGCAAGCTGGTAAGATGATATATTCTGGATCATGTTATCAACAAGCTACCATGTAATATTTAAATACTTTTAGTAATCACAAGCATGCTAATTCTTCAATTCTCTGTGCTTGCCTAGACATTTGGAGCTGAGTTCACAAGAAAATACCTAAAGAATCGCCTTGATGAACCCATTGATGTCCATGTTTGGCAAATGAAGAGAAAAAAGCCAAAGATGATTAGGATGAAGATGAGAGCTGGGTCAAATGCAATCTTGACGACTGGATGGGAGAAGGTTGTGAGAAGCTTCAACCTAAAGCAGGATACCATTGTCCTTTTTTGCTTTGATGAAAAAGATAATGGAGATGTACATATTCTGGTTCAGCAACTTCCACCAGGGGGGCGGTTATAAATGCAATCCTGGTTTGTTAGAGAGTACTTATATGCTAGCTGATTAATTTATGGAGTGCAGTTTGTATGTACTGCCATACCGTGTAATTTCTAAATTTGTATGGATTTGCCAAACTATGTGCCTATTGTTACCGTGATCGAGCTTCTATAATAACTTCTTTAGATAATGTGTCTATCTGTCGGCTCAATCATGATTATGTGTCATGTCAGCTATGACAAAGTTTGAATTAGCATGCTATTACTTAAAAAGGTTTACACACACTAGAGACAGTCACTTTAAAAGCCGCTTCGAGGCACACTAGTTTTGAAGACCGTCTTTGTTAGAATCCGACTCAGGTCGCCTCACCGTTGGAGACGATCCCTAGTATAGGCCATCTGAGATTGACGAGTTCTTGCAAGTGGTTCGAAATACGGGCGTCCCCATCTCGTACATGTTAGAGGTGTTTTCCTTTTTGCACCCTCTGAGGTCTCGTATCTTAGAGCCGTAAAGAAAAACCGGATCAGGTGGTGTGCTCTTAGAAGCCATGCGCTTGAGCCGGAACGAGAAACCGGTTGAGGCCCATGGAAAATTGATGTATCTAAGTAACACGTTTGTACTAGTGAGTATATGAGGCATAATTTGGAGACAAAAGATCTGAACTAGAGAGATTTAGCATACGGTGTAGAAGATGAACCGCTCGTGTTGACGTTGGCATTGGGATCAGTCATGTTGTCGAAGAGGTTTTCAGTGTCGGGGAAGATGCCATCGATGTTCGTGAAGAAATCCGTGATAAAGCCAGTAGTCATGTGTGAGCACAACCCAAAAACTTATAACCCTTCTCCCGTACAGGACTCAAAGCAGCGGGGTCTTGGAGGCCTACTGTCCCGGCTCGTGGTACACGCCGCAAGACCGGATGTGGAAGACTGGTGACTGCTCAAAGCTATGGAACTAGTGTGAGACCAGGCACATGGCTTAATAGGATTGATAGAATACTCATACCAACAAGTTGCAACTTCTTTTCGGGAAGCTCATTCGAAAAGAACTCTAAGGTTAAGCGTGCTTGGCCTAGAGCAACTCTAGGATGGGTGACCAACCGGGAAATGGGTACCGGGTGCGCACGAGTGAGGACAAAGTGTGCGGAAAAGACTAGTGTTCGTCTGTGGGGCCAGTCTAGATATCCTATTAAGCTACCAGGAGTGACACCCCCCGGGCCCAGGAGTGGACGGGGTGTTACAAAGTGGTATCAGAGCTGACCTCACGGTTAAACGGGTGTGTGCGGATTAGTGGCGGGACATGTGGAGCATGGCGTGTGTGGCCCGGAGTGGACACGGCATGGGACATGTGCCGGCACTGAATGCACAGACGCGTGCCAAGAGGGAACATTCCTGGGATGTGCTTGATCGATGAGGGCATCGATCTTCTAAAGGGTGGGTGTATGTGAGACCAGGCACATGACTTAATAGGATTGATAGAATACTCATACCAACACAACTTCTTTTTGGGAAGCTCATTCGAAAAGAACTCTAAGGTTAAGCATGCCTGGCCTAGAGCAATTCTAGGATGGGTGACCAACCGGGAAGTGGGTACCGGGTGCGCACGAGTGAGGACAAAGTGCGCAGAAAAGACTAGTGTTGGTCTGTGGGGCCAGTCTAGATATCCTATTAAGCTACCAGGAGTGACACCCCCCGGGCCCAGGAGTGGACGGGGTGTTACAACTAGAGATGCTAAGTGTTGGTGTATCTGAGAGGAGGAGCGACCTCTCTCTCTTATAGGCATGAGATGAGTAGGTGGACAGTCCGCGCGAGAAGATGAAACAAAAAGACGGAAGGCGAAACAAACATGTAGTTGAAGGGAATATGTCCTGAGAGGCAATAATAAAGTTGTTGTTATACATATTCCAAGTATATGATAGATGTTTATTTTGCATGCTATAATTGTATTAATTTGGAAACGTTAATATATGTGTGTTTAATAAACAAAAGGAAAGTTCCTAGTTATGCCTCTCTTATAAACTAGCTCATTGATTAACAAGATGATCAAGGTTTCCTGATCATGGACATTGGATGTTCTTAATAACGAGGTCAGATCATTAGTGGAATGATGTGATGAACATTCATCTGAAGTATAGCATTATGATGAAAGTCATTGTGTTTATATTGCTATAACATCTAACGAAGTAATCCTAGTCCTTAGACCATGAGATCATGTTAATCACTAACACTGGAAGAGTATCTTGATAACATCAAACGTCACACCGTAAAAGGGTGATTATAAAGGTGGATTCAGTGCTGCGTAAGTGTTATGTAGAGACTCATGGATCAAGAGTGGGATTTGTCCATCCCGATGACAGATAGATATACTTTGGGCCCTCTCGGTGGTATCACATTGGTTAGCTTGCAAGCAAGTGATGAGATCACTAGAATGTTATATCACGGGAACGAGAAAAGAGTACTGATACGTCCATTTTGCATCACTATTCTATGTATTAATTCGCTATTATTCATTGATATATTTCATATTGAGAGGTGATACTTATGTTATTTCATCTGTTTTTGCATGGTTGATGACTTTTGGAGCATGGACCGCTGCAGTCAGGATTCTGATGGAAAAGGTGCTGTTTGGAGGCAAAATTCGTGAAGATCAGAAAATCCAGGAAAATATACGAAAAGTCCTATTTTTCCAGAAGACTAAGGATGCCAGAAGACGGAGTGGAGATGGGCCACAGGGGGCCCACACCACCCCCTAGCGCGGGTAGCCCTAGGCCGTGCCAACAGGTGGTGTGGCTACCCTGGCCCACTCTAGCCTCTCCCCTCTGGAATATATCATCCTCCCAAAACCCTAAGACTCGGGGAGCGACCACAGAAAGATTCCGCCGCCTCTGCGGGGCGGAAAACACCGAGAGAGAAAGATCTCTCTGGTAGACATATTTCTGCCGGGGGAATTCCTTCCCGGAGAGGGAAGATCGTCGCCATCAACACCACCATCAAGCTGGACTTCATCGGGATCATCATCATCATCACCACCATCATCACCATCAGCACCCTCATTGCCATCTCCATATTGCTGTAACAATTGGGTTGAATCCTGCATAGTTCATAGGGGAAACTTTCCCGGTGTTGATTACTCTTTGTAGTTGATGCTATTGAGTGAACCATTGAATTATTGTTTATGTTCAGATTGTTATACATCATTATTCCATCTCTGATCATGATCCATATGATGTCTTGTGAGTAGTTCGTTTTGTTATTGAGGACATGGGAGAAGTCATGTTGTTAGTAGTGGAGTTGTGTTGAGAAAGATTCAATAGATTGTTATTTAAGTTGTGGTGTACTTCTTCTAGTGGTGTCATGTGAACATCGACTACATGATACTTCACCTATATGGGCCTAGGGGAATGCATTGTGTATTTGGCTACTAATCGTAGGGGTTGCCGGAGTGACAGAAACCTGAACCCCCGTTAGGAAACCATTGCACAAGGGACGTAAGGGTCTTAGAGTTTAAAGTTGTTGTTAGGTTTCTACCTTAATTATTTTATTGTACTTATGGATGTTTGCAAAGGGTATAATCACAAGTATGCATTAGTCCTGGATGGGTCGGTACATTAGCAAAGGTTCACCCACACAACACTTAGCAAGCTAGAGAAGATTAATCAACTATATGAAGCGAAAGCACTTGACAGTCTTCCCATGTGTCCTCGAGAACGTTTGGTCATCTTAAGTAATACAACTGGCTTGTCCTTTGTTGCATAAAGGATTGGGCCACTTGCTGCATTTATTCCTACTGTCTTTTCTTTACTCGTACTTTGTTTACTTGCTTTATCAAAAACCCCTAAAAATCTATTTGCTAAGTATTTGCAGAGAATTCCTGATCCATACCACTAGCCAGCACCTTATGCTCCTTGTTGGGTTCGACACTCTTACTTATCAAAAATACTGCGATACACCCCCTATACTTGTGGGTCATCAAGACTATTTTCTGGCGCCGTTGCCGGGGAGTGAAGCGCTATTGGAGAGTGGAACTGGTAAAGGAAACTTCTACTGTGAGTATTGTTTACTACTGTTAGTTGCTTTATTTTCGTTATGGATAATTCACTGAGTTTCTTATTTGGTAATGCTACTACCACTGCTAAGGTAGTACATAAGCCACCACCTGCTGAGAATGATGTTTTTAAAATACCTACAAGAATTATTGATCGTGTTATGGATAACTACTATGTTGGGGATGGAACTGTCCATCCTGGTGATCATTTGCTCTTTATACACGAATTATGCGGGTTGTTCAAGTGTGCAGGTATTACTACAGATCAAGTTAAGAAGAAGTTATTCTCATTATCACTGAAAGGAAGAGCCGAGGAATGGTATAAGCTGCTGAAGAATGGTCAAGCTCTGGAATGGGAGGAAATAGTGCCTCTCTTTTATTCAAAGTTTTATCCTCCTAGGGAGATTCATAAAGATCGGAATCAAATATACAACTTTTGGCCTCTTGATGGAGAGGTACAACTCAAGCTTGGGGGAGATTGAAGTTATTAATGCTCAAATGTCCCATTCATGAGCTCCCCAACAATATTATTATCAACAACTTTTATGCAAGGCTCCCTCTACATGATAAGGATTTATTGGATGCTTCTTGTGCTGGATCATTCACTCGCATGGAAGAAGAAGCTAAATGGGATCTTCTGGACCATATTCAAGACAATGCTGAAGCTTGGGAGAATGACAAAGGTAGAAAGTCAGGTATAAATTATGATTATGAATGCATTGAATCTTTTATGGGAACTGATGACTTTGAAAATATTAGTAATGCTTATGGTCTTGATTTGCAAGTTATTACGAATTGCTTTAGATCTTTTGCTTCTTATATTGAAATTCCAAAAAGGGGATGGAATAAGTACCATACACCTTATAAAGATATTGTTGACTGTGTTCCTGTTGGGAGCACTAAGTGTTACATTATTGATCATATCTTACCTGAACCTTATATCGAGAAGATTCCCTTCCCAGATAAGGTAAAGGATCATCCTATGATAACTAATGTAATCAATAAAAGTGAAAAGAGAACTTTAAAACCTGATGAACAAATAAACATTGAACCTGTGGTAGCAATTGTGAAAGACCTTGTCACTAAAACGTAGAAGAGGGACACATAGTCTTTTGTGAGGATGCTTCTAATATTGTTTCACATCCTAATAGAACTAAAAAAGCTAGTGTTCCTGTGCTTTCTTTTAGAATTGGTGATCATTGCTATTATGGTTTATGTGATATTGGTGCTAGTTCCAGTGCTATTCCTTATGAGCTTTATAGAGAAATTATGCATGAAATCAGTCCCTACGAATTGGAAGAGATTGATGTGGTTATTCACCTTGCTAATAGAGAGCCCATCTCTCCAATTGGTATCGTACGAGACGTGGAAGTTCTTTGTGGTAAGATCAAGTATCCTGCTGATTTTCTAGTACTTGGTTCAGCTGCTAGTAAAACTTATCCTATCATTTTTGGTAGACCTTTCTTGAGTACTTGTGGAGCTATTATTGATTGCAAGAGGGAGAAAATCTTGACTAAGTTTGATGGGGAATCTTATGAGTTTAATTTTTCGAAATTTGCTAAAGAACCTCGCGAAGAGGAAACCATATGAGGATTTTAGAGTTGAACAACTTGCTTCTATCTCTCTTGCTCCTAACAATGCTTTGCAGCAATTTATGGAAGATCACGAAAGTGAGATCTTCATGGAAGAAAGGAATGAGATTGACGAGATCCTCCGTCGTCAACCCTAGATGCTAAAGCATGACTTGCCTGTAGAAGACTTGGGTACCATGTTGCCACCTAAAAAGGATCCGGTTTTCGATCTAAAACCTCTCCCTGATGATCTTAAATATGCTTATATTGATGATAAAAGATATATCCTATTATTATTAGCTCTAAACTTTCAGGAAAGGAAGAAGAAAGGTTGTTGGAGGTTTTGAAGAAACACCGAGGAGCTATGGGCTATACTCTGGATGATTTAAAAGGGATTTCACCTACTATATGTCCGCATTCTATCAACATAGAACCAGATGCGAAGCCAGTGGTGGAGCACCAACGACGTTTAAATCCTACGATGAAGGAAGTGGTAAGGAATGAGGTATTGAAACTCCTTGATGCTGGTATTATTTACCCTATTGCTGACAGTGAATGGGTTAGTCATGTTCATTGTGTTCCTAAAAAAGGAGGTATTACCGTTGTTCCTAATGATAATGATGAGCTTATTCCTCAAAGAATAGTAGTAGGCTATAGGATGTGCATCGATTTTAGAAAAGTCAATAAAGTTACTAAGAAAGATCATTACCCGCTTCCTTTTATTGATCAAATGTTGGAAAGGTTGTCTAAAAAGACCCATTTTTGTTTTGTTGATGGTTATTCTGGTTTCTCTCAAATTGTTGTTAAACAACAAGATCAAGAAAAAACTACTTTTACTTGCCCTTATGGAACTTATGCTTATAGATGTATGCCTTTTGGTTTATGTAATGCTCCTGCTACTTTTCAAAGGTGCATGTCTGCTATCTTTCATGGTTTTTGTGAGGAAATTGTAGAAGTGTTCATGGATGACTTTTCTATCTATGGAACTTCTTTTGATAATTGTCTGCACAACCTTGATAAATTTTTGTAGAGATGTGAAGAAACTAATCTTGTTCTTAATTGGGAGAAATGCCACTTTATGGTTAATGAAGGGATTGTCCTTGGGCATAAAGTTTCTGAAAGAGGCATAGAAGTTGATAGAGCTAAGGTTGAGGCAATTGAGAAGATGCCATGCCCACGAGACATCAAAGGTATTCGTAGTATCCTTGGTCATGCTGGTTTCTATAGAAGGTTTATTAAAGACTTTTCTAGGATATCAAAACCCCTTACTAATTTTCTTCAAAAAGATGTACCTTTCGTTTTTGATGATGATTGTAAGGAAGCTTTTGAAACTCTTAAGAAGGATTTAACTACAGCCCCTATTTTTCAACCACCTGATTGGAGTTTACCCTTTGAAATAATGTGTGATGCTAGTGATTTTGCTGTAGGTGCTGTCCTTGGTAAACATATTGATAAAAAGTTAAATGTTATCCATTATTCTAGTAAGACTCTAGACGCTGCTCAAAGGAATTATGCTACTACTGAAAAGGAATTTCTAGCTGTTGTTTTTGCTTGTGATAAGTTTAGGCCCTATATTGTAGACTCAAAAGTCACCATTCATACTGATCATGCTGCTATTAAATACCTTATGACGAAGAAGGACGCTAAGCCTAGGCTTATTAGATGGGTGATGCTTTTACAAGAGTTTGATCTACATATAGTAGATAGGAAGGGTGCTAAAAACCCTGTAGCTGATAATTTATCTCGGTTGGAAAACATCTCTTTTGACCCTATGCCTGTTAATGATAGTTTCCCAAATGAACAGTTAGCTGCAGTAGCGGTAAGCTCGCGAGGGAGCCCTTGGTATGCTGATTATGCTAACTTTATTGTCTCCAAGTATTTGCCTCCAACTTTTACAGCTCAACAAAGAAGTTCTTCTATGATTTGAGGCATTATTTTGGGATGACCCACACTTATACAAAGAAGGAGTGGATGGTATTATGAGAAGATGTGTTCCAGAATATGAACAAAAGGAGATATTCCGTAAATGTCATGGTAGTGCTTATGGAGGACATCATGCAGGAGATAGAAGTGCACAAAAGGTGCTACAATCAGGTTTCTACTAGCCTACCCTTTTTAAAGATGCAAGAAAATTTGTTTTATCTTGTGATCAATGTTAGCGTGTTGATAATATTTCTAGATGCAATGAAATGCCTATGAACTACTCTCTAGTTATTGAACCTTTTGATTGTTGGGGATTTGACTTTATGGGTTCTTTCCCTCCTTCAAAAGGCTACACTCATATTCTCGTTGCCGTTGATTATGTTACCAAGTGGGTAGAAGCCATTCCTACAAAGAGTGCTGACGGGGAGACCTCTCTAAAAATGCTTAAGGATGTTATCTTTCCTAGGTTTGGAGTGCCTAGGTATCTCATGACTGATGGGGGTTCTCATTTCATTCATGGTGGTTTTAGAAAAACCCTTGCTAAGTATGATGTTAATCATAGAATTGCTTCAGCCTATCACCCCCAAACTAGTGGGCAAGTAGAGTTATCAAATAGAGAAATTAAATCCATCTTGCAAAAGACTGTTAATAGATCTAGAAAGAACTGGGCTAAAAAGTTGAATGATGCTTTATGGGCTTATAGAACTGCTTATAAAAATCCTATGGGGATGTCTCCTTATAAAATGGTTTATGAGAAAGCTTGTCACCTACCCTTAGAATTAGAGCACAAAGCTTACTGGGCAGTTAAAGAACTAAATAGAGATTGTAAGCTCGCTGGTGAGAAAAGATTATTTGACTTAAGTTCTTTAGATGAATGGAGGAGTGAAGCCTATGAAAATGCTAGGCTCTTTAAGGAAAAAGTTAAAAGATGGCATGACAAGCGAATACTTAAGAGAGAATTTCATGTTGGTGAGAAAGTTCTATTGTATAGGTCTCGTCTCAAATTTTTTGCAGGAAAGCTACTGTCAAAATGGGAAGGACCTTTCATTATTGAAGAAGTATACCGTTCAGGAGCAATACAAATTTCTTCTTTAGAAGATAATACTACACAAGTAGTGAATGGGCAGCGACTCAAGCACTATATTGCTAGAGATTCTTACAATGAAGATGTTGATGCCTTTCAAGTTATAACTCCGGAGAAATTCATCAAGGACCAAATTCAGAGACCTGCAGAGTGTGTTTTCAAATAGGTAATAGTTCTGGTAAGAAAAGTTCCGCGAAAATACAATCCAACTATATTTTTGCAGTTTTCAGTCAATAAGGGAAGTTATGAAGCGAAAAAAGGACGGAAACGGAGCCAGGGTGGCCCACACCACCCTATGGCATGGGCCCACCCCTAGCAGCGCCACCAGGTGGTGAGGCCACCTCAGACTCCGCCTCCGACCCGTTTTCACCCAGTACCTTCCTCTTGTTATGAAACTTCGTAATATATAACCCCCCGGATCTTCCGAGGTTCGTATATCGTGTTTTCGTTGTGTTTTTTGTTTCGATCTACTTTTGCTAGGTAGAATCCCAGATTTGTAGCCACAATGTCTTCCACTGGATCAGCCGAGGGAGATTCCTTAGAAGAGATCATCAACACATACATGAGAGAGTTGAAGATTCATCTCAAGGAGTTGTTGCTCGAAGGTGGGAAGGTCCGGATTAAAGAGGTTCAAGGCCCTAAAGGTGAAGGAAGTCTGGAGGACAGGATGGAAGCACTAGAGCGAGAAGTCTTCGGGTACAGGAAGATGGCGGAGCGCAAAGTGGATATCATCCATTAGATTTGTTCCGAACTCATCACCGAGCACCAAAAGGAGACTGTTGAACTCAAAGACGAAGTCCTCTCACTCTGCTAAACAACCAACGAACTGCAAGCACAGTTCTATGACATTCAAAATCAAAACTGTGAGTATGAGGCTAGATTTAAACGCATAAGTGCTGCTGCAAGTTTCAGGATGTTGGAAACCACGGTGTCCTTTGTTGATGGGAAGCCCTTAACCTGGAAGACGCACGAAGATGAGAGGATGCCGCCACCACCAAAGGAGTAATTCGTCATCAGGTTTGGCATCCCCTTGGTTTGTTCCAAGCTTGGGGGAGTGCTGCGGTATCATATCACTATCTTCTATCTTTTTACCTTTTTAGTAGAGTCATATCATGAATAGAGGAGTTATTATGTAGGATGGTTTGCATTATGGAAGTGTCCTCTCTCTCGTTAGATATGTATCCCTTGGTGTGAGTTGCCGTTATGGAATATTAATGAGAAGTTCTATCATTTACTCTTTTGCATAGCTTATATTAGTTTTCAATTCGTGGTTATATGATTGATCTTGTTGTTAGTATTGGTATCACTTTGGGATCATCGAGTTAATCTAGTTGGTTTTGGCAAACCAGGCTCGGTCAGTAGCAACACTATTTTCGAGAGGTGAATGAAAAAGATAGAAGTACTCTAGAGAAAAATAATTTCATCATCTTTCTTTCTTGATTTGCTCATAAGTCTAGTATTCTCTAGTTAAGATCTTTTGTGCTTCCAAGGAAGATTGCATGTTTGTCTTTATCGCTTGTATGTTTGTTTGTTTCCTTCAACTCTTATACTTGCTACCCAGCCTTGCTAGCCGAAAACCTGTACTGAGAGGGAATTCTTCTCATGCATCCACCTCCCTTAAACCAAAACCTTTGCCATTTGTGTCCACCATACCTACCTAGTAGCATTATTGCTATTCCAAGTAAATTCTTGTTTTATCGACCTCCCAAATTAAACTTGTTATGTGAAAATTAGTGATTAAAGCTCTCACGAACTTGATGGCACACTTTAATTTTCTTGCATTTAATAAACTTGAACCATTGGGTCCTTCTTTGTTGCGTATATGCTTGCGCTTTATGAGTTGAAGTTAGCAGAACCATGTGTCATGGGGACTGCTTTCAACACTTCATTGGTACTTGTACCTAGTTGATATCATGTTCTTTTGCTTATGGATCCCGACGGTGTGAAATAAAAGTGGAACTTGTAAGATCATGGAGTTTATATGTGTGTTAGTGAAACGCCTGGGCCGCTAGCCTAAGCCATGCCTAATCAAGGTGGAAACTTGCAGCATAACTATAGTGAGCCTTCTATGAAGCATCCTCAATAAAAACCTATGCAAATAGCAAATAAAAAGATTGCTGAGATGCTCACTGTCTGCTTCCCTTGTAATTTTGATTATGGGATAACTCACGTGTCGTGTGCAAGGGGTACCCCGTTGGCGGTTCTCAATGATACGCATGTATTTACAATGACAAGAGCTTGCTCGTGACTGAAGTTGAGTAGCATGAGGTTCGGTACTCATAAGTAAGGGGCATGGGACTTCAATTTATAACTTGTCAAGCATATCCTCTTAGTTGTGTCACTTTAACCTTAACCACCAAAAGATGCCTATGATAGGGGAATGAGAGCTGAAAGCTAGTAAGTATCATAATTTTTGGGAGCTCTTTATGAGACTTGCAATCCCTGCTTCCCTCTTTGAAGGGCCTTTCTTTTACTTTGTAGTTGAGTCAGTAAACCTATTGCCTTCTATCTTAGCAAGTATTTTGGGTTGTTGTGTTTAATTCATTCATATGATGATTTATTCAAATCATGTTTCTTATGTTCCTTGTTTTGCACATTGCTCTTATCTTGATGTTTACTCTTTGAAAGCTATCTTTGAAAACCAGTTATTTGTGAACTCGAGCAAATTATCAACTATTCTTCGACCGAGAGCTAAGTTTGCCATTACCAATTATGATTTACTTTATGTATCTTTATTGTGTTTCCTTTACTCATTACAAGTTGAGTTATATAATAGTGAGTTGTCTTCTATTATGATCTATGTATTTGATGAATGTGATGCTTCTTTTCCGTATTCTTTTATCGACTCTTCACTCCATAAACCCGAGGCCATGTTTATTGAGCTCAGTTTCGCTTGGGACAAGCGAAGTCTAAGCTTGGGGGGAGTTGATACGTCCATTTTGCATCACTATTCTATGTCTTAATTCGCTATTATTCAGTGATATATTTCGTATTGAGAGGTGATACTTATGTTATTTCATCTGTTTTTGTATGGTTGATGACTTTTGGAGCATGGACCGCTGCAGTCAAGTACATGTCGGTAACGAGATCAAACTAGGTATGGAGATACCGATGATCAAATCTCGGGCATGTAATATATCGCGAGACAAAGGGATTTAGTTACTAGCGTTAAAGGTTCTCACGATCACAGAAGTCATCGTAGAATGTGTAGGAGTCAGTATGGATCTCCAAGTCCTGCTTCTGATTATTGATCTGAGAGGGGTCTTGATCATGTCTACATTATTCACGAACTATAGGTTGACACACTTAAGGGACACAAACACCATTTGGAGCAAATGTGTTTCAGACTAATGAATTGCAAAGCGCTGAAATTATTTCAATAGATACCGAAACTATTTCAGGTGAAATTGCAGAAATTGGTTCTGCATGTATTATTGAAATGCTGTAGGGTGTTTTATGTGAATGTTTGTTAATTAATGTAATTAAAAAAAATCTGAATAAATTTAATAAAAGAGTTTTATTAAATGAGAGAACATTAAATTTGGAGAAATTTAATGCATTTAAAGTGGAGACTTTAAAAGAGAATGTTAAGGGTCACTTTTATGTGGAGGGGGTTACCACCACATGAATGGAGGAGGTGAGGGGTCACCTCCATGGGGCGCCGGCCATGGGGAGGGGTACCCCCTCCTCCTATAAAAGGCCACCCCTCTCTACCTTCTTCCTCTCACCTCCTCGTGAAGGATCTCTCTCCCCCTCTAGAATTATTCCCCCATGGTCTCGGATTAGCGAGATACATGTTCCCGGTGGCATTTCGTCTGGAAGGAGTTGCTACTTCCGCTGCACCACTGGAGCGAGGAGGCGGAGGTTGTTCAGTGGCCTGAACATGTGTGCAAGTACGGATGCGCTGCTGGTTTGTGGCGCTAGGACTTCCACACGATCTTGAGATCGGCAAGCGTACGACTACATCATCCACGAGTTCCTACTCGTTAACAAAACTTTGTTGTCTTCGAGGGTAAGTTCTCCATGGATGTATATCCACCCGTTGCTTATATCTAGTAGATAGATCTTGCGTATAGTTCTCATCATAGGAATTTTTTTGTTTTCTATATTGCAAACCCTTCAGTGATATCAGAGCCTGATCTATGTGTAGGTGCTTTGCACGAGTAGAACACATAAGAGTATGTGGGCGGTGATGATCATGTTATTGCTTCTTATATGTACTTTGGATATTGGTGGCATAGTGGGATAAAGCGGCCCGGACCAACCTTACATGTCATCGTACATGAGACCGGTTCCACGACTGACATGCAACTAGTTTTGCATAAGTGGCTAGCGGGTGTCTGTCTCTCCTATTATAGTCAATATCTGATTTACAACGAGTTGCTAATAATTTGATTATCATCGTTGTGGTTCCATTTCGTAGGTAAGAACGGTTCTATCTTTGAAAGCCCCAAGCCACATGAAACTTGCAATTGATAAATTAGAGGCGTCTAGTTTAGATCGTTGCTAGGCTTGTGTCATGATATGGTAATGTTGTAAGTTGATGTATAGTTGATACACTTACAACACAATTAACGTGTAAGTTCCATAAACCTTGGCCTTACACACAAAGGAATGATAGAGATAATACCATGATGCATATGATAGTGATCAAATGCAAGAACCATATCATTTAACTTTACACATATGATGTTCACATCTTATATTGCTAGTTTGGCATTTTTAGTAGCGTTATAAGATGATCCCTCATTTAAATATCAAGATAAAAATGTGTTCTTCCTTAAGTATGCACCGTTTATGTTTCGCCGCTTCAAGACATCACGTGATGATCGGGTGTACTTGAATCCACAATAATATTTCGGGTGTAAGACAGTTTTACACATGCGAGTACTAAGGTTCTTACTTGGCGAGCCTAGCATGTACAAACATGGCCTCGGAACACGGACCGAAAGGTTAAGCATGAGTCATATTGTTGATATGATTCCCATATAGATGCTCGCCTTTGAAGCTACACCGACTCACGTGATGATCGGACTTGGTGTAGTGGATTTGGTTCATGTAATAACCAAAAAGACATGAGGGATGTTGTTTTTGAGTGGGAGTTTAGTTGAACTCAATCTATCATAAACTTAGTCTAAATAAACTTTACAAATTCTGTTGTAGATGGCACCACCTGCTTTTAATTTCAATGTGTTCATGGAGAAAGAGAAATTTGCTGCGAATGGTAACAACTTCACCAATTGGGCTATGAATTTGAGGATTCTCCTCTCTGCTGCACAAAAGCAATATGTGCTAGAAGCGCCGCTAGGCCCCCCACCAGCTCTTGATGCCCCTGACGAGGGAAAGTATGTCTATGTGACTCATCAGGAGGACCACAACTTAGTACATTGCGGCATACTGTATGGGCTAGAGCCAGAACTTCAGAAGCGTTTCGAAAATGGCAATGCCTTTGATACCATGGGTGAATTGAAAATGATTTTTAATACCCATGCTGCCGTAGAGAGTTATAATGCTCCAGAAAAGTTCTTTAGCTGCATGATGGAAGAGAATAGCTCCGTAAGTGAGCATGTACTCAAAATGTTTGGGTACGCCGATAAGTTTATGTCCTTGGGAATAACGATTCCCATTGACTTAGGCATACATCATGTTCTCCAATCTCTGCCACCTAGCTACAAGAGGTTCGTGATGAACTATAACATGCAGGGCATGAAGAAGACTCTCCTCGAGCTTCTGTCAATGCTTAAAACTGCAGAAGTGGAGATTAGGAAAGAACATCAAGTGTTGATGGTCAATAGAACCACCGGTTTCAAGAAAGACAATAAGGGTAAACAGAAGGGAAAGAAGGGCGGCAAATCTATTGCTGCGCCTGATGGCTCTAAGTATGGCGCCCAGAAAAATGCTGGAGCAATGATGATGGAGAGCTTGTTGGGAACCCCAAGAGGAAGGTATGATGAGCACAGCAGCAAGTTTCCCTCAGTTATGAAACCAAGGTTTAATCGAACCAGTAGGAGCAAGGAAACACCCCAAAGGTGTTGCTAGCTGAGCCTTGGCAGGGCGCACTACCGGTGCTAGTAGCAACGTGGAGACCTGTACAACACAACCACAGAACTTTGTCCCCAACTTTCGATGAGGTTGTCAATCTCACCGTGTTTTGCGGAAAACAAAGGATTAAACGTATCGAATGGAAAGAAGTAATAGTTTGCAGAAAGTAAACACAAAGCAGTAAAAGATTGTAGATTGTATGTAAAAGACAAGGACCGGGATCCATAGTTCACTAGAGGTGGATCTCCTTAGATAGATAACCTGTTGGGTGAACAAATTACAGCGGGGCAATTGACAAACATCGAGAAAGCAGTACATGCATATACTAATCATCTTGACTCCTTTGAGATTCGATTGGGCATTACAACATTATACATAGACCGCCATCCAACTACATCTATGACTAATAATCCACCTTCAGGTTATCATCCAAACCCCCTCCAGTATTAAGTTGCAAGCAATAGATTATTGCTTTACGAACTGCGTGTAAAGTAAACAATACGATTGTTCTATGAACAAAGGATTGTTGTTTTCTCCCTAGTAGCAACAACACATCTAGTACCTTAGAGATTTTTGTCACTTCCCCAGATTACCAGAGGCATGAACCCACTATCGAGCATAAATACTAACTTTTGGAGTTGCTAGCATCTACTTGGCCAAGATAGCTACTAACAACGGAAAGCATGCAAGATCACAAATAACAAAGACATGATAGAATAAATAATCAATCTGAAATAGCATCTCAATATCCATCGGATCCCCGCAAACACAACATGCAGAATTACAAATAGATGATCTTGATCATGAACGGAGCTCACAAGATCTAGACATGAAAGCAGAAAGGAGGAGAACCAGCCATCTAGCTACTACATGGATCCGTAGTCCAAGGATGAACTACTCACGCATCACACCGGAGGCTTCCATGGTGATGAAGAAGGCCTCCAGGGTGAATTCCCCTCTCCGGCAGGGTGCCGGGAAGAGCTTCAGATCCCTCCCAATCTAGGGATGGAGATGACGGCGGCTACAGACTCTTTCGTGGATTTTGGATCGGGCACTTAGGGTTTTCGTCCCGAGGGCATCTTATAGTCGGAAGGGGAGGCCGAGGGGGTGCCAGGGCTGGCTTCACCACCCCCTGGCGCGGGCCAGGCTGGGCCGCGCGGCCAGGTGGTGTGGTGGCCCCCTGGCCCCTCTCTGTCTCGTATTCTAGCACTTGATGACTTCCGGAAAAATAGGCACTTTGGCTTTTGTCCCGTCCAATTCCAAGAATATTCATTTTCCGACTTTCCTAGAACCAAAAACAGCAGAAAACAGGCAGCTGGCACTATGGCTTTTTGATACATTGCAAATGTATCTATAATTTTTGATGTTCCATCCTTGGTTTTATCCACTTTCTTGTGTTTTGTTCCAACTTTGGAGTACTTTTCTTGTGATTTCTTGGACTAACCTATTAACAAGAGCCACAGTGCTAGTTGCCTGTTTTCTGCTGTTTTTGGTTCCAGGAAGTCAGAAAATGAATATTCTCGGAATTGGACGGGACAAAAGCCAAAGTTACTATTTTCCCGGAAGACTCACGGAGCCAGAAGGAGAGTCGGAGAGGGGCCATAGGGTGGACACACCACCCCTAGGCACGGGTCCACCTAGGCCGCGCCAGGGCATGGTGTGGCCCCCCTGGCCGCCCACCGACCTTTCCCTCTAGCCTATAAGAATCCTCCCGAGGCATAAACCCTAGATCGTCAATCAGAAATCCACGAAAAGTTCCGCAGCGCCGCCGCCACCGAAGGGGAGATTCGAGGGACAAAAAGTCTCTGTTCTGGCACCCTGTCGGGACGGGGAAGTGCCCTCGGAGCCATCTCCATCGATCTCCACCGCCATCTCCATCACTATTGCTGATTCCCATGATGAGGAGGGAGTAGTTCTCTCTCGAGGCTAAGGGTTCCACCGGTAGCTATGTGTTCATCTCTCTCTCTATGCATGATCATATTATGATCATGAGCTTGTAATCTATAGATCTACCTTGCTACTCAAGTGCTTTAATAGATCTCTGCTCTCCCCATGTGTGTGAAAGTGATAGCGTGCTCACCATCGTGGCACTTAGGCTAGAGATTACAAATACTTGTTATGAGTTATATTTGGAGTTGGATGTCTTTATGAAATTGTGGTGTTTGTTGGACTCATCTAGTACTCAAGGTGACAGCGTGGGGTTTTCTAGATGGGAAAGGCTTACTTTGAGGAGTGCTGTTATAGCCCTACCATCGATTAGAGTGTCCAACCGGAGAGTAGTTAAGAGTAGTATCATAAAGAGACGATATTTATATGAGAGTGTTCACTAATGAAAGTATGATCCCTAGGCCTTGTTTCTTAGCATTGAAACACCGTTTGCTACTAGATCTGTTACATGTTTGCTTGCTTCCATCTTTATTTCAGTTTGCCTTTAGTCTCTTCCACGCCATCAAGCTATTTTCTAGCACCATTGTCTTATATCCATACCACTTGTATTTCACTATCTCTTCGCCGAACTAGTGCACCTATACACCTGACAAGTGTATTGGGTGTGTTGGGGACACAAGAGACTTCTTGTATCTTGATTGCAGGGTTGCTTGAGAGGGAATACCTTTGACCACTTCCTCCCTGAGTTCGATAAACCTTGGGTGATCCACTTAAGGGAAAACTTGCTGCTGTTCTACAAACCTCTGCACTTGGAGGCCCAACAACTGTCTACAAGAATAGAAGTGCGTATACATCACTCTTGTTAATAGGTTAGTCCAAGAAATCATATGAAAAGTACTCCAAAGTTGGAACAAAACACAAGAAAGTGGATAAAACTAAGCATGGAACATCAAAAATTATAGATATATTTGCAATGTATCAACATCCCCAAGCTTAACTCCTGCTCGTCCTCGAGTAGGTAAGTGACAAAAATTATGGAAAAGTCTAAGCTTGGGGAAGCTAGTTCTTATGAAAATGATCTTTTTAGTTCCCCAGCTTTGGAAGATAGCTATTCTATTGCTTATGATGATACTAAACCTCCAATATATGATTATTACAATGATGAATATGATATTTTCAGTCCACCTACTATTGAGGAGACAATTAATTATGATTACAACATGCCTCCTATATTTGATGATTATGGTGATGAGAATAATAATGATAGCTATTTTGTTGAAATTTGCTCCCACAACAATTAATAAGAATGACTATGCTTATGTGGAGAGTAATAATTATTATATGCAGGTAGCTCATGATAAGAATGTTTTATGTGATAGTTATATTGTTAATTTTATTCATGATGCTACTGAAAGTTATTATGAGAGAGGGAAACAAGGTTTTATGTATCTCAACAATATTAAGTTTCCCCTCTTTATGTTGAAAGTTTTGAAGTTGCACTTGTTTTGCTTTCATATGCTTGTTGCTTTGTGCTTTCATGACTTGTTTATTTACAAGATTCCCATGCATAGGAAGTGGGTTAGACTTAAATTTGCTTTGAATTTGCTTGATGCTCTCTTTTACTTTAATTCATATTTCTTATTTGAGCATCTTCTCAAACTATCATGCCTAACTTAAAGGCTTTAAAAAAAGTACTAATTGGGAGATAACCCAAAAGTTTTAGATGAGTCTTGGAAGTTATTACCTCTGTAATAACCGCTCATTATCTTTTTTATTTTGCTTTTTGTGCCAAGAGTAACCTCTAATGAGAGTGAAGTAATGATTGGGAAAGTTGCTGTCCCGAAACAGATTTTTGTGCTTCCTCATAAAAATTCGTGAGAGAGCTCTGTATGTCGGATAGAGCTGTAAGTTTTTCTACTACGGCCTCAGGTTTTTATCTAACTTTCGTTAGTTCAACACGTTTTGATTTGAGCAACAGAAGGTCTTCGAAAAAATTCGTCTTTAACTGCTGGTCTGTTTTGACAGATTTCTGTCATTTTCTGCATTTGCTTCTTGTGGGTTCCTTTTTGAGTTCTTTTGGGGAATTGAGATTTTTGAGGGAAGTGCTACAGTAGCTAGTGTTCTAATGGAAGTTTATTTGGTGTTAGAACCTTTAGACTTATTTATCTTGAGTGCACTAATGTTGCTAATAAAGATTGTGTGAAGTTTTGTATGAAGGAAAAATTGCAGGTGTATGGAAGGATGAAGGATGAACTAAAGCTCAAGCTTGGGGATGCCACGCGTGTCACCCCAAGAAATATCCAAGAAGTACAAGCGTCAAAGCTTGGGGATGCCCAAGGCATCCCCCTTCTTCATCAATAAAAGTCCCAGGTTTCTTCCAAACGCTTCATTTTTATTGTTTCATGCACAGTTGTGTTTTTCTTGGAGCGTCTTCTTTTTCGTTTTAGTTTTGGTTTTCGTTTGCCTTGGTTTTCTTAGTTTGCTGAATAAATTGGCTGGACCCCCTCTTTCATACATTGGTTTACAAATAGTTTGGTTTGGTTTGGAAAAAGAGTAGGAAAGTTCATACTTATGTGGTAAAAAGAGCTTGTTTTTGACTGTGGCCTATGCTTTGTCATGCCATGCTTGATATTGTTTTGGCTTATATGCTTAGTATTCCTTGATTTTGCATGACTTGTTATAAACAATTGAGATTGCTTAATGTGCCTTGGATGAATCATGCGTTGTTTTAGCATATTAAAGCATAGTATTATAGTATTCTCCTTTGATGCTTTATTTGGGTTGACTTGGCGCATGCTCACACCATGTTATGACTATCCAAAGTCACCATAGCCTTTATGATCCTTTAGTTTTCAACTTGTAGTATCACTTTATGCTTTGATCAATGATGTTTTGTCGCTCTACATGATTATGGCCGTTATTGCTCTCTTAGTTTGTCGCTCCCTGTCTTTTGCTAGCCTCCACAACAAAGTATGAGTTCCACTCATGCATCCAACTCCCTAAACCAAGTTATTCCAAAGAGTCCACCATACCTACCTAGTAGCTTATGCTATTTCAAGTACATTCATGCTTTTGTTTACCTTCCACTTATTATGAGAAAATTAGTGATTAAAGCTCTCACGAACTTGATGGCACACTTTACTTTTCTTGCCCTTAATAAACTTGAACCATTGTGTCTTCTATGTTGTATATGCTTGCACTTATTTGTCGGGAATTAGCAGAACCATGCTTTCATGGGGAACGCTTTCAACATTGCACTTGGTACTTATACCTAGTTGATATCATGCTCTTTTGTATATGGATGTCGTCGGTGTGAAATGAAAGGGGAGCTTGTAAGTCTATGGAGTTATGTATATGTGTTAGAGAAACGCTTGGGCCGCTGGTCTAATCCATGCTGACATGGTGGAAACCTGCAGCGTAACCATAATGAGCTGTCTATGAAGCATTCTTCTTATAAAAAAAGAGTCCTATATTGAGAAAAAAAGAGAAAAGAAAAAAAGAGATACTATGAAAGGAGGAAAGAGAGAAAAAAGCACCATATTCCCATGGTAAATAAGAAGAATGCTGAGATGCTCGTTGTCTGCTTGCCTTGTCATTTTGATATGGGGATTCTTCCGTATCATCGGGCAAGGGGTACCCCGTTGGCGGTTCTCTAGGATACACATGTACTTACGATGACAAGAACTTACCGGTGACTAAACTTGAGTAGCATGAGGAGCGGCCCTCGTATACAAGGGACATGAGATTTCTGACTTATACTTTGTCAAGCATGTACACCATAGTTTGTTCACTTTAACCTTAATCACTTCAAGATGCTTATGATAGGGGCAATGAGAGATGAAAACTATAAGTACCATAATTTTTGGAAGCTCTTTATGAGACTTGAATCCCTACTTCCTTTTACAAAGGCTTTTCTTCCACCATTACATTGAGTCTCCACCTTCTATCTTTATGCACCTACTTTGAGAGCATAGTGGCCATTCTTAGTTCTATCTGCATTGTCCCAAGACTAGTTATTGATGCATAACTTGTTATTGCTTGTTTTAAACTATTGTATCTAGTCACTCTTATGAACTTCAAAGGTGTCCTATGCATTTATATTTGCTACTCTATTGAGGGACAAGCTGAATACTATTATGCTATGTTTTCTTTATGTGAAACAAACAAACGTCTTGCAAAGCATTGTTATTCATGAATCTTTTGTTTGTGCCTTTTCATGTTGCATCATAGTTTCTTTGTCTTATTGCTAGAACTTTGTATTTCATGCTATGATTGAAGTACTATGATCCCAGCTTTGAATGTTTTACAAATACTTTGATCAAGTTTATGATGGTGCATGTCACCTCAAAAATTATTCTTTCTTTTTATCACTTACCTACTCGAGGACGAGCGGGAGTTAAGCTTGGGGATGTAGATACATTGCAAATGTATCTATAATTTTTGATGTTCCATGCTTGGTTTTATCCACTTTCTTGTGTTTTGTTCCAACTTTGGAGTACTTTCCTTGTGATTTCTTGGACTAACCTATTAACAAGAGCCATAGTGCTAGTTGCCTGTTTTCTGCTGTTTTTGGTTCCAGGAAGTCAGAAAATGAATATTCTCGGAATTGGACGGGACAAAAGCCAAAGTTACTATTTTCCCGGAAGACTCATGGAGCCAGAAGGAGAGTCGGAGAGGGGCCATAGGGTGGCCACACCACCCCTAGGCGCGGGTCCACCTAGGCCGTGCCAGGGCATGGTGTGGGCCCCCTGGCCGCCCACCGACCTTGCCCTCTGGCCTATAAGAATCCTCCCGAGGCATAAACCCTAGATCGTCAATCAGAAATCCACGAAAAGTTCCGCAGCGCCGCCGCCACCGAAGGGGAGATTCGGGGGACAGAAAGTCTCTGTTCCGGAACCCTGCCAGGACGGGGAAGTGCCCCCGGAGCCATCTCCATCGATATCCACCGCCATCTCCATCACCATTGCTGATTCCCATGATGAGGAGTGAGTAGTTCTCTCTCGAGGCTAAGGGTTCTACCGATAGCTATGTGTTCATCTCTCTCTCTATGCATGATCATATTGTGATCATGAGCTTGTAATCTATAGATCTACCTTGCTACTCAAGTGCTTTAATAGATCTCTGCTCTCCCCATGTGTGTGAAAGTGACAGCGTGCTCACCATGATGGCACTTAGGCTAGAGATTACAAATACTTGTTATGAGTTATATTTGGAGTTGGATGTCTTTATGAAATTGTGGTGTTTGTTGGACTCATCTAGTACTCAAGGTGACAGTGTGGGGTTTCTAGATGGGAAAGGCTTACTTTGAGGAGTGCTGTTATAGCCCTACCATCGATTAGAGTGTCCAACCGGAGAGTAGTTAAGAGTAGTATCATAAAGAGACGATATTTATATGAGAGTGTTCACTAGTGAAAGTATGATCCCTAGGCCTTGTTTCTTAGCATTGAAACACCGTTTGCTACTAGATCTGTTACATGTTTGCTTGCTTCCATCTTTATTTCAGTTTGCCTTTAGTCTCTTCCACGCCATCAAGCTATTTTCTAGCACCATTGTCTTATATCCATACCACTTGTATTTCACTATCTCTTCGCCGAACTAGTGCACCTATACACCTGACAAGTGTATTGGGTGTGTTGGGGACACAAGAGACTTCTTGTATCTTGATTGCAGGGTTGCTTGAGAGGGAATACCTTTGACCACTTCCTCCCTGCGTTCGATAAACCTTGGGTGATCCACTTAAGGGAAAACTTGCTGCTATTCTACAAACCTCTGCACTTGGAGGCCCAACAACTGTCTACAAGAATAGAAGTGCGTAGACATCACTCTTGTTAATAGGTTAGTCCAAGAAATCATATGAAAAGTACTCCAAAGTTGGAACAAAACACAAGAAAGTGGATAAAACTAAACATGGAACATCAAAAATTATAGATATATTTCCAATGTATCAACATCCCCAAGCTTAACTCCTGCTCGTCCTCGAGTAGGTAAGTGATAAAAAGAAAGAATAATTTTTTTGGTGACATGCACCATCAAAGACTTGATCAAAGTATTTGTAAAATATTCAAGGTTGGGATCATGGTACTTCAATCATAACATGAAATACAAAGTTCTAGCAATAAGCAAAGAAACTATGATGCAACATGAAAAGGTACAAACAAAAGATTCATAAATAACAATGCTTTGCGAGACGTTTGTTTGTTTCAGATAAAGAAAACATGGCATAATAATATTCAGCTTGTCCCTCATAGAGTAGCAAATCATAAATGCATAGGACACCTTCAAAGTTCATAAGAGTGACTAGATACAAATAGTTTAAAACAAGCAATATCAAGTTATGCATCAATCAAATAGTCTTGGGACAATGCACATAGAACTAAGAATGGCCACTATGCTCTCAAAGTAGGTGCATAAAGGTAGAAGGTGGAGACTCAACATAAAAGTAAAAGAAAGGACTTTTTATAAAAGGAAGTAGGGATTCAAGTCTCATAAAGAGCTTCCAAAAATTATGGTACTTATAGCTTTCAGCTCTCATTGCCCCTATCATAAGCATCTTTAATGTGATTAAGGTTAAAATGACACAACTAAGAGGATATGCTTGACAAGTTATAAACCGAAATCTCATGCCCCTTACTTACGAAGACCAAACCTCATGCTACTCAACTTTAGTCACGAGTAAGCTCTTGTCATTGTAAGTACATGTGTATCATTAAGAACCGCCAACAGGGTACCCCTTGCACATGATACGGGAGCTTTCCCATAATCAAAATGACAAGGCAAGCAGACAATGAGCATCTCAGCAATCTTTTTAGTTGCTATTTTCATAGGTTTTTATTGAGGATGCTTCATAGAGTGCTCATTATGGTGATGCTGCAAGTGTCCACCATGATTAGGCATGGATTAGGCTAGCGGCCCAGGCGTTTCTCTAACACACATACAAACTCCATGATCTTACAAGTTCCACTTTTATTTCACACCGCCTGGATCCATAAGCAAAAGAACATGATATCAACGGGGTACAAAGTACAAGTGCAATGTTGAAAGCGTTCCCCATGAAACATGGTTCTACTAATTTCAACTTATAAAGCTCAAGCATATACGCAACAAAGAAGGACCCAATGGTTCAAGTTTATTAGATGCAAAAAGTAAAGTGTGCCATCAAGTTCGTGAGAGCTTTAATCACTAGTTTTCTCATAACAAGTTTAATTTGGAAGGTAAACAAAAGCATGAATATACTTGGAATAGCATAAGCTAGTAGGTAGGTATGGTGGACTCTTTGGAATAAGTTGGTTTACGGAGTTGGATGCATGAGTGGAACTCATACTTAGTTGTGGAGGCTAGCAAAAGACTGGGAGCGACAAACTAAGAGAGCAATAATGGCCATAATCATGCAGAGCGACAAAACATCATTGATCAAATCATAAAGTGATACTACAAGTTAAAAACTAAAGGATCATAAAGGCTATGGTGACTTGAGATAGTCATAACATGGTGTGAGCATGCGCCAAGTCAACCCAAATAAAGCATCAAAGGAGAATACCACTATACTATGCTTTAATATGCTAAAACAACGCATGATTCGTCCAAGGCATATTAAGCAATCTCAATTGTTTATAACAAGTCATGCTACAGCAAAGAATACTAAGCATAAATCCAAAACAATATCAAGCATGGCATGACAAAGCATAGGCCACAGTCAAAAACAAGCTATTTTTACCACATAAGTATGAACTTTCCTACTCTTTTCCAAACCAAACCAAACTATTTGCAAACCAATGTATGAAAGAGGGGGTCCAACCAATTTATTCAGAAAACTAAACAAACCAGAGCAAACGAAAACCAAAACGAAAACGAAAAAGAAGACGATCCAAGAAAAACACAACTGTGCATGAAACAATAAAAATGAAGCGTTTGGAAGAAACCTGGGATTTTTATTGATGAAGAAGGGGATGCCTTGGGCATCCCCAAGATTTGACGCTTGTACTTCTTGGATATTTCTTGGGGTGACACGCATGGCATCCCCAAGCTTGAGCTTTAGTTCATCCTTCATCCTTCCATACACCTGCAATTTTTCCTTCATACAAAACTTCACACAATCTTTATTAGCAACATTAGTGCACTCAAGATAAATAAGTCTAAAGGTTCAGTTCTAACACCAAATAAACTTCCATTAGAACACTAGCTACTGTAGCACTTCCCTCAAAAATTTCAATTCCCCAAAAGAACTCAAGAAGGAACCAACAAGAAGCAAATGCAGAAAATGGCAGAAATCTGTCAAAACAGACCAGCAGGTAAATACGAATTTTTTCGAAGACCTTCTGTTGCTCAAATAAAAAATTGTTGAAATAACGAAAGTTAGATAAAAACCTGGGGCAGAAGCACAAAAATTCACGCCTCAAAAAGACGTTCAGAGATACAAAACGAATTTTTACGGTGAAGCACAGAAATCTGTTTCAGGACAGCAACTTTCCCAATCATTACTTCTCTCTCATTAGAGGTTACTCTTGGCACAAAAAGCAAATAAAAAGGATAAGTAGCGGTTATTACAGAGGTAATAACTTCCAAGACTCATCTAAAACTTTTGGGTTATCTCCCAATAAGTACTTTTCTTTAAAGCCTTTAAGTTCGGCATAAGAAGCAAAGAAAGAATCAAGTGTTCTTAAATGAAGAAGCATTAAGACCAAATTTTGTTTTCATAGGATAAGCAAAAGAAATCTTTTCTCTCTTTTTAGGGATGTGTTCTATACCTTTCTTGAGTGGGAGTTGATATTTAATAGTGCCTTCTTTCATATCAATGATGGCACCAACAGTTCTAAGAAAAGGTCTTCCCAAAGTAATAGGACAAGAAGCATTGTATTCAACATCCAAAACATAGAAATCAACGGGGACATAGGCATTGTTAACAATTATAAGAACATCATTAATACTCCCCATGAGTTTCTTTTTAGCATTATCATCAAGTGGTACATTCAAATAACAATCTTCAATTGGAGCCAAATCAAGCATATCATAAATCCTTTTAGGCATAATAGAAACACTACTATCAAGATCACATAATGCTTTGAAATCAAAGTCATTCACTTTCATATTAATGATGGGTTCCCAACCATCTTCTTGTTTTATAGGAATAGAAGCTTTATGTTTCATCTTTTCTTCTTTAATCTCTATGAGAGCATCGGTAATGTGTTTTGTAAAGGCCATGTTCATAGCACTAGCATTAGGGCTTTTGGCAAGCTTTTGTAGGAACTTAATAACTTCAGAGATATTGCAACCATCAAGATCAAAATCAAATTTATCATCTAAAGTAGTAGAACTATTACTAGCCTCAACGCTAGTGGTGGTAATGGTAGAAACACTAATGTTTCTAGCAATTTCATCTTCTCTTTCCCACTTAGCATGTAATTCAGCTAATAGTCTAACATTTTCATCAATTCTTACTTGTATAGCATTAGTAGCTGCAAAGGGATTATCATTAGTTTCAGGTTTGGCAGCCATTTTATTCAAAGAAGATTGAGCTTCAGCCAAAGATGCTATATTTCTTTCAGCATTAGAGAGTTTTTCCTCAATAGTTTTATTGAAAGCAGTTTCCTTACTAATAAATTCTTTAAGCATAACTTCATTTTCAGAGGGAGCACTCCTATTATTGTTGTAAGAATTTCCATAAGCATTACCATTATTGGGAGGATATGGCTTATAATTGTTGTTACCAAAATTGTTCCTATAAGCATTATTACCGTAAGCATTGTTGCCAAAATTGTTATTTCTTATGAAGTTCACATCAACTTGCTCTTCTTGAGCAACCAAAGAGGCTAAAGGAACATTATTTGGATCAATATGGGCTTTCCCATTAACAAGCATAGACATAATAATATCAATTTTATCACTCAAGGAGGAGGTTTCCTCAACAGAATTTACCTTCTTACCTTGTGGAGCTCTCTCAATATGCCATTCAGAATAATTAACCATCATATTGTCCATAAGTTTTGTTGTAGCACCCAAAGTGATGGTCATAAAGGTACCTCCAGCAGCAGAATCCAATAGGTTCGCTGAAGAATAGTTTAATCCTGCATAAAAAGTTTGGATGATCATCCAAGCAGTTAGTCCATGAGTGGGACAATTCTTTACCAAAGATTTCATTCTTTCCGAAGCTTGAGCAACATGCTCATTATCAAGTTGTTTAAACTTCATTATTTCACTTCTCATGGATATAATCTTAGCAGGAGGATAGTATTTTCCAATAAAAGCATCTTTGCACTTAGTCCAAGAATCAATACTATTCCTAGTTCAGGAATACAACCATTCTTTAGCTTTTCCTCTCAAAGAGAAAGGAAACAATTTCAGCTTAATAATATCACCATCTATATCCCTATGCTTTTGCATCTCACAAAGTTCAACAAAGTTATTTAGATGGGAAGCAGTATCTTCATTACCAATACCAGAAAATTGTTCTCTCGTAACAAGATTGAGTAAAGCAGGTTTTATCTCAAAGAAAGTATCTTTAGGCACAGGTGGAGCAATAGGTGTGCTCATAAAATCATTGTTGTTGGTGGTAGTGAAGTCACACAACTTAGTGTTTTCAAGAGTAGTCATTTTTTTGTGTTCTCAGATAAGAAAGCAAACTAGTAAACTATTTTGTGTGTGTTTTTGATAACAAAACAAGCAAACAAAGCAAAAAGAAACTAAGAAAAACAAAAATAACAAAGTAAAGAGATTGGTTATGAGGGACTCCCCTTGTGAAGATGTCCTTGACTCCCCAGCAACGGCGCCAGAAAAATGCTTGATGGCTCTGAGTATGGCGCCCAGAAAAATGCTAGAACAATGATGATGTAGAGCTCGTTGGGAACCCCAAGAGGAAGGTATGATGAGCACAACAGCAAGTTTCTCTCAGTTATGAAACCAAGGTTTAATCGAACCAGTAGGAGCAGGGAAACACCCCAAAGGTGTTCCTAGCTGAGCCTTGGCAGGGCGCACTACCGGTGCTAGTAGTAGCATGGAGACCTGCACAACACAACCACAGAACTTTGTCCCCAACTTGCGATGAGGTTGTCAATCTCACCGTGTTTTGTGGAAAACAAAGTATTAAACGTATCGAATGGAAAGAAGTAATAGTTTGCAGAAAGTAAACACAAAGCAGTAAAAGATTGTAGATTGTATATAAAAGACAAGGACCGGGATCCATAGTTCACTAGAGGTGGCTCTCCTTAGATAGATAACATGCTGGGTAAACAAATTACAGCGGGGCAATTGACAAACATCGAGAAAGCAATACATGCATATACTAATCATCTTGACTCCTTTGAGATTCGACTGGGCATTACAACATTATACATAGACCGCCATCCAACTGCATCTATGACTAATAATCCACCTTCAGGTTATCATCCCAACCCCCTCCAGTATTAAGTTGCAAGCAACAGATTATTGCTTTACAAACTATGTGTAAAGTAAACAATACGATTGTTCTATGAACAAAGGATTATTGTTTTCTCCCTAGTAGCAACAGCACATCTAGTACCTTAGAGATTTCTGTCACTTCCCCAGATTACCAGAGGCATGAACCCACTATCGAGCATAAATACTAGCTCTTGGAGTTGCTAGCATCTACTTGGCCAAGATAGCTACTAACAACGGAAAGCATGCAAGATCACAAATAACAAAGACATGATAGAATCAATAATCAATCTGAAATAGAATCTCAATATCCATTGGATCCCCGCAAACACAACATGCAGAATTAGAAATAGATGATCTTGATCATGAACGGAGCTCACAAGATCTAGACATGAAAGCACAAAGGAGGAGAACCAGCCATCTAGCTAGTACATGGATCCGTAGTCCAAGTATGAACTACTCACGCATCACACCGGAGGCTTGCATGGTGATGAAGAAGGCCTCCAGGGTGAATTCCCCTCTTTGGCAGGGTGTCGGGAAGAGCTTCAGATCCCCCGATCTAGGGATGGAGATGACGACGGCTATAGACTCTTTCGTGGATTTTTGATCAGGCACTTAGGGTTTTTGTCTCGAGGGCATCTTATAGTCGAAAGGGGAGGCCCAGGGGGTGCCAGGGTTGGCCTCACCACCCCTGGCGCGGGCCAGGCTGGGCCGCGTGGCCAGGTGGTTTGGTGGCCCCCTAGCCCCTCTCCGTCTCGTATTCCGGCACTTGATGACTTCCGGAAAAATAGGCACTTTTGCTTTTGTCCCGTCCAATTCCGAGAATATTCATTTTCTGACTTTCCTAGAACCAACAACAGCAGAAAACAGGCAGCTGGCACTATGGCTCTTGTTAATAGGTTAGTCCAAGAAATCATATGAAAAGTACTCCAAAGTTGGAACAAAACACAAGAAAGTGGATAAAACTAAGCATGGAACATCAAAAATTATAGATACATTTGCAATGTATCAGCGCCTGAAAAGAAATCCCAGGTTGGCCCTAAGTCTAATACAGAGTGCTACTATTGTAAGGGGACTGGCCATTGAAAGCGCAACTACCCCAAGTGTTTGGCAGACAAGAAAGCCGAAAAGGCAAACAAAGGTATATATGATATACATGTTATTGATGTGTACTTGACTAGTACTCGTAGTAGCACCTGGGTATTTGATACCGGTTCGGTTGCTAACATATGTAACTTGAATCAGGGGCTGTGGAACAAGCGATCGCTAGCAAGGGGTGATGTCAAGATGTGTGTCGGCAATGGATCAAGAGTTGATGTGATCGCCGTCGGAATGCTGCCTCTCCATATGCCATTGGGATTAGTGATAAACTTAAATAATTGTTATTTGGTGCCTGCACTGAGCATGAACATTGTATACGGATCGTGTTTATTGCAAAGCGGTTATTCGTTTAAATCAGAAAACAATGGTTCTTCGATTTATATGGATAATATCTTTTATGGTCATGCACCCGTGATGAATGGTTTATTTCTGTTGAATCTCGATAGTACTCATACACACATCCATAATGTTGATGCTAAAAGGATTAAACTTAATGATGATATATCTGCATAGATGTGGCACTGCCGTCTAGGTCATATTGGTGTTAACGCATGAAGAAACTCCATTCCGATGGACTTTTGGAATCACTTGATTTTGAATCATTTGATACATGTGAGCCATGCCTTATGGGCAAGATGACTAGAACGCCGTTTTCCGGTTCAATGGAACGGGTGACAGAATTGTTGGAAATCATACATACTGATGTATGCGGTCCAATGACTGTGTCGACGCAAGGTAGATATCGTTATTTTGTTACATTCACGGATGATTTGAGTAGATATGGGTATATCTATTTGATGAAACACAAATCTGAAACCTTTGAAAAGTTCAAAGAATTTCAGAATGAAGTGGAAAATCATCGTAATAGAAAGATCAAATTTCTGCGGTCTAACTGTGGAGGTGAGTATCTAAGTTACGAGTTTAGCACACACATGAAAGATCAAATTTCTGCGGTCTAACTGTGCATTCACTTTAAATCGGGCACCGTCTAAATCCGTTGAAACGACACCGTATGAATTATGGTTTGGAAACAAACCTAAGCTGTCATTTCTTAAAGTTTGGGGATGCGGTGGTTATGTGAAGAAACTTCAGCCTGATAAACTCGAACCCAAAGCGGAAAAATGCGTCTTCATAGGATACCCTAAAGAAACATTTGGGTATTCCTTCTATCACAGATCCGATGGCAAGGTTTTCGTTGCCAAGAATGGATCCTTTCTAGAGAAAGAGTTTCTCGCAAAAGGTGTGAGTAGTCGAAAGGTAGAACTTGAAGAGGTTATTGAACCTTCTCTTCATGGAATGGAAAGTGGCGCAGCGCCAGAAGTTGTTCCAGAGTTGACTTCACGAAATGAAGAAGGAACAAATGATAATGACCATGAAACTCTGAAAGAGGACACTACCGAACCTCACAGGTCAAGCAGGACACGTGCAGCTCCTAAGTTGTATGGGAATCCGGTTGTGAATTTCATGGTTGATGAAATGGATGACCCTGCGACGTATGAAGAAGAGATGACGAGCCCGGATTCTAACAAATGGCTAGAAGCCACGAAATACGAAATGGAATCCATGTACGAAAACTAGGTTTGGACCTTGGTGGACTTACCTCACGACCGAAAGGCCGTTGAGAATAAATGGATTTTCAAAAGAAAAACTGATGCTGATGGTAATGTAACCGTCTATAAAGCTCGACTTGTCGCAAAAGGGTTTCGACAAATTCAAGGAGTTGACTACGATAAGACATTCTCTCTCGTAGCGATGCTAAAATCAGTTAGGATTATGTTAGCAATTGCTGCATATTTCGATTATGAAATATGGCAGATGGATGTCAAAACTACGTTCCTCAATGGTAACATTGAAGAAGAGTTGTATATGATACAACCAAAGGGTTTTGTCGATCCTAAGGATGCTAACAAGGTGTGCAAGCTTCAGCGATCCATCTATGGACTAAAGCAAGCATCACATAGTTGGAATCTTGATGACCCACAAGTATAGGGGGTGTATCGCGGTATTTTCGATAAGTAAGACTGTCGAACCCAACGAGGAGCAGAAGGTGCTGGCTAGTGGTATGGATCAGGAATTCTCTGCAAATACTTAGCAAACGGATTTTTAGGGGTTTTTGATAAAGCAAGTAAACAAAGTACGAGTAAATAAAAGACAGTAGGAATAAATGCAACAAGTGGCCCAATACTTTATGCAGCAAAGGACAAGTCGGTTGTATTACTTAAGATGACCAAACGTTCTCGAGGACACATGGGAAGACTGTCAAGTGCTTTCGCTTCATATAGTTGATTAATCTTCTTTAGCTTGCTAAGTGTTGTGTGGGTGAACCTGTGCTAATGTACCGACCTTCCTAGGACTAATACATACTTGTGATTATACCCCTTGCAAACATCTGTAAGTACAAGAAAGTAATTAAGGTAGAAACCTAACCACAACCTTAAACTCTAAGACCCTTACGTCCCTTGTGCAGTGGTTTCCTAAAGGGGGTTCAGGTTTCTGTCACTCCGGCAACCCCTACGATTAATAGCCAAATACACAATGCATTCCCCTAGGCCCATATAGGTGAAGTGTCATGTAGTCGACGTTCACATGACACCACTAGAAGAAGTACACCACAAATTAAATAACAATCTATTGAATCTTTCTCAACACAACTCCACTACTAACAACATGACTTCTCCCATGTCCTCAAGAACAAAATAAACTACTCACAAGACATCATATGGATCGTGATCAGAGATGGAATAATGATGTATAACAATCTGAACATAAACAATAATTCAATGGTTCACTCAGCACCATCAACTACAAAGAGTAATCAACACCGGGAAAGTTTCCCCTATGAACTATGCAGGATTCAACCCAATTGTTACAGCAATATGGAGATGGTGATGAGGGTGCTGATGGTGATGATGGTGGTGGTGATGATGATTCCGATCCCGATGAAGTCCAGCTTGATGGTGGTGTCGATGGCGACGATCTCCCCTCTCCGGGAAGGAATTCCCCCGGCAGAAATTTGTCTACCGGAGAGATCTTTCTCTCTCGGTGTTTTCCGCCGGCAGAGGCGGCGGAATCTTTCTGTGGTCACTCCCCGAGCCTTAGGGTTTCGGGAGGATGATATATGCCAGAGGGGAGAGGCTAGAGTGGGACAGGGTAGCCACACCACCTGTTGGTGCGGCCTAGGGCTGCCCGCGCCAGGGGGTGGTGTGGGCCCCCTATGGCCCATCTCCACTCCGTCTTCTGGCATCCTTAGTCTTCTGGAAAAATAGGATCTTTCGTATATTTTCCTGGATTTTCTGATCTTCGCGAATTTTGCCTCCAAACATCACCTTTTCCATCAAAATCCTGACTGCAGCGGTCCATGCTCCAAAAGTCATCAACCATGCAAAAAAAGATGAAATAACATAAGTATCACCTCTCAATACAAAATATATCAATGAATAATAGTGAATTATGACATAGAATAGTGATGCAAAATGGACGTATCAGATCCACTTTTCCATTGTAGCATCATCTCTAGGAAATACTATTGTTTATCTTATCTTATCTTACCACTATAAAGTGTATGAATAACTTCGAATATATTGATCGTTGGATCAAGACTCGTGAATCCCAACATTGCTAGTCGTTGGATCTTCTTTTCTATTCTACTAAATAGCATCTCTACTAGAATATATTATGGATAGTACGTCTTTAGCACAATGAACGCAATGCACAAACCTCAGAAAACACTACTCCATCATTCTACTCCCTTCGATCCAAATTATTGTTCTCAGATTTTTCTAGATTCGGATGTACCTAGCACTAAAACATGACTAGATCTTTCTCTCTCGGTGTTTTCTGCCCCGCAGAGGTGGCGGAATCTTTCTTTGGTCGCTCCCCAAGTCTTAGAGTTTCAGGAGGATAATATACGCCAAAGGGGAGTGCCAGGGGTGGACCAGGGCAGCCACACCACCTGGTGGTGTGGCCTAGGCTGGCCTGCGCTAGGGGGTGGTGTGGGCCCCCCCTGTGGCCCATCTCTAGCCCCCCTTCTGGCTTCCCTCGTCTTCTGGAAAAATAGGATTTTACGTATATTTTCTCGGATTTTCCGATCTTCGCGAATTTTGCCTCCAAACAGCACCTTTTCCATCAGAATCCTGACTGCAGCAGTCCATGCTCCAAAAGTCATCAACCATGCAAAAATAGATGAAATAAAATAATTATCACCTCTCAATACAGAATATATCAATGAATAACAGTGAATTATGACATAGAATAGTGATGCAAAATGGACGTATCAACTCCCCCAAGCTCAGACTTCGCTTGTCCCCAAGCGAAACTGAGCTCAATAAACATGGCCTCAGGTTTATGGAGTGAAGAGTCGATAAAAGAATACGGACAAGAAGCATCACATTCATCAATACATAGATCATAGTAGAAGACAACTCACTATTATATAACTCAACTTGCAATAAGCAAAGGAAACACAATGAATATACATAAAGTAAATCATAATTGGTAATGGCAAACTTAGCTCTTGGTCGAAGAATAGTTGATAATTTGCTGAAGTTCACAAATAACTGGTTTTCAATGATAGCTTTCAAAGTAGTAATCACCAAGATAAGAGCAATGTGCAAAACAAGGAACATGATTGAATAAATCATCATATGAATGAATGAAACACAATAACTCAAAATACTTGCTGAGATAGAAGGGAATAGGTTTACTGACTCAACTACAAAGTAAAAGAAAGGCACTTCGCAGAGGGAAGCAGGGATTGCAAGTCTCATAAAGAGCTCCCAAAAATTATGATACTTACTAGCTTTCAGCTCTCATTTCCCCTATCATAGGCATCTTTTGGTGATTAAGGTTAAAGTGACACAACTAAGAGGATATGCTTGACAAGTTATAAGTTGAAATCTCATGCCCCTTACTTATGAGTACCGAACCTCATGCTACTCAACTTCAGTCACGAGTAAGCTCTTGTCATTTTAAATACACGTGTATCATTGAGAACCGCCAACGGGGTACCCCTTGCACATGACATAGGAGCTATCCCATTATCAAAGTGACAAGGCAAGCAGACAGTGAGCATCTCAGCGATCTTTTTATTTGCTATTTGCATAGGTTTTTATTGAGGATGCTTCATAGAATGCTCACTATAGTTATGCTGCAAGTTTCCACCATGATTAGGCATGGCTTAGGCTAGCGGCCCAGGCGTTTCTCTAACACACATATAAACTCCATGATCTTACAAGTTCCACTTTTATTTCACACTATCGGGATCCATAGGCAAAAGAATCATGATATCAACTAGGTATAAAGTACCATGGCAGTGTTGAAAGTGTTCCCCATATACATGATTCTGCTAACTTCAACTCAAAAAGCGCAAGCATATACGCAACAAAGAAGGACCCAATGGTTCAGGTTATTAAATGCAAGAAAATTAAAGTGTGCCATCAAGTTCGTGAGAGCTTTAATCACTAATTTTCACATAACAAGTTTAATTTGGGAGGTAGATAAAAGAAGAATTTATTTGGAATAGCAATAATGCTAATAGGTAGGTATGGTGGACACAAATGGCGTGGGTTTTGGTTTAAAGGAGTGGATGCACGAGAAGAATTCCCTCTCAGTACATGTTTTTGGCTAGCAAGGCTAGGTAGCAAGTATAAGAGTTGAAGGAAACAAACAAATATACAATGATAAAGACAAACATGTAATCTTCCTTGGAAGCACAAAAGATCTTAACTAGAGAACACTAAACTTATGAGCAAATCAAGAAAGAAAGATGATGAAATTATTTTTCTTTAGAGTACTTTTATCTTTTCATTCAACTCTCAAAAATAGTGTTACTACTAACCGAGCCAGGTTTGCCAAAACCAACTAAATTAACTCAATGATCCCAAAGTGATACCAATACTAACAACAAGATCAATCATATAACCACGAATTGAAAACTAATATAAGCTATGCAAAAGAGTAAATGATAGAACTTCTCATTAATAATCCATAACGGCAACTCACACCAAGGGATACATATCTAACGAGAGAGGGGACACTTCCATAATGCAAACCATCCTACACAATAACTTCTCTATTCATGATATGACTCTACTAAAAAGGTAAAAAGATAGAAGATAGTGATGTGATACCGCGGCAGTCCCCCAAGCTTGGAACAAACCAAGGGGATGCCAAACCTGATGATGAATTACTCCATCGGTGGTGGTGATATCCTCTCGTCATCGTCCGACTTCCAAGGTAAGGGTTTCTGATACATTGCAAATGTATCTATAATTTTTGATGTTCCATGCTTGGTTTTATCCACTTTCTTGTGTTTTGTTCCAACTTTGGAGTACTTTTCATATGATTTCTTAGACTAACCTATTAACAAGAGCCAAAGTGCCAGTTGCCTGTTTTCTGCTGTTTTTGGTTCCAGGAAAGTCAGAAAATGAATATTCTCGGAATTAGGCGCGGCAAAAACCAAAGTGCCTATTTTTCTAGAAGTCATCAAGTGCCAGAATATGAGACGGCGAGGGGCCAGAGGGCGGCCACACCACCTGGCCGCGCGGCCAGGCCTGGCCCGCGCCAGGGGGTGGTGTGGCCAGTCCAAGCACCCCCTCGGCCTCCCCTTTCGACTATAAGATGCCCTCGAGACGTAAACCCTAAGTACTTGATCAAAAAATCCACGAAAGAGTCCGTATCCGCCGTCGTCTCCATCCCTAGATCGGGAGGGATTTGAAGCTCTTCCTGGCACCCTGCCGGAGAGGGGCATTCACCCTGGAGGCCTTCTTCATCACCATGCAAGCCTCTGGTGTGATGCGTGAGTTCATCCTTGGACTACGGATCCTTGTAGTAGCTAGATGGCTGGTTCTCCTCCTTTGTGCTTTCATGTTTAGATCTTGTGAGCTCCGTTCATGATCAAGATCATCTATTTGTAATTGTGCATGTTGTGTTTGCGGGGATCCGATGGATATTGAGATGCTATTTCAGATTGATTATTGAGTCTATCATGTCTTTGTTATTTGAGATCTTGCATGCTTTTCGTTGTTAGTAGCTATCTTGGCCAAGTAGATGCTAGCAACTCCAAGAGTTAGTATTTATGCTCGATAGTGGGTTCATGCCTCTGGTAATCTAGGGAAGTGACAGAAATCTCTAAGGTACTAGATGTGTTGTTGCTACTAGGGAGAAAACAACAATCCTTTGTTCATAGAACAATCGTATTGTTTACTTTACACGCAGTTCGTAAAGCAATAATCTGTTGCTTGCAACTTAATACTGGAGGGGGTTGGGATGATAACCTGAAGGTGGATTATTAGTCATAGATGCAGTTGGATGGCGGTCTATGTATAATGTTGTAATGCCCAATCAAGTCTCAAAGGAGTCAAGATGATTAGTATATGCATGTATTGCTTTCTCGGTGTTTGTCAATTGCCCCGCTGTAATTTGTTTACCCAACATGTTATCTATCTTAAGGAGAGCCACCTCTAGTGAACTATGGATCCCGGTCCTTTTCTTTTACATACAATCTACAATCTTTTACTCTTTTGTGTTTACTTTCTACAAACTTTTACTTCTTTCCATTCGATACGTTTAATCCTTTGTTTTCCACAAAACACGGTGAGATTGACAACCTCATCGCAAGTTGGGGACAAAGTTCTGTGGTTGTGTTGTGCAGGTCTCCACATTGCTACTAGCACCGGTAGTGCGCCCTGCCAAAGCTCAGCTAGTAATAGCTTTGAGGTGTTTCCTTGCTCCTACTGGTTCGATTAAACCTTGGTTTCATAACTGAGGGAAACTTGCTGATGTGCTCATCATACCTTCCTCTTGGGGTTCCCAATGAGCTCTACATCAACACCGCACCAAGCACTTTTCTGGGCGCCATGCATTGAGCCATCAAGCGATTTTCTTTCGCCGTTGCCGGGGAGTCAAGGACATCTTCACAAGGGGAGTCCCTCATAACCAATCTCTTTACTTTGTTGTTTTTGTTTTGCTTAGTTTTCTTTTTTTGCTTTGTTTTCTTGTTTTGTTATTCAAAAACACAAAAAATTTAGTTTTACTAGTTTTCTTTCTTATTTGAAAACCAAAAAAAATGACTACTCTTGAAAACACCAAGTTGTGTGACTTCACTAGCACCAACAACAATGATTTTATGAGCACACCTATTGCTCCACCTGTGGCTGAAAATACTTTCTTTGAGATAAAACCTGCTTTGCTCAATCTTGTTATGAGAGAACAATTTTCTGGTATTGGTAATGAAGATGCTGCTTCCCATCTAAATAACTTTGTTGTAATTTGTGAGATGCAAAAGCATAGGGATATAGATGGTGATATTATTAAGCTGAAATTGTTTCCTTTCTCTTTGAGAGGAAAAGCTAAAGAATGGTTGAATTCCTTAACTAGGAATAGTATTGATTCTTGGACTAAATGCAAAGATGCTTTTATTGGAAAATACTCTCCTCCTGCTAAGATTATATCCATGAGAAGTGAAATAATGAAGTTTAAACAACTTGATAATGAGCATGTTGCTCAAGCTTGGGAAAGAATGAAATCTTTGGTTAAGAATTGTCCCACTCATAGACTGACTGCTTGGATGATCATCCAAACTTTTTATGCAGGATTGAACTATTCTTGAAGGAACCTATTGGATTCTGCTGCTGGAGGTACCTTTATGACCATCACTTTGGGTGCTACAACAAAACTTATGGACAATATGATGGTTAATTATTCTGAATGGCATATTGAGAGAGCTCCACAAGGTAAGAAGGTAAATTCTGTTGAGGAAACATCCTCCTTGAGTGATAAGATTGATATTATTATGTCTATGCTTGTTAATGGGAAAGCCCATATTGATCCAAATAATGTTCCTTTAGCCTCTTTGGTTGCTCAAGAAGAGCAAGTTGATGTGAACTTCATAAGAAATAACAACTTTGGCAATAATGCTTATAGGAGTAATTTTGGTAACAACAATTGTAAGCCATATCCTCCCAACAATGGTAATGCTTATGCAAATTATTACAACAATAATAGGAGTGCTCCCTCTGAACTTGAAGTTATGCTTAAAGAGTTTATTAGTAAGGAAACTGCTTTCAATAAAACTATTGAGGAAAAACTCTCTAATGCTGAAAGAAATATAGCATCTTTGGCTGGAGCTCAATCTTCTTTGAATAAAAGGGCTGCCAAACCTGAAACTAATGATAATCCCTTTGCAGCTACTAATGCTATACAAGTAAGAATTGATGAAATGTTAGACTATTAGCTAAATTACATGCTAAGTGGGAAAGAGAAGATGAAATTGCTAGAAACATTAGTGTTTCTACCATTACCACCACTAGCATTGAGGCTAGTAATAGTTCTACTACTTTAGATGATAAATTTGATTTTGATCTTGATGGTTGCAATATCTCTGAAGTTATTAAGTTCCTACAAAAGCTTGCCAAAATTCCTAATGCTAGTGCTATGAACATGGCCTTTACAAAATACATTACCGATGCTCTCATAAAGATTAAAGAAGAAAAGATGAAACATAAAGCTTCTATTCCTATAAAACAAGAAGATGGTTGGGAACCCATCATTAATATGAAAGTGAATGATTTTGATTTCAAAGCTTTATGTGATCTTGATAGTAGTGTTTCTATTATGCCTAGAAGGATTTATGATATGCTTGATTTGCGTCCTCTTGAAGATTGTTATTTGAATGTCCCACTTGATGATAATGTTAAAAAGAAACTCATGGGGAGTCTTAATGATGTTCTTATTATGGTTAACAATTCCTATGTCCCCATTGATTTCTATGTTTTGGATGTTGAATACAATGCTTCTTGTCCTATTACTTTGGGAAGACCTTTTCTTAGAACTGTTGGTGCCATCATTGATATGAAAGAAGGCACCATTAAATATCAGCTCCCAGTCAAGAAAGGTATAGAACACTTCCCTAAAAAGAGAGAAAATATTTCTTTTGCTTCTCCTATGAAAACAAAATTTGGTCTTAATGCTTCTTCATTTGAGAACACTTGATTCTTTCTCTGCTTCTTATGCCTAACTTAAAGGCGTTCAAGAAAAGTACTTATTGGGAGATAACCCAAAAGTTTTAGATGAGTCTTGGAAGTTATTACCTCTGTAATAAACTCTCCTTATCCTTTTTATTTGCTTTTTGTGCCAAGAGTAACCTCTAATGAGAGAGAAGTAATGATTGGGAAAGTTGCTGTTCTGAAATAGATTTCTGTGCTTCACCATAAAAATTCGTGAGAGAGCTTTGTATGTCGGATTGAGATGTAATGTTTTGTGATTATGACCCAAGTTGTTATATAACTTTCTATAGTTCAACACTTTTTGATTTGAGCAACAGAAGGTCTTCGAAAAAATTCGTCTTTACCTGCTGGTCTGTTTTGACAGATTTCTGCCATTTTCTGCATATGCTTCTTGTTAGTTCCTTCTTGAGTTCTTTTGGGGAATTGAGATTTTTGAGGGAAGTGATACAATAGCTAGTGTTCTAATGGAAGTTTATTTGCTGGTAGAACTGAACCTTAATACTTATTTATCTTAAGTGCACTAATGTTGCTAATAAAGATTTTGTGAAGTTTTGTATGAAGGAAAAATTTCAGGTGTATGGAAGGAATGAGTAATGAGATGAAGAATGGACTAAAGCTCAAGCTTGGGGATGCCACACGTGTCACCCCAAGAAATATCCAGGAAGTACAAGTGTCAAAGCTTGGGGATGCCCAAGGCATCCCCTTCTTCATCAATAAAAATCCCAGGTTTCTTCCAAACGCTTCATTTTTATTGTTTCATGCACAATTGTGTTTTTCTTGGAGCGTCTTCTTTTTCGTTTTTGTTTTGTTTTTTAGTTTGCTTGGTTTTCTTAGTTTTCTGAATAAATTGGTTGGACCCCCTCTTTCATACATTGGTTTGCAAATAGTTTGGTTTGGTTTGGAAAAGAGTAGGAAAGTGCATACTTATGTGGTAAAAGAGCTCGTTTTTGACTGTGGCCTATGCTTTATCATGCCATGCTTGATATTGTTTTGGCTTTATGCTTAGTATTCTTTGTTGTAGCATGACTTGTTATAAACAATTGAGATTGCTTAATGTGCCTTGGATGAATCATGCGTTGTTTTGGCATATTAAAGCATAGTATAGTGGTATTCTCCTTTGATGCTTTATTTGGGTTGATTTGGCACATGCTCACACCATGTTACAACTATCCAAAGTCACCATAGCCTTTATGATCCTTTAGTTTTCAACTTGTAGTGTCACTTTATGCTTTGATCAATTATGTTTTGTCGCTATGCATGATTATGGCCATTATTGCTCTCTTAGTTTGTCTCTCCCAGTCTTTTGCTAGCCTCCACCACAAAGTATGAGTTCCACTCATGCATCCAACTCCCTAAACCAAGTTATTCCAAAGAGTCCACCATACCTACCTATTAGCTTATGCTATTCCAAGTATATTCATGCTTTCTTTTACTTTCCAAATTAAACTTGTTATGAGAAAACTAGTGATTAAAGCTCTCACGAACTTGATGGCACACTTTATTTTACTTGCCCTTAATAAACTTGAACCATTGTGTCTTCTATGTTGTATATGCTTGCACTTATTTGTCGGGAATTAGTAGAACCATGCTTTCATGGGGAACGCTTTCAACATTACACTTGGTACTTGTACCTAGTTGATATCATGCTCTTTTGTATATGGATGTCATCGGTGTGAAATGAAAGGGGAGCTTGTAAGTCCATGGAGTTATGTATATGTGTTAGAGAAACGCCTAGGCCGCTGGTCTAATCCATGCTGACATGGTGGAAACCTGCAGCGTAACCATACTGAGTTGTCTGTGAAGCATTCTTCTTATAAAAAAGAGTCCTATATTGAGAAAAAAATAGAAAAGAGAAAAAAAGATATTATGAAAAGAGGAAAGAGAGAAAAACACCATATTCCCATGGTAAATAAGAAAAATGCTGAGATGCTCGTTGTCTGCTTGCCTTGTCATTTTTATATGGGGATTCTTCCGTATCATCGGGCAAGGGGTACCCTGTTGGCGGTTCTCTATGATACACATATACTTACAATGACAAGAACTTACCGGTGACTAAACTTGAGTAGCATGAGGAGCAGCCCTCGTATACAAGGGACATGAGATTTCTGATTTATACTTCGTCAAGCATGTACACCATAGTTTGTTCACTTTGACCTTAATCACTTCAAGATGCTTATGATAGGGGCAATGAGAGATGAAAACTATAAGTACCATAATTTTTGGAAGCTCTTTATGAGACTTGAATCCCTACTTCCTTTTACAAAGGCTTTTCTTCCACCATTATATTGAGTCTCCACCTTCTATCTTTATGCACCTACTTTGAGAGCATAGTGGCCATTCTTAGTTCTATGTGCATTGTCCCAAGACTAGTTGATTGATGCATACTTTGATATTGCTTGTTTTAAACTATTGTATCTAGTCACTCTTATGAACTTCAAAGGTGTCCTATGCATTTATATTTGCTACTCTATTGAGGGACAAGCTGAATACTATTATGCTATGTTTTCTTTATGTGAAACAAACAAACATCTTGCAAAGCATTGTTATTCATGAGTCTTTTATTTGTGCATTTTCATGTTGCATCATAGTTTCTTTGCTTATTGCTAGAACTTTGTCTTTCATGCTATGAGTGAAGTACTATGATCCCAGCTTTGAATGTTTTACAAATACTTTGATCAAGTCTTTGATGGTGCATGTCACCTCAAAAATTATTCTTTCTTTTTATCACTTACCTACTCGAGGACGAGCAGGAGTTAAGCTTGGGGATGTGGATACATTGCAAATGTATCTATAATTTTTGATGTTCCATGCTTGGTTTTATCCACTTTTTTGTGTTTTGTTCCAACTTTGGAGTACTTTTCATATGATTTCTTGGACTAACCTATTAACAAGAGCCACAGTGCCAGCTGCCTGTTTTCTGCTGTTTTTGGTTCCAGGAAAGTTAGAAAATGAATATTCTCGGAATTGGACGGGACAAAAGCCAAAGTGCCTATTTTTCTAGAAGTGATCAAGTGCCAGAATACGAGACGGAGAGGGGCCAGAGGGCGGCCACACCACCTAGCCGCACGACCAGGCCTGGCCCGCATCAGGGGGTGGTGTGGCCAGCCCAGGCACCCCCTCGACCTCCCCTTCCGACTATAATATGCCCTCGGGACGTAAACCCTAAGTACCCAATCAAAAATCCACGAAAGAGTCTGTAGCCGCTGTCGTCTCCATCCCTAGATCAGGAGGGATTTGAAGCTCTTCCCGGCACCCTGTCGGAGAGGAGAATTCACCCTGGAGGCCTTTTTCATCACCATGCAAGCCTCCGGTATGATGCATGAGTAGTTCATCCTTGGACTACGGATCCATGTAGTAGCTAGATGGCTGGTTCTCCTCCTTTGTGCTTTCATGTTTAGATCTTGTGAGCTCCGTTCATGATCAAGATCATCTATTTGTAATTCTGCATGTTGTGTTTGCGGGGATCCGATGGATATTGAGATGCTATTTTAGATTGATTATTGATTCTATCATGTCTTTGTTATTTGAGATCTTGCATGCTTTCCGTTGTTAGTAGCTATCTTGGCCAAGTAGATGCTAGCAACTCCAAGAGTTAGTATTTATGCTCGATAGTGGGTTCATGCCTCTGGTAATCTAGGGAAGTGACAGAAATCTCTAAGGTACTAGATGTGTTGTTGCTACTAGGGAGAAAACAACAATCCTTTGTTCATAGAACAATCGTATTGTTTACTTTACACGCAGTTCGTAAAGCAATAATTTGTTGCTTGCAACTTAATACTGGAGGGGGTTGGGATGATAACCTGAAGGTGGATTATTAGTCATAGATGAAGTTTGATGGCGGTCTATGTATAATGTTGTAATGCCCAATCAAGTCTCAAAGGAGTCAAGATGATTAGTATATGCATGTATTGCTTTCTCGGTGTTTGTCAATTGCCCCGCTGTAATTTGTTTACCTAGCATGTTATCTATCTTAAGGAGAGCCACCTCTAGTGAACTATGGATCCCGGTCCTTTTCTTTTACATACAATCTACAACCTTTTACTCTTTTGTGTTTACTTTCTACAAACTTTTACTTCTTTCCATTCGATACGTTTAATCCTTTGTTTTCTGCAAAACACGGTGAGATTGACAACCTCATCGCAAGTTGGGGACAAAGTTCTGTGGTTGTGTTGTTCAGGTCTCCACGTTGCTACTAGCACCGGTAGTGCGCCCTGCCAAAGCTCAGCTAGTAACACCTTTGAGCTGTTTCCTTGCTCCTACTGGTTCGATTAAACCTTGGTTTCATAACTGAGGGAAACTTGCTGTTGTGCTCATCATACCTTCCTCTTGGGGTTCCCAACGAGCTCTACATTAAACACCGCACCAAGCACTTTTCTGGGTGCCGTGCATTGAGCCATCAGTTTCCCATCAACAAAGGACATCGTGGTTTCCAGCATCCTAAAACTTGCAGCAACACTTATGCGTTTAAACCTAACCTCATACTCACAGTTTTGATTTTGAATGTCGTAGAACTGTTCTTGCAGTTCGTTGGTTGTTTGGTAGAGTGAGAGGACTTTATCCTTGAGTTCAGTAGTCTCCTTTTGGTGCTCGGCGATGAGTTCGGAACAAATCTTATGGATGATATCCACTTCGCGCTCCGCCATCTTCTTGTACCTAAAGACTTCTTGCTCCAGTGCTTCCATCCTGTCCTCTAGACTTCCTTCACCTTTAGGACCTCGAACCTCTTTTATCCGAAGCTCCCCATCTTCAAGCAACAACTCCTTGGGATGAATCTTCAACTCTCTCATGTATGGGTTGATGATATCCTCTAAAGAATCTTCCTTGGCTGATCAAGAGGAAGACATTGTAGCTCAAAATCTCGGACTCTACCTGTCCGAAACAGATCGAAACGAAAACACGACGAAAGCATGATATGCGAACCTCGGGGGATCTGGGGGATTATATATTACGAAGTTTCACATCAAAAGGAAGGTACTGGGAGAAAACGGGTCGGAGGCGGAGTCTGGGGTGGCCACACCACCTGGTGGCGTGTCCTGGGGTGGGCCTGCGCCACAGGGTGGTGTGAGCCACCCTGGCTCCGTTTCCGTCCCCCTTTCGCTTCGTAGCTTTCCATATTTACTAATAACTGCAAAAATATAGTTGGATAGTGTTTTCACGAAACTTTTCTTACCAGAACTGTTACCTATTTGAAAGCGGACTCTGCAGGTCTCCGAATTTGGTCCTTGATAAATTTTTCCGGAGTTATAACTTGAAAGGCATCAACATCTTCATTGTAAGAATCCCCAACAATATAGTGTTTGAGTCGCTGCCCATTCACTACTTGTGTAGTATTATCTTTTAAAGAATAAATTTTTATTGCTCCTGAACGGTATACTTCTTCAATAATGAAAGGTCCTTCCCATTTTGACAGTAGCTTTCCTGCAAAAAATCTGAGACAAGACCTATACAATAGAAATTTCTCACCAACATGAAATTCTCTCTTAATTATTCGCTTGTCATGCCATCTTTTAACTTTTTCCTTAAAGAGCCTAGAATTTTCATAGGCTTCACTCCTCCATTCATCTAAAGAACTTAAGTCAAATAATCTTTTCTCACCAGCGAGCTTACAATCTCTATTTAGTTCTTTAACTGCCTAGTAAGCCTTATGTTCTAATTCTAAAGGTAGGTGACAAGCTTTCCCATAAACCATTTCATAAGGAGACATCCCCATAGGATTTTTTAGGCAGTTCTATAAGCCCATGAAGCATCATTCAAATTTTTAGCCCAGTTTTTTCTAGTTCTATTAACAGTCTTTTGCAAGATGGATTTAATTTCTCTATTTGATAACTCCACTTGCCTGCTAGTTTGGGGGTGATAAGCTAAAGCAATTCTATGATTAACATCATATTTAGCAAGGGTCTTTCTAAAACCACCATGAATGAAATGAGAACCCCCATCAGTCATGAGATACCTAGGCACTCCAAACCTAGGAAATATAACATCCTTAAGCATTTTTAGAGAAGTCTCCCTGTCAGCACTCTTCGTAAGAATGGCTTCTACCCACTTAGTGACATAATCAACGGCAACAAGAATATGAGTATAACCTTTCGAGGGAGGGAAAGGACCCATAAAGTCAAATCCCCAGCAATCAAAGGGTTCAATAACTAGAGAGTAGTTTAGGCATTTCATTGCATCTAGAAATATTACCAACACGCTGACATTCATCACAAGATAAAACAAATTTTCTTGCATCTTTAAAAAGGGTAGGCCAGTAGAAACCTGATTCTAGCACATCTAGAAACCCTCGCGAGCTTACCCCTACTACGGCTAACTGTTCATTTGGGAAACTACCATTAACAGGCATAGGGTCAAAAGAGATGTTTTCCAATCAGGATAAATTATCAGCTACAGGGTTTTCAGCGCCTTTCCTATCTACTATATGTAGATCAAACTCTTGTAAAAGCAGAACCCATCTAATAAGCCTAGGCTTAGCGTCCTTATTCGTCATAAGGTATTTAATAGCAGCATGATCAGTATGAATGGTGACTTTTGAGTCTACAATATAGGGTCTAAACTTATCACAAGCAAAAACGACAGCTGATACGTCCATTTTGCATCACTATTCTATGTCTTAATTCACTATTATTCATTGATATATTTCGTATTGAGAGGTGATACTTGTGTTATTTCATCTGTTTTTGCATGGTTGATGACATTTGGAGCATGGACCGTTGCAGTCAGGATTCTGATGGAAAAGGTGTTGTTTGGAGGCAAAATTCGCGAAGATTAGAAAATCCGGGAAAATATACGGAAAATCCTATTTTTCCAAAAGACTAAGGATGCCAGAAGACGGAGTGGAGATGGGCCACAGGGGACCCACCACCCCATGGCGCGGGCAGCCCTAGGCCGTGCCACGAGGTGGTGTAGCCACCCTGGCCCACTCCAGCCTCTCCCCTCTAGAGTATATCATCCTCCCGAAACCCTAAGACTCGGGGAGCGACCACAGAAAGATTCCACCGCCTCTGCGGGGCGGAAAACACCGAGAGAGAAAGATCTCTTCGGTAGACAGATTTCTGCCGGGGGAATTCCTTCCACGAGAGGGAAGATCGTCGCCATCAACACCACCATCAAGCTGGACTTCATCAGGATCATCATCATCACCACCACCACCATCATCACCATCAGCACCCTCATCACCATCTTCATATTGCTGTAACAATTGAGTTAAATCTTGCATTAGTTCATAGGGGAAACTTGCCCGGTGTTGATTACTCTTTGTAGTTGATGCTATTGAGTGAACCGTTGAATTATTATTTATGTCCAGATTGTTATACATCATTATTCCATCTCTGATCATGATCCATATGATGTCTTATGAGTAGTTCATTTTGTTCTTGAGGACATGTGAGAAGTCTTGTTGTTAGTAGTGGAGTTGTGTTGAGAAAGATTCAATAGATTGTTATTTAAGTTGTGGTGTACTTCTTCTAGTGGTGTCATGTGAACGTTGACTACATGACACTTCACCTATATGGGCCTAGGGGAATGCATTGTGTATTTGGCTACTAATCGTAGGGGTTGCCGGAGTGACAGAAACCTGAACCTCCGTTAGGAAACCATTACACAAGGGACGTAAGGGTCTTAGAGTTTAAAGTTGTGGTTAGGTTTCTACCTTAATTACTTTCTTGTACTTACGGATGTTTGCAAGGGGTATAATCACAAGTATGTATTAGTCTTGGATGGGGCGGTACATTAGCACAGGTTCACCCACACAACACTTAGCAAGCTAAAGAAGATTAATCGACTATATGAAGCGAAAGCACTTGACAGTCTTCCCATGTGTCCTCGAGAACGTTTGGTCAGCTTAAGTAATACAACTGGCTTGTCCTTTGCTGCAGAAAGGATTGGGCCACTTGCTGCACTTATTCCTACTATCTTTTATTTACTCGTACTTTGTTTACTTGCTTTATCGAAAACCCCTAAAAATCCGTTTGCTGAGTATTTGCAGAGAATTCATGATCCATACCACTAGCCAGCACCTTCTGCTCCTCGTTGGGTTCGACACTCTTACTTATCGAAAATACTGCGATACACCCCCTATACTTGTGGGTCATCAAGACTATTTTCTAGCGCCGTTGCCGGAAAATGAAGCGCTATTGGAGAGTGGAACTGGTAAAGGAAACTTCTAGTGTGAGTATTGTTTACTTTTGCTAGTTGCTTTATTTTTGTTATGGATAATTCACTGAGTTTCTTATTTGGTAATGCTACTACCATTGCTAAGGTAGTAGATAAACCACCACCTGCTGAGAATGATGTTTTTAAAATACCTACAAGAATTATTGATCATGTTATGGATAACTACTATGTTGGGGATGGAACAGTCCATCCCGGTGATCATTTACTCTTTATACACGAATTATGCGGGTTGTTCAAGTGTGTTGGTATTACTACATATCAAGTTAAGAAGAAGTTATTCTCATTATCACTGAAAGGAAGAGCTGAGGAATGGTATAAGCTGCTGAAGAATGGTCAAGCTCTGGAATGGGAGGAAATAGTGCCTCTCTTTTATTCAAAGTTTTATCCTCCTAGTGAGATTCATAAAGATCAGAATCAAATATACAAGTTTTGGCCTCTTGATGGAGAGAGTACATCTCAAGCTTGGGGGAGACTGAAGTTACTAATGCTCAAATGTCCCATTCATGAGCTCCCCAACAATATTATTATCAATAACTTTTATGCAAGGCTCCCTCTACATGACAAAGATTTATTGGATGCTTCTTGTGCTGGATCATTCACTCGCATGGAAGAAGAAGCTAAATGGGACCTTCTAGATTGTATTGAAGACAATGCTAAAGCTTGGGAGAATGACAAAGGTAGAAAGCCAGGTATAAATTATGATTATGAATGCATTGAATCTTTTATGGGAATTGATGACTTTCAAAATATTAGTAGTATTTATGGTCTTGATTTGCAAGTTATTACGAATTGCTTTAGAGCTTTTGCTTCCTATATCGAAATTCCAAAAGGGGATGGAACAAATACCATGCACCTTACAGAGATATTTTTGACTATGCTCCTATTGGAAGTGCTGAGTATTGCATTATTGACCCCATCTTACCCGAACCTTATATCGAGAAGATTCCCTTCCCCGAAAAGGTAAAGGACCATCCTATGATACCTAATGTAATCACCAAAAGTGAAAAAAGAACTGTAAAACCCGATGAACAAATAAACATTGAACCTATGGTAGCAATTGTGAAAGACCTTGTCACTAAAAGCGTAGAAGATGGGCACATAGTCTTTTGTGAGGATGCTTCTAATATTGTTTCACATCCCAATAGAACTAAAAAGGCTAGTGTTCCTGTGCTTTCTGTTAGAATTGGTGATCATTGCTATTATGGTTTATGTGATATTGGTGCAAGTTCCAGTGCTATTCCTTATGAGCTTTACAGAGAAATTATGCATGAAATAAGTCCTTGCGAGTTGGAAGAGATTGATGTGGTTATTCACCTTGCTAATAGAGAGACCATCTCTCCAATTGGTATTGTACGAAACGTGGATGTTCTTTGTGGTAAGATTAAGTACCCTGCTGATTTTCTAGTACTTGGTTCGGCTGCTAGTAAAACCTACCCTATCATTTTTGGTAGACCTTTCTTGAGTACTTGTGGAGCTATTATTGATTGCAAGAGGGAGAAAATCTTGACTAAGTTTGATGGGGAATCTTATGAGTTTAATTTTTCGAAATTTGCTAAAGAACCTTGCGAAGAGGAAACCCATAATGAGGATTTTAGGGTTGAACAACTTTCTTCTATTTCTCTTGCTCCTAACAATGCTTTGCAGCAATTTATGGAAGACCATGAAAGTGAAATCTTCATGGAAGAAAGGACTGAGATTGACAGGATTCTCCGTGATCAACCTATGATGCTTAAGCACGACTTGCCTGTAGAGGACTTGGGTACCACGATGCCACCTAAAAAGGATCCGGTTTTCGATCTAAAACCTCTCCCTGGTGATCTTAAATATGATTATATTGATGATAAAAAGATATATCCTGTTATTGTTAGCGCTAAACTTTCAGGGAAGGAAGAAGAAAGGTTATTGGAAGTTTTGAGGAAACATCGAGGAGCTATGGGCTATACTCTGGATGATTTAAAAGGGATTTCACCTACTATATGTCAGCATTCTATCAACATAGAACCAGATGCGAAGCCAGTAGTGGAGCACCAACGACATTTAAATCCTAGGATGAAGGAAGTGGTAAGGAATGAGGTATTGAAACTCCTTGATGCTGGTATTATTTACCCTATTGCTAATAGTGAATGGGTTAGTCCTGTTCATTGTGTTCCTAAAAAGAGAGGTATTACCGTTGTCCCTAATGATAATGATGAGCTTATTCCTCAAAGAATAGTGGTAGGCTATAGGATGTGCATCCATTTTAGGAAAGTCAATAAAGTTACTAAGAAAGATCAGTACCCGCTTCCTTTTATTGATCAAATGTTGGAAATGTTGTCTAAAAAGACCCATTTTTGTTTTCTTGATGGTTATTCTGGTTTCTCTCAAATTGTTGTTAAACAACAAGATCAAGAAAAAACTACTTTTACTTGCCCTTATGGAACTTATGCTTATAGACGCATGCCTTTTGGTTTATGTAATGCTCCTGCTACTTTCCAAAGGTGCATGTCTGCTATCTTTCATGGTTTTTGTGAGGAAATTGTAGAAGTGTTCATGGATAACTTTTCTGTCTATGGAACTTCTTTTGATAATTGTCTGCACAACCTTGATAAAGTTTTGCAGAGATGTGAAGAAACTAATCTTGTTCTTAATTGGGAGAAATGCCACTTCATGGTTAATGAAGGGATTGTTCTTGGGCATAAAGTTTCTGAAAGAGGCATATAAGTTGATAGAGCTAAGGTTGAGGCAATTGAGAAGATGCCATGTCCAAGAGACATCAAAGGTATTCGTAGTATCCTTGGTCATGCTGGTTTCTATAGGAGGTTTATTAAAGACTTCTCTAGGATATCAAAACCTCTCACTAATCTTTTTCAAAAAGATGTACCCTTCGTTTTTTATGATGATTGTAGGGAAGCTTTTGAAACTCTTAAGAAGGCTTTAACTAGAGCCCCTATTATTCAACCAACTGATTGGAGTTTACCCTTTGAAATAATGTGTGATGCTAGTGATTTTGCTGTAGGGGCTGTCCTTGGGCAACGTATTGATAAAAAGTTAAACATTATCCATTATGCTAGTAAGACTCTAGACGCTGCTCAAAGGAATTATGCCACTACTGAAAAGGAATTTCTAGCTGTTGTTTTTGCGTGTGATAAGTTTAGGCCCTATATTGTGGACTCAAAAGTAACCATTCATACTGATCATGCTGCTATTAAATATCTTATGACGAAGAAGGATGCTAAGCCTAGGCTTATTAGATGGGTACTGCTTTTACAAGAGTTTGATCTAGATATAGTAGATAGGAAGGGTGCTGAAAACCCTGTAGCTGATAATTTATCTCGTTTGGAAAACATCTCTTTTGACCCTATGCCTGTTAATGATAGTTTCCCAAATGAACAGTTAGCTGCAGTAGGGGTGAGCTCGCGAGGAAGCCCTTGGTATGTTGATTATGCTAACTTTATTGTCTCCAAGTATTTGCCTCAACCTTTTACAGCTCAGCAAAGAAGAAAGTTCTTCTATGATTTGAGGCATTGTTTTTATGATGACCCACACTTATACAAAGAAGGAGTGGATGGTATTATGCGAAGATGTGTTCTAGAATATGAACAAAAGGAGATATTGCGTAAATGTCATGGTAGTGCCTATGGAGGACATCATGCAGGAGATAGAACTGCACAAAAGGTACTACAATCAGGTTTCTACTGGCCTACCCTTTATAAAGATGGAAGAAAATTAGTTTTATCTTGTGATGAATGTCAGCGTGTTGGTAATATTTCTAGACGCAATGAAATGCCTATGAACTACTCTCTAGTTATTGAACCTTTTGATTGTTAGTGATTTGACTTTATGGGTCCTTTCCCTCCTTCGAAAGGCTACACTCATATTCTTGTTGCTGTTGATTATGTTACTAAGTGGGTAGAAGCCATTCCTACAAAGAGTGCTGACGAGGAGACTTCTCTAAAAATGCTTAAGGATATTATCTTTCCTAGGTTTGGGGTGCCTAGGTATCTCATGACTGATGGGGGTTCTCATTTCATTCATGGTGGTTTTAGGAAGACCCTTGCTAAATATGATGTTAACCATAGAATTGCTTTAGCTTATCACCCCCAAACTAGCGGGCAAGTAGAGTTATCAAATAGAGAAATTAAATCTATCTTGCAAAAGACTGTTAATAGGTCTAGAAAAAACTGGGCTAAGAAGTTGAATGATGCTTTATGGGCTTATAGAACTGCTTACAAAAATCCTATGGGAATGTCTCCTTATAAAATGGTTTATGGGAAAGCTTGCCACCTACCCTTAGAATTAGAAAACAAAGCTTACTGGGCAGTGAAAGAGCTAAATAGAGATTGTAAGCTCGCTGGTGAGAAAATATTATTTGACTTAAGTTCTTTAGATGAACGGAGGAGTGAAGCCTATGAGAATGCTAGGCTCTTTAAGGAAAAAGTTAAAAGATGGCATGACAAGCGAATACTTAAGAGAGAATTTCATGTCGGTGAGAAAGTTCTATTGTATAGGTCTCGTCTCAGATTTTTTGCAGGTAAGCTACTATCAAAATGGGAAGGACCTTTCATCATTGAAGAAGTATACCGTTCAGGAGCAATAAAAATTTCTTCTCTAAAAGATAATACTACACAAGTAGTGAATGGACATTGACTCAAACACTATATTGCTGGAGATTCTTACAATGAAGATGTTGATGCCTTTCAAGTTATAACTCCGGAGAAATTCATCGAGGACCAAATTCAGAGACCTGTAGAGTCTGTTTTCAAATAGGTAATAGTTTTGGTAAGAAAAGTTCCACGAAAATACTATCCAACTATATTTTTGCATTTTTTAGTCAATAAGGAAAGCTACGAAGCAAAAAAGGGACGGAAACGGAGCCACGGTGGCTCACAGCACCCTGTGGCATGGGCCCACCCCTGGCCGCGCCACCAGGTGGTGAGGCCACCCAGGACTCCGCCTCTGACCCATTTTCACCCAGTACCTTCCTTTTGACATGAAACTTCGTAATTTATAACCCCCGGATCCCCCGAGGTTCGTATATCGTGTTTTCATCGTGTTTTTTTGATCTGTTTCTGCCAGGTAAAATCTTAGATTTGTAGCCTCAATGTCTTCCACTAGATTAGTTAAGGGAGAATCCTTGGAAGATATCATCAACCCATACATGAGAGAATTGAAGATTCATCCCAAGGAGTTATTGCTCGAAGGTGGGGAGGTTCGGATTAAAGAGGTTCAAGGCCCTAAAGGTGAAGGAAGTCTGGAGGACATGATGGAAGCACTGGAGCAAGAAGTCTTTAGGTACAAGAAGATGGCGGAGCGCGAAGTGGATATCATCCATAAGATTTGTTCCGAACTCATCACCAAGCACCAAAAGGAGACTGCTGAACTCAAAGACGAAGTCCTCTCACTCCGCAAAACAACCAACAAACTACAAGCACAGTTCTATGGCGTTCAAAATCAAAACTGTGAGTATGAGGCTAGATTTAAATGCATAAGTGCTGCTGCAAGTTTTAGGATGTTGGAAACCACGATGTCCTTTGTTGATGGGAAGCCTTTACCATGGAAGACTGACGAAGATGAGAAGACACCACCACCGAAGGAGTAATTCGTCATCAGGTTTGGCATCCCCTTGGCTTGTTCCATGCTTGGGGGAGTGTCGCGGTATCATATCACTATCTTCTATCTTTTTACCTTAGTAGTAGAGTCATATCATGAATAGAGGAGTTATTATGTAGTATGGTTTGCATTATGGAAGTGTCCCCTCTCTTGTTATATATGTATCCCTTGGTGTGAGTTGCCGTTATGGATTATTAATGAGAAGTTCTATCACTTACTCTTTTGCATAGCTTATATTAGTTTTCAATTCGTGGTTATATGATTGATCTTGTTGTTAGTATTGGTATCACTTTGGGATCATTGAGTTAATTTAGTTGGTTTTGGCAAACCTGGCTCGGTCAGTAGCAACACTATTTTTGAGAGTTGAATGAAAAAGATAGAACTACCCTAAAGAAAAAATAATTTCATCATCTTTCTTTCTTGATTTGCTCATAAGTCTAGTATTCTCTAGTTAATATCTTTTGTGCTTCCAAGGAAGATTGCATGTTTGTCTTTATCGTTTGTATGTTTGTTTGTTTCCTTCAACTCTTATACTTGCTACCCAGCCTTGCTAGCCAAAAACCTGTACTGAGAGGGTATTCGTCTCGTGCATCCTCCTCCTTAAAACCAAAACCTTTGCCATTTGTGTCCACCATACCTACCTAGTAGCATTATTGCTATTCCAAGTAAATTCTTGTTTTATCTACCTCCCAAATTAAACTTGTTATGTGAAAATTAGTGATTAAAGATCTCACGAACTTGATGGCCCACTTTACTTTCTTGCATTTAATAAACTTGAACCATTGTGCTTACCTATGTTGCGTATATGCTTGCGCTTTGTAAGTTGTGAATTAGCAGAACCATGCTGTCATGGGGAACGCTTTCAACATTGCACTGGTACTGTGTACCAAGTTGATATCATGTTCTTTTGTCTATGGATGTTGTCGGTGTGAAATGAAAGGGGAGCTTGTAAGTCCATGGATTTATGCATATGTGTTAGATAAACGCCTGGGCCGCTGGTCCAATCCATGCTGACATGGCGGAAACCTACAACGTAACCATAACGAGTATCTATGAAGCATTCTTCTTATAAAAAAAGAGTCCGATATTGAGAAAAAAGAGAAAAAGAAAAAAAAGATATTATGAAAAGAGGAAAGAGAGAAAAAAGCACCATATTCCCATGGTAAATAAGAAGATTGCTGAGATGCTTGTTGTCTGCTTGCCTTGTCATTTTGATATGGGGATTCTTCCGTATCATCGGGCAAGGGGTACCCCGTTGGCGGTTCTCTATGATACACATATGCTTACGATGATAAGAACTTACCGGTGACTAAACTTGAGTAGCATGAGGAGCGGCCCTCGTATTCAAGGGACATGAGATTCTCAACTTACAACCTCTCAATGCATATCCTCATTTTTGATCACTTTAACCTTAATCACCTAAAGATGCCTATGATAGGGGCAATGAGAGCTGAAAACTAGTAAGTATCATAATTTTTGGGAGCTCTTTATGAGACTTGCAATCCCTGCTTCCCTCTGTGAAGTGCCTTTCTTTTAATTTGTAGTTGAGTCAGTAAACCTATTCCCTTCTATCTCAGCAAGTATTTTGAGTTGATGTGTTTCATTCATTCATATGATGATTTATTCCATCATGTTTCTTATGTTCCTTGTTTTGCACATTGCTCTTATCTTGATGTTTACTACTTTGAAAGCTATCTTTGAAAACCAACTATTTGTGAACTCCAGCAAATTATCAACTATTCTTCGACCAAGAGCTAAGTTTGCCATTACCAATTATGATTCACTTTATGTATCTTTATTGTGTTTCCTTTACTCATTGCAAGTTGAGTTATATAATAGTGAGTTGTCTTCTATTATGATCTATGTATTTGATGAATGTGATGCTTCTTGTTCGTATTCTTTTATCGACTCTTCACTCCATAAACCCGAGGCCTTGTTTATTGAGCTTAGTTTTGCTTGGGGACAAGCGAAGTCTAAGCTTGGGAGGACTTGATACGTCCATTTTGCATCACTATTCTATGTCTTAATTCACTATTATTCATTGATATATTTCGAACTGAGAGGTGATACTAATGTTATTTCATCTGTTTTTGCATGGTTGATGACTTTTGGAGCATGGACCGTTGCAGTCACGATTCTGATGGAAAAGGTGCTGTTTGGAGGCAAAATTCGCGAAGATCAGAAAATCCAGGAAAATATATGGAAAATCCTATTTTTCCAGAAGACTAAGGATGCCAGAAGACGGAGTGGAGATGGGCCACAGGGGGCCCACACCACCCCATGGCACGGGCAGCCCTATGCCGCGCCAGGAGGTGGTGTGGCCACCCTGGCCAACTCCAGCCTCTCCCCTCTAGCGTATATCATCCTCCTGAAACCCTAAGACTCGAGGAGCGACCACAGAAAGATTCCACCGCCTCTGCGGGGCGGAAAACACCGAGAGAGAAAGATCTCTCCGGCAGACAAATTTCTGCCGGGGGAATTCCTTCCTAGAGAGGGAAGATCGTCGCCATCAACACCACCATCAAGCTGGACTTCATCGGGATCATCATCATCATCATCACCACCACCATCATCACCATCAGCACCCTCATCACCATCTTCATATTGCTATAACAATTGAGTTGAATCTTGCATTAGTTCATAGGGGAAACTTGCCCGGTGTTGATTACTCTTTGTAGTTGATGCTATTGAGTGAACCGTTGAATTATTGTTTATGTTCAGATTGTTATACATCATTATTCCATCTCTGATCATGATCCATATGATGTCTTGTGAGTAGTTCGTTTTGTTCTTGAGGACATTGGAGAAGTCTTGTTGTTAGTAGTGGAGTTGTGTTGAGAAAGATTCAATAGATTGTTATTTAAGTTGTGGTGTACTTCTTCTAGTGGTGTCATGTGAACGTCGACTACATGACACTTCACCTATATGGGCCTAGGGGAATGCATTGTGTATTTGGCTACTAATCGTAGGGGTTGCCGGAGTGACAGAAACCTGAACCTCCGTTAGGAAACCATTGCACAAGGGACGTAAGGGTCTTAGAGTTTGAAGCTGTGGTTAGGGTTCTACCTTAATTATTTTCTTGTACTTACGGATGTTTGCAAGGGGTATAATCACAAGTATGTATTATTCTTGGATGGGCGGTACATTAGCACAGGTTCACCCACACAACACTTAGCAAAGTAAAGAAGATTAATCGACTATATGAAGCGAAAGCACTTGACAGTCTTCCCATGTGTCCTCGAGAACGTTTGGTCATCTTAAGTAATAAAACTGGCTTGTCCTTTGCTGCATAAAGGATTGGGCCACTTGCTGCATTTATTCCTACTATCTTTTATTTACTCGTACTTTGTTTACTTGCTTTATCGAAAACCCCTAAAAATCCGTTTGCTAAGTAATTACAGAGAATTCATGATCCATACCACTAGCCAGCACCTTCTGCTCCTCGTTGGGTTCGACACTCTTACTTATCGAAAATACTGTGATACACCCCTTATACTTGTGGGTCATCAATAGCTAGAAATTCTTTTTCAGTAGTAGCATAATTCCTTTGAGCAGCGTCTAAAGTCTTACCAGCATAATGAATAACGTTTAACTTTTTATCAATTCGTTGCCCAAGGACATCACATACAGCAAAAACTCTAGCATCACACATTATTTCAAAGGGTAAACTCCAATCAGGTGGTTGAATAATAGGGGCTGTAGTTAAAGCCTTCTTAAGAGTTTCAAAATCTTCCTTACAATCATCATAAAAAACGAATGGTACATCTTTTTGAAGAAGATTAGTGAGGGGTTTTGATATCCTAGAAAAGTCTTTAATGAACCTTCTATAGAAACTAGCATGACCAAGGATACTACGAATACCTTTGATGTCTCTTGGGCATGGCATCTTCTCAATTGCCTCAACCTTAGCTCTATCAACTTCTATGACTCTTTCAGAAACTTTATGCCCAATGACAATCCCTTCATTAACCATGAAATGGCATTTCTCCCAATTAAGAACAAGATTAGTTTCTTCACATCTCTGCAAATCTTTATCAAGGTTGTGCAGACAATTATCAAAAGAAGTTCCATAGACAGAAAAGTCATCCATGAACACTTCTACAATTTCCTCACAAAAATCATGAAAGATAGCAGACATGCATCTAGAAAAGTAGCAGGAGCATTACATAAACCAAAAGGCATACGTCTATAAGCATAAGTTCTATAAGGGCAAGTAAAAGTAGTTTTTCCTTGATCTTGTTGTTTAACAGCAATTTGAGAGAAGCCAGAATAACCATCAAGAAAACAGAAATGTGTTTTTTAGACAACATTTCCAACATTTGATCAATAAAAGGAAGCGGGTAGTGATCTTTCTTAGTAACTTTATTGACTTTTCTAAAATCAATGCACATCCTATAGTCTACTACTATTCTTTGGGGAATAATCTCATCATTATCATTAGGAACAACGGTAATACCTCCTTTTTAGGAACACAATGAACAGGACTAACCCATTCACTATCAGCAATAGGGTAAATAATACTAGCATCAAGGAGTTTCAATACCTCATTCCTTACCACTTCCTTCATCTTAGGATTTAAACGTCGTTGGTGCTCTACTACTGGCTTTGCATCCGGCTCTATATTGATAGAATGCTGACATATAGTAGGTGAAATCCCTTTTAAATCATCTAGAGCATAGCCCATAGCTCCTCGGCGTTTCTTCAAAACCTCCAATAACCTTTCTTCTTCCTTTCCTGAAAGTTTAGAGCTAATAATAACAGGATTTATCTTTTTATCATCAATATAAGCATATTTAAGATCATCAGGGAGAGGTTTTAGATCGAAGACCAGATCCATTTTAGGTGGCAACATGGTACCCAAGTCTTCTACAGGCAAGTTATGCTTAAGCATCTTGGGTTGACGACGGAGAATCTCGTCAATCTCATTCCTTTCTTCCATGAAGATCTCACTTTCGTGATCTTCCATAAATTGCAAAGCATTGTTAGGATCAAGAGAGATAGAAGCAAGTTGTTCAACTCTAAAATCCTCATTATGGGTTTCCTCTTCACATGGTTCTTTAGTAAATTTTGAAAAATTAAACTCATAAGATTCCCCATCAAACTTAGTCAAGATTTTCTCCTTTTGCAATCTATAATAGCTCCACAAGTACTCAATAAAGGACTACCAAAAATGATAGGATAAGATTTACTAGCAGCTGAACCAAGTACTAGAAAATCAGCAGGATACTTAATCTTACCACAAAGAACTTCCACATCTCGTACAATACCAATTGGAGAGATGGTCTCTCTATTGGCAAGGTGAATAACCACATTAATCTCTTCTAGTTCGCAGGGACTGATTTCATGAATAATTTCTCTGTAAAGCTCATAAGGAATAGCACTGGAACTTGCACCAATATCACATAAACCATAATAGCAATGATCACCGATTCTAACGGAAAGCACATGGACACTAGCTTTTTTAACTCTATTACATGTGAAACAATATTAGAAGCATCCTCACAAAAAACTATGTGTCCATCTTCTATGCTTTTAGTGACAAGGTCTTTCACAATTGCTACCATAGGTTCAACATTTTTTTGTTCATCAGGTTTTACAGTTCTCTTTTCACTTTTAGTGATTACATTAGTTATCATAGGATGATCCTTTACCTTATCTAGGAAGGGAATCTTCTCGATATAAGGTTCAGGTAAGATGTGATCAATAGTGCAATACTCAGCACTCCCAACAGGAACACAATCAACAATATCTTTATAAGGTGCATGGTACTTGTTCCATCCCTTTTTGGAATCTCAATATAATAAGCAAAATCCCTAAACAAATTCGTAATAACTTGTAAATCAAGACCATAAGCATTACTAATATTTTGAAAGTCATTAGTTCCCATAAAAGATTCAATGCATTCATAATCATAATTTATACCTGGCTTTCTACCTTTGTCATTCTCCCATGCTTCAGCATTCTCTTGAATACGGTCCAGAAGATCCCATTTAGCTTCTTCTTCCATGCGAGTGAATGATCCAGCACAAGAAGCATCCAATAAATCCTTGTAATGTAGAGGGAGCCTTGCATAAAAGTTATTGATAATAATATTGTTGGGGATCTCATGAATGGGACATTTGAGCATTAGTAACTTCAATCTCCCCCAAGCTTGAGCTGTACTTTATCCATCAAGAGGCCAAAAGTTGTATACTTGATTCTGATCTTTATGAATCTCACTAGGAGGATAAAACTTTGAATAAAAGAGAGGCACTATTTCTTCCCATTCCAGAGCTTGACCATTCTTCAACAGCTTATACCATTCCTCAGCTCTTCCTTTCAGTGATAATGAGAATAACTTCTTCTTAACCTGATCTGTAGTAATACCTGCACACTTGAACAACCCTCATAATTCGTGTATAAAGAGTAAATGATCACCGGGATGGACTGTTCCATCCCCAACATAGTAGTTATCCATAACACGATCAATAATTCTTGTAGGTATTTTAAAAACATCATTCTCAGCAGATGGTGGTTTATCTACTACCTTAGCAATGGTAGTAGCATTACCAAATAAGAAACTCAGCGAACTATCCATAACCAAAATAAAGCAACTAGCAGAAGTAAACAATACTCACACTAGAAGTTCCCTTTACCAGTTCCACTCTCCAATAGCGCTTCACTCCTCGGCAACGGTGCCAGAAAATAGTCTTGATGACCCACAAGTATAGGGGTGTATCGTAGTATTTTTGATAAGTAAGAGTGTCGAACCTAACGAGGAGCATAAGGTGGTGGCTAGTGGTATGGATCAGGAATTCTCTGCAAATACTTAGCAACCGGATTTTTAGGGGTTTTTGATAAAGCAAGTAAACAAAGTACGAGTAAATAAAAGACAGTAGGAATAAATGCAGCAAGTGGCCCAATCCTTTATGCAGCAAAGGACAAGCCAGTTGTATTACTTAAGATGACCAAACGTTCTCGAGGACACATGGGAAGACTATCAATTGCTTTCGCTTCATATAGTTGATTAATCTTCTTTAACTTGCTAAGTGTTGTGTGGGTGAACATGTGCTAATGTACCGACCTTCCTAGGACTAATACATACTTGTGATTATACCCCTTGCAAACATCCGTAAGTACAAGAAAGTAATTAAGGTAGAAACCTAACCACAGCCTTAAACTCTAAGACCCTTACGTCCCTTGTGCAATGGTTTCCTAACGGGGGTTCAGGTTTCTATCACTCCGGTAACCCCTACGATTAGTAGCCAAATACACAATGCATTCCCCTAGGCCCATATAGGTGAAGTGTCATGTAGTCGACGTTCACATGACACCACTAGAAGAAGTACACCACAACTTAAATATCAAACTATTGAATCTTCCTCAACACAATTCCACTACTAACAACATGACTTCTCCCATGTCCTCAAGAACAAAACGAACTACTCACAAGACATCATATGGATCATGATCAGAGATGGAATAATGATGTATAACAATCTGAACATAGACAATAATTCAATGGTTCACTCAATAGCATCAACTACAAAGAGTAATCAACACCGGGAAAGTTTCCCCTATGAACTATGCAAGATTCAACACAATGTTACAGCAATATGGAGATGATGATGAGGGTGCTGATGGTGATGATGGTGGTGATGATGATGATGATGATGATGATGATCCCGATGAAGTACAGCTTGATGATGGTGTTGATGGCGACGGTCTCCCCTCTCCAGGAAGGAATTCCCCCGGCAGAAATCTGTCTGCCGGAGAGATCTTTCTCTCTCGGTGTTTTCCGCCCCATAGAGGCGGCGGAATCTTTCTATGGTCGCTCCCCGAGTCTTAGGGTTTCGGGAGGATAATATACTCTAGAGGGGAGTGCCAGGGGTGGACCAGGGCGGCCACACCACCTGGTGGCGCCGCCTAGGCTGGCCTGCGCCAGGGGGTGGTGTGGGCCCCCTGTGGCCCATCTCCAGCCCCCCTTATGGCTTCCCTCGTCTTCTGGAAAAATAGGATTTTACGTATATTTTCCCTGATTTTCTGATCTTCACGAATTTTGCCTCCAAACAACACCTTTTCCATCAGAATTCTGACTGCAGCGGTCCATGCTCCAAAAGTCATCAACCATGCAAAAATTGATGAAATAACATAAGTATCACCTCTCAGTACGAAATATATCAATGAATAACAGTGAATTATGACATAGAATAATGATGCAAAATGGACGTATCAAATCTCCGCTTTGATGAGGTGATCAAAGAGTTTGGATTTGTCCAGACTTATGGAGAGGCTTGTATTTACAAGAAAGTGAGTGGGAGCAATGTGGAATTTCTGATATTATATGTGGTTGACATATTATTGATTGGAAATGATATAGATCTTTTAAACAGTGTTAAAAGTTATCTAAACAGCAAATTTTCTATGAAAGACCTTGGTGAAGCGTCATATATATTAGGCATAAATATCTATATAGATAGATCGAGACGCCTAGTAGCGCTATCGCAGAGTACATACCTTGATAAGATTTTAAAGAAGTTTAAAATGGATGAAAGTAAGAAGGGGTTATTACCTATGTTGCAAGGCAAGACATTGAGTAAGACTCAAAGTCCGGCTACGGCGGAAGAAAGAGAGATAATGGATAAGATTCCCTATGCTTTAGTCATAGGATCCATAATGTACGCCATGCTATGTACAAGACCGGATCTGGCACGTGCTATTAGTTTGACTAGTAGGTACCAATCTGATCCAGGTTGGAATACTGGATAGCGGTCAAGAATATCCTTAACTACTTGAGAAGAAATAAGGAAATGTTTCTTGTATACGGAGGTGAAGAAGAGCTGGTCGCTAATTGTTATGTCAACGCTAGCTTTGACACTGATCCAGATGACTCTAAGTCTCAATCTGGATACGTATTTCTCATGAACGGAGCAGCAGTTAGTTGGAGGAGCTCCAAACAACCTGTGGTAACAAGGTCAACAACGGAGGCGGAATATATTGTTGCTTCAGAAGCAGCACAGGAAGCAGTTTGGATGAAGGAGTTCATTACCGAACTAGGTGTGGTTCCTAGTGCGTTGGATCCAATGGTGGTCTATTATGACAACAATGGAGCCATAGCCAACGCAAAGGAACCAAGGTCTCACAAGAATTCCAAACATATTAAGTGCCGGTTTCACTCCATCCGTGAGCATGTCAAGGATGGAGATATAAAGATTTGTAAAGTACATACGAATCTCAATGTAGCAGATCCGTTGACTAAAACTCTCCCTAGAGCAAAGCATGATCAACACCAGAACTCCATGGGTGTTAGATTTATCACCATGTAACTAGATTATTGTCTCTAGTGCAAGTGGGAGACTAAAGGGAATATGTCCTGAGAGGCAATAATAAAGTTGTTATTATACATATTCCAAGTATATGATAGATGTTTATTTTGCATGCTATAATTGTATTAATTTGGAAACGTTAATACATGTGTGTTTAATAAACAAAAGGAAAGTTCCTAGTTATGCCTCTCTTATAAACTAGCTCGTTGATTAACAAGATGATCAAGGTTTCCTCATCATGGACATTGGATGTTGTTAATAACGAGGTCAGATCATTAGTGGAATAATGTGATGAACATTCATCTGAAGTATAGCATTACGATCAAAGTCATTGTGTTTATATTGCTATAACATCTAACGAAGTAATCCTAGTCCTTAGACCATGAGATCATGTTAATCACTAACACTGGAAGAGTATCTTGATAACATCAAACGTCACACCGTAAAAGGGTGATTATAAAGGTGGATTCAGTGCTACGAAAGTGTTATGTAGAGGCTCATGGATCAAGAGTGGGATTTGTCCATCCCGATGACGTATAGATATACTATGGGCCCTCTCGGTGATATCACATTGGTTAGCTTGCAAGCAAGTGATGAGATCACTAGAATGATATATCACGGGAACGAGAAAAGAGTACATGTCGGTAACGAGATCAAACTAGGTATGGATATACCGATGATCGAATCTCGGACATGTAATATATCGCGAGACAAAGGGATTTAGTTACTAGCGTTATAGGTTCTCACGATAACAGAAGTCATCGTAGAATGTGTAGGAGTCAGTATGGATCTCCAGGTCCCGCTTCTGATTATTGATCTAAGAGGGGTCTCGATCATGTCTACATTATTCACGAACCATATGGTGACACACCTAAGGGACACCAACACCATTTGGAGCAAATGTGTTTCAGACGAATGGATTGCAAAGCGCTGGAATTATTTCAATAGATACCGAAACTGTTTGGGTGAAATTGCAGAAATTGGTTCTGCATGTAATATTGAAATGTTGCAGGGGGTTTTATGTGAATGTTTGTTAATTAAAGTAATTAACAAAATTCTGAATAAATTTAATAAAAGAGTTTTATTAAATGAGAGAGCATTAAATTTGGAGAAATTTAATGTATTTAAAGTGGAGACTTTAAAAGAGAATGTTAAGGGTCACTTTCATATGGAGGGGGTTACCACCACATGAATGGAGGAGGTGAGGGGTCACCTCCATGGGGCACCGGCCATGGGGAGGGTACCCCTCCTATAAAAGGCCACCCCTCTCACCCTTCTTCCTCACACCTCCTCGTGAAGGATCTCTCTTCCCCTCTAGAATTATTCCTCCATGGTCTCGGATTAGCGAGATACATGTTCCCGGTGGCATTTCGTCTGGAAGGGGTTGCTGCTTCCGCTGCATCGCTGGAGCAAGGAGGCGGAGGTTGTTCGGTGGCCTGAACGTGTGTGCGAGTGCGGATGCGCTGCTGGTTTGTGGCGCTAGGACTTCCACACGATCTTGAGATCGGCAAGCATACGACTACATCATCCACGAGTTCCTACTCGTTAACAAAACTTTCTTGTCTTCGAGGATAAGTTCTCCATGGATGTATATCCACTCGTTGCTTGTATCTAGTAGACAGATCTTTGCGTATAGTTCTCATCGTAGGATTTTTTTGTTTTCTATGCTGCGAACCCTTCAGTAGTTACCGAAGACAAGTAGCCTCCACTAAGTTCATATTAAAGCCCACTCGCGCGGACCGTTAAGTTTCCATTCCTGCATGGCAAAATAAAGCACAACTCAATGAGATTCCCGCAACCCGTGACGCGCGCATCGTGACGAGGTGAGGCGGAGGAGGATGAGCGCGCGTGTAGGTCTCTCTCCTTCTTATGCTCTTACAAGTGGTGGAGCCGCCTTTCTTACAAGGAGGTCAAACTTTCACTCAACTAGCAATGTGAGAATAAATTTTTGTCCCATATCTTGTCATGCATGAATGAGCCAAGCGAGCCTCTAGGATTAGGAATTGTTGAATAATATAAATGTGTTGGGACTTTATTAGGCAAAATTCTAACAGCAGATCATTTCAATAACACATTTAGTTTCGGAACGTTGAGATACTAAAAAATCATATTATCTACTCCCTTCATTCTAAAATATAAGATGTTTTTGTATTTTTACTATAAATAGGTTGAGAGTTTAGTAGGGAAAATTCTAACTGTCCACCACCAGATCCTAGATATTCAACATCATGTCATAGAAGAAAAAAATAATACTCTGTTTATCTTAAATCATGTGTTGCATCATGTTAACTAGACGATGCGATGCCTATATGAATGTTTATCAAACTCATTATAAAGTTACATCAATATTGTGCCTTTTTAAGACATTTTGAGTCTACCATATGAGGGGGTAGACAAGTAAAACTATAAACCCGGTATGTTTTTAATCATAAGAAATCTTGCATATACACTCCTTTTTATTTTTAGCATTCATTTAATCAGAAAATAGAAAATCATCTAGCACACTTGCATTTAGTTCTTTCATATAGTTTGTATTACTACCAACACAATTACACCAGCATCTTGCATATCATTTAGTTTATCTTTAATATTGCATTTAGCTTACTTTACTTGATGCATATTACTTTAGTTATCATATTTACATCTCTATTTTCAATTCTAATACGAAACCTTGTGCTTGACAATCACTTGGTGGAGTTGGGACACAAGACAATACATCTTCTCCGGCATGGGCCGGGATGATCTTTGCTCGCAGCACAGACATACTGAGTCGGGAGCTTGCGGGCGGTTGCGACTCGCCGTCTCGAGCTTCCACAGCCGCTGCCACATCAGACGATATTGACGATGAGTTGTTAGGTGTCGCTGTGCAGAACTCCCGCGACAGGCTCGTCACCGATGTGTGGAAAAAGGCTGGGCGACGTCGCGAGGCCCATGAGCAGGATCGGAGGAGGCGGACAAACGCCAAGCCGTTCGGATGAGCTGCACAGAGTTCTACGACTATGTCATCATCGACTCCGACGACAACTCCGACTAGATCGCCGACGTCTCCCTCTTCGTAGAAGCCCCGGTAAGTAGCCGCGGGTGCGCCGCCGAGTAGTAGATCTAGGGTTTGCGAAAATGCCAATTATATTCGGTATTTTATTTTGGTTTGTATGTAACGAAGAACTAAGATATCCCCTACTATGTTTGATCCGTGGCGCCAACCTTTAAAAAACATTGAAGTTTGATTTTCTTTTCTTTTCTTGCGAAGTGATTCTGAAATCGCAAAACTCATTTGCAGTTTTCCGCATACGGGTTTTGCGGGTCGGTGATATGCGGGGTCCGCTAGAAATGCTCTTAGAAGCTACTATGATGTTGTTCATTTTGTCCATCGGTATTATCGATTTTGTAGTAACATGCCAGTCCTTACACACAAGCTGCTTCAAACAGATGGTCACATATGATCAATTTTGTGGGCAGATTCCATTCAAACTATGTGGCCTGCACCGTGAACGCAGAGGGTGCTAATCTGCATGTTCACATGTCAAGAACTTGAGCTGTTGACAGTTTCGGTTTTTGCAAATTCAGTTCCTACAACTTCCGCTGCTGCCCGAACAGTAAACTCAAATCTTCAGAAACTTCGCAAATTTGTACAATTTCAATTGCATATATCCCAAAATCAAAAGGCGTCCTGCTTTCCATTCACAGATTCATTCATGTAGTACCTGATGTTTTCAAGAACCAGAAGGATGTTCTAACTTTGACTGTTTACCTCGGCATGAGCACAAGGGCATGGGGAGACGATAATTACTGCGGCCACATCGATTGGGAGATTAATTTAACCACATGGTAACAGACTGACAGTACAGTGCAATAAACAAACGGGATTCAAACCCTAGCCTGCTTCTTCAACGCTTGCAACCAAACGCTCACGCCATCCCCGTCCCGAGGCCGAAACACGAAGAAGAATCTGTCATAGGAAATTTTTCACCATTTCCCAGACGACAGGCAACAGAAGGGAACAGTAAACAAGAGGCGGCATCGTGGACACGGACTTGTGAGCCAGCGCAACGCAACAAAAGCAAAGGGGGCACGCACACTGCTGCGATTTTGGGTATGGTCAAACATGGAAACACTACTATATATAGTTGCTCGCCGTCAGAGCCATCGCCTACATAAATGGTGCTATATATCGTCTTAGATAAAGCTTAGGAAAATGCATCCCAAAAGATTCACTTTGCCCAAGATGTCAAAAGGATCTTTTTTTCATTGGCTGAAACCTTTTGTAAACTTCACTTTGAGTAGTCCATGACAACAATACCATGCACCTAATACTTAGGAAAAATAATTGTATTTTTCTCTGTCCCGACCGAACAACATCGATTTTTAAGTCCCATGTTTTTGGTATATTCCTTCCAATAAAAAACTGTTGCCATATAACATCCAATTTCTGCATCCCGCAAATCAAAGGGACTAGTAGTTTGCTTTGAACACACGAGTTCTCCCGAATCACATGTGAAAATACTTTCTTAGTCATGTGAAACTCACCCGTTCGAAAGGGGTATTGGACGAAAATTTAAGCCTCACGTAGGGCGGTTCATTCATTTTGTATAACACGGAAATATAAAAGGAAATTTGGATCTACACGGGTTTGGAAAGAGGATTCGATATACCAATAATGGAAGCCCAATTAATTGTCGATGATTCTAGATGTCTAATTTGAGACGATATAGGAAGAAAAAACATGTAGAAACCACACATGCGACATGTATACGAATTTGTGACTCGTGATCGCAATTTGCATGGAGCGCACCTCTTCTTCTTTTACCGATTTATATCAGTTTGTTTCATACCCTCTAACATGTCGTGGAAAATGATATGCACAAGAAGTCAAGAACACTCTTGAAAAAACAAAAACTGTCCACTCTCAGAAACCAAGAAGAGGTTTCAATTTAAGAGCTTGCGGCGCAGAGGGGAAGACTACACCCAAAAACCAACCTCTTCTCCGGACATCCTCTCAGCTCAAACAACTACGTACAAAACCTTGGGTTCTTGGAGTCCTTGAGATCTGAACCGTGGCATGAAAAAAGCGAATAGTGGGTGGTTGCCCCAAGCTATATCAGAGGCCACCTTGTTTTGACATGCTCCGTGGCCTTGCCCATGTCCTCATCCCAAACGCCCATAAATAATAAAGAAACAAAAAGCCGTACAAGATTAGGAGCAACTAATGCTAGCTTAGCTAGCCATCATTATGAGTGGTTCCACTGAAGTTCTTTTTTTCAGATTTCAGCATGGCTGACTCAGATGAGGGTTGCATAATTGATGTGTGTGTGTGTTTGTGCTTTCACATCAATTTGTCAATGATTAGGTCAGTCAGTATAAGATCAACTGGCACTATTACAATGCAATTTGCAGCTACTCCTAATAATCTTGTGCCAAGGACGGAATGGAATCTAAGTCTGAATGTGTAGTGACATTTTTTTTAATTTATTGCATGGGCATCTGGGAACGAGATCTGTGCCCATGGCACTTCGTGAGCTGACCCGGGAAGTCTTACCTCATCTATCCTGATCTGCATCTTCAAGACCCCCGTTGCAGTACAAAACGTATTATCGTTTTTGTGTATAACAGGCATGAATAGATTTGAAGACTCATCTACATGTCATGTGCCATATTATGTACAGTACCCTGTCCCCGTATTGAAAAAAATTATGTGCAGTACCCTGTCCTTCACCCATATTTGCATTGAGTGGTCCTGCTTTTGTCACCGCAATGATTAGACAAATCCTCCATAAAACAGGTTTTTGTCTCGCTTTATAAATAAAGTTATACACGGCTGAACGGATACAAAAGATCAGGAGAACCTCTTACAAAGCAGATCAAAAGTAAACAAAAAGGTATAAGAAAAGACAAGACTTGCCACCGAAGCCAGTCAAATGAGGCCGAGGGGGGTCAGAGTTCCCAGGAGGGTAAAGACGCACACGCCGAAGGTAACCACAAGAGGGTAAATACGCACGCGCCACTGTCGTCGCAAAGTCAAGGGTTTTTACCCGTAGCTCTAACGCGGCGAAGGTAACCACAACAGCGCCCCCAAGAGGGTTACGACACCCACAGGTATCGCCGTCGTTGGCGTCGGAACACTGAGCTTTCGCCCGAAAAAACATCTTTATACGCCCGATATCTCGGACCACCCGCTGTCCCTGAGCCTGGCCTCTAGAACGGGATCTAGAGAAGCCAGCCCATCGTCAACTCTAGGAACTCCAGTCGTCTGCTCCTCGCCATCCAAATGACCAACGAACATGGCCACCACCACCGCCACGTCGTTCGTCGTATAGTCGCACGCGCAGTCCACCTGCTGAGGTCACCGCCCGACATCCAAAATCTCGTATCCAATGAGTGACCGACATGATCACGACAAGATCACTTGAGTGGACAGGTGAGGACAAGACGGGAAGCAACTCCCGGATAGCGTGAACTCATCATTATAGGACGTAGACAAAATTACCCACCTAAACATTCAATGAGTCCAGAAAAACACCGATCTGTGACTATATCGAGCAGTTTATTGGGCATACTAACATAGTTCTACCGCAAACTACAATCAGATCTAGGAGGTGCTAACATATCGAAGCTACTACACCTGGGGTTTGAGGAAACTCACGGGTATCGGAGGAGCGGAGCACGTCGCCGCTGAAGGTCTTGGAGAAGAACGCCTGCACCAGCCGATCTACAACCACCACCACCGATACCGCCGCTTACCTGCTGGCCGATGAAGAACTTCGCCGGCTTAAGAGCTTGAAGAATGGGGAAAATGGTGGTGAAACACTACGTAGTGAGCCGGGTGGTGATATATACCGCCGCGCTTCCGCGTGCGGTGACGAAATTTCTCCCGCCAGCTTTTGGGGGAAGCTGTGGCTCGCGCTATCGCCGCGCGCGCAAAGGCGACGCGCGGTTCCCCCCTCTTGCACGAGCGCAACCTGTCTCCGCGAAAACGCTCGATTTAGATGTTCCTAGCGGGCCAAGTTTTGGGCTGTGCAAGAAAACGGTGCGATCCAGGATAACAAACGGGCTTATTCTTCCGGCCCGGTGCCAGAAACGGAAAAAGACCAACCAAACACGCCCTGGTTGGTTGCCCCAAGCTAAGCTAGGGTTCTGTCTATCTCAGAGGCCACCTTGTTTTGCCGTGCTCCGTGGCCTTGCCCATGTCCTCATCCCAAACGCCCGTATAAATAATAAAGAAACAAAAAAGCCGTACAAGATTAGGAGCAACTAATGCTAGCTTAGCTAGCCATCATTATGAGTGGTTCCACTGAAGTTCTTTTTTTCAGATTTCAGCATGGCTGACTCAGATGAGGGTTGCATAATTGATGTGTGTGTGTTTGTGCTTTCACATCAATTTGTCAATGATTAGGTCAGTCAGTATAAGATCAACTGGCACTGTCACAATGCAATTTGCAGCTAATAATCTGGTGACATTTGTTTTTGAATTAATCGCATGGGCATCTGGGAGTGAGATCTGTGCCCATGGCACTTCGTGAGCTGACCTGGGAAGACTTGCCTGATTGATCTATCCTGATCTGCATCTTTAAGACCCCGTTGTAGTACAAAACGTATTATTGTTTTTTGCGTATAACATGCATGGATAAATTTGAGGATCCATCAATATGTCCTGTGCCTTATTTATGTACAGTACCCTGTCCTTGACCCGTATTTGCACTGAGTGGTCCTCCTTTTGTCACCACAATGATTAGACAAATTAAGGAGTAAGTTTGTGTGAACTATTATTAATCAACTACTGAAGGGAGAACAGTGCACGACGCAATCTTAGAGGCTGATTATCCTCTCCTTCTCGAAGCAGCCTTTCGTCCTGCTTTATAAATAAAACTGCACTCAGTCGACCTGATACAGAGTGATGCATAGATCCACTTACAGAGTAGATCAAAGATAAAATAAAAATAAATACAAGAAAAACCATGACTTGTCACCTAGGACCTTGGAACAAGATTGATGTAAATCGGAGCTCCACATCGCCGCCCCAGGAGGGTAACGCCATAAACGATTAAAGGCTTTTGCAAGAGCCCATACATGGAGAAGGTGCCCACACATGCGCCCCCAATAGGCAACGACATCCGCAGGCTTCGTCGCCGATCACGTTGGAGCACTGAGCTTTCGCCCTGTAAACAGATGTCCACTATTTGTGGTCAGGCGTCCAAAATGTGATTTGGGGGCCACCTCCGCCAAAGCGCCGCCAACACTAGGATCTCCCTAACCCACTGATAATCCCCAAGAGCAGTGAATCACTATAGCATAATTCGATAAGTATTTGAGTGTCGAATCCACGATGAGCTGAAGGTAAACTATCTATTCTCTAAAGCCATATAACCCACTTATATGGCCTTTCGTGTAATGCAATGAATTAGGGCGTAAGGTATTTTTTACTTCCAACTACAAAACTGTAAAGTGCTGAAAATAAATATAGAAAGTATAACTACTGCAGGTAAAGGTAAAAGCAAATAATTCAAGAGAGTAAGTGTTCTGACAAGTGGTTATTTCATTCGTTTTGGTTATCACAATTAATGAAGCACATCATATACTACCTAGTGCATAAGTAGTAAATACTGTGAAGCATAAAGAACTCAGATGATTAAAACGTCAAGACCTAAACAGTAGTGCACAATGGAGTATTTAAATAAAAGTATCTAGCAACACACCTAACCATCACAACTAACTTTTATAAAGATAGTTCTATTATTTCTTCTTGAGAGGAGCCATAAATAGGTGCAGCAGTGTAACAGTTTAATTATAACCCTAGTGATTGATCCCAAGGCCATGTAACCGCACAAGCAAGTGAGTTATTAAGACATAGATCCTACCACCGCTATAAGTTTCAAGGTCCCCATAATTTATCGCCCCGTTAATTAACCATAAATTAATATAGCATGCATATTTAAGACTTGGGACATGGTTTCTGCCAAGTGTCTCTGGCCATCCCTCCTCCTAGAAACATGCAACATTGATAACCTTATGCATTTTCCGACAGATGTGTGTGCTCATACATTAGTACATAAGACCATCATAGAAAATAACATACTTGTATGCAACCAATAACGAACTATTTCACAATTGTCATGAATAGATCACTACTCAAACATAGGCCTAGAGACACAATAGATCATGAGAAAACAATAGATTGCATCACACATCATATTTGCCAAGAGATTACAGTAGGGAGATGAAGAGGGTGTTGCTGTAGATATTGATGATGACCATGTCGGAGGGGGTGGAATCAACCGGAGGCGATTTCGACAGCGGTTCCCCTCTCTGATCTCCATCGGGAACAAACTGCATACTCTCTGTTTATGTGTTCTCGATCTTCGCCTTCGTCCATTCTGAGATCGCGTCAGGGACCCTTTTTATAGAAGGTTTTAGGTCAAAACAAAGAGTATGGCAGTGAAATCGATGTCACTGGATCTTCAACGCGGAAAAGAGAGGGGTGGCGTGGCATGGTAGGGTGACCGCACCATGGACCCCTCTTTCCCATCCCATTAACCTCCCGATGGCCCACTTTAGCTCATTTTATTTGTCTCAAATATTTTGAAGCGTGCTCTCTGATCTTGTCCTTTTTGGAGTCCCAAAACTCCCGAAAACACAAAAATACTAACAGAAGCTTTTGTTGGTGAGCGCGCTACGAAAAACAAAAAAATTCTAGTGCATAACCAAGATCCAATGCAAAGGTAAGGTAACGGAACATACCCTCGTTGATCGAACTAACGGAAGTTTTTCGATGACGAGGTTGATCGTGCGTCGATCCCCGCAACAAGCCTTAGCGAGTGGCGAGGAGATGTATTAACCCACGAACACCTCTAATGACCCACAAGTATAGGGGGTGTATCGCAGTATTTTCAATAAGTAAGAGTGTCGAATCCAACGAGGAGCATAAGGTGTTGACGAGTGGCTTGGAGCAGGAATTCTCTGTAAATACTTAGCAAACGGATTTTTAGGGGCTTTTGACAATGCAGGTAAATAAAGTACGAGTAAATAAAAGACAATAATAATAGATGCAGCAAGTGGACCAATCCTTTCTTTAGCAAAGCACAAGCCGATTGTATTACTTAAGATGACCAAACATTCTCGAGGACACACGGGAATATCGTCAAGTGCTTTCTCTTCGTATAGTTTATTAATTTTCTTTAGTTTGCTAAGTGTTGTGTGGGTGAACCTGTGCTAATGTACCGACCTTCCTAGGACTAATACATACTTGTGATTATACCCCTTGCAAGCATCCACAAGTACAAGAAAGTAATTAAGGTAGAAACCTAACCACAACTTTAAACTCTAAGATCCTGACGTCCCTTGTGCAAAGGTTTCCTAACGGGAGTTCAGGTTTCTATAACTCCGGCAACCCCTACGATTAGTAGCCAAATACACAATGCATTCCCCTAGGCCCATAAAGGTGAAGTGTCATGTAGTCGACGTTCACATGACACCACTAGAAGAAATACACCACAACTTAAATATTAAACCATTGAATCTTTCTCAACACAATTCCACTACTAACAACATGACTTATCCCATGTCCTCAAGAACTAAATGAACTACTCACAAGACATCATATGAATCATGATCAGAGATGAAATAATGATATGTAACAATCTGAACATAAACGATAATTCAATGGTTCACTCAATAGCATCAACTACAAGGAGTAATCAACACCGAGAAAGTTTCCCCTAAGAACTGTGCAAGATTCAACCCAATTGTTATAGCGGTATGAAGTGGTGATGATGATGATGATCCTGATGAAGTCCAGCTTGATGGTGATGATCACCCCTCTCCGGGAAGGAATCCCCCGACATAATTCTTTCTGCCGGAGAGATCTTTCTCTCTCGATGTTTTCCGCCCCACAGAGGCGGCGGAATCTTTCTGTTGTCGCTCCCCGAGTCTTAGGGTTTCGGGAGGATAATATACACTAGAGGGGAGAGCCTGGGTGAGCCAGGGTGGCCACACCACCTGGTGGCACGGCCAGGGGTGACTCGCACCAGGGGGTGGTGTGGGCCCCATGTGGCCCATCTCCACTTCCCCTTATGGTATTCTTCGTCTTCTGGAAAAATAGAATTTTCCATGTATTTTCCTGGATTTTCTGATCTTCGCGAATTTTGCCTCCAAACAGCACCTTTTCCATCAGAATCCTGACTGCAGCGGTCTATGCTCCAAATGTCATCAACCATGCAAAAACAGATGAAATAACATAAGTATCACCTCTTAAAATGCAATATATCAATGAATAATAGGAAATTATGATATAGAATAGTGATGCAAAATGGACGTATGAACCTCTAAAGAATTAGTGCTCCAAGCATCGCACCTCCACCGGTGTCCACACGTGCAACGAGGACGGTACCGCGTCAAGGCGAGATCAAGAACTTGTGGACGAAGCGGGAACGTGTCGATGAAGATACTGTTGGGTTCGTAGCATAGAAAACAAAAATTCCTATGATGGGAACTATTATACGCCAAGATCTATCTACTAGATACAAGCAACGGGTGGATATACATCCATAGAGAACATACCCTCGAAGAATAACAAAGCTTTCTTAACGAGATGGAACTCGTGGATAACAAAGCGAGAGCATAACAAAGCGAGAGCATATACGCAACATAGATGGGCACAATGGTTCAATTTTATTAAGTGCAAGAAAGTAAAGTGTGCCATCAAGTTCGTGAGAGCTTTAATCACTAATTTTCACATAACAAGTTTAATTCAGAAGGTAGATAAAAACATGAATTTACTTGGAATAACAATAGTGCTAGTAGGTAGGTATGGTGGACACAAATGGCATAGGTTTTGGTTTATGGATTGGATGTACGAGAAGCATTCCCTCTCAGTACAGGTTTTTGGCTAGCAAGGCTGGGTAGCAAGCATAAGAGTTGAAGGAAACAAACAAGCATACAAGTGATAAAAAAACATGCAATCTTCCTTGGAAACACAAAATATCTTAACTATAGAATACTAAACTTATGAGAAAATCAAGAAAGAAAGATGATGAAATTATATTTCTTTAAGAGTACTTTTATCTTTTTCATTCAATTCTCAAAATAGTGTTGCTACTGACCGAGCCAGTTTTGCCAAAACCAACTAAATTAACTCAATGATCCCAAAGTGATACCAATACTAATGACAAGATCAATCATATAACCATGAATTGAAAACTAAAATAAGATATGCAAAAGAGTAAATGATAGAACTTCTCATTAATATTTCATAACAGTAACTCACACCAAGGGATACATAGATATCTAACGAGAGGGGGGGCACTTCCATAATGCAAACCATCCTACATGATAACTTCTTATTCATGATATGACTCTACTAAAAAGGTAAATAGATAGAAGATAGTGATGTGATACCGCCGCACTCCCCCAAGCTTGGAACAAACCAAGGGGATGCCAAAACCTGATGAAGAATTACTCCTTCAGTGGTGGTGGTATTCTCTCGATGAGCTTTTTGATTAGTTTCCCCAAGTCCTCAATCTCGAAGGTGAGAGTACGAATCAACTCTGAGTTTTGCTCAATGTGGCTCATGATCATGTCGAGTTGCGAATTCCAGCTCTTGCGATTCTTTCCCCACTCTTCCTCCTGGAAGTCTTCTTTTCCTACATGGTTAGAATGATGCATATCCCAATTGGAGGGTAGTTTCTCCTTGGGCATATTCTAGAACTGATGCTCATGGATAAGGGTATGGAAGGGATTCTTGGTGCATGGAGGAAGTGACCGTGGAGCCAAACAGTGACACGGAGGCTTCCCTCCAGTTGACATCCATGCAGTTCTTTTGATCTTGGCAGGGTTTGCCAACACTCCAATGCTTGCAATGGTAGTGCCGGTGTGCGGATGCTGGCTTTCCTTTGCCTCCTCTTCATCTTCACTCTTGATCTCCTTCTCCTGGCTAGGGTCTTGAGGATCCTCCTCCATAGGCTCCTTTCCCTTATCCTTGGCGGAGACCATTGTGCTTCTAAACTTTAAGAATAGTTCCTGGAAGAAACAGCTCAAAACGAAAACACGACGAGAACACGATATACGAACCTTTAGGGATCTGGGGGATTATATATTATGAAGTTTTACAACAAAAGGAAGGTACTTGGAGAAAACGGGTCGGAGACGGAATCCGCGGCGGCCACACCACCTGATGGCGCGGCCAGGGGGCCGCGCCACGGAGTGGTGTGAGCCATCCTAGCTCTGTTTCCGTCCCCTCTTTCGCTTCATAGCTTTCCTTGTTGGATAAAAACTGCAAAAGTATAACTGGATAGAATTTTCGTGGAACTTTTCTTACCAGAACTGTTATCTATTCGAAAACGGACTATGCTGGTCTCTGAAGTTGGCATTTAGTAGATTCTTCCAGAGTCACCGCTTGAATAACATCAATATCTTCATCTTCGTACTCATAGTGCCCGAGTCATGAAACCTTTCTCTTTCTTATTACACCATTTTCTCCGATAACCTGGAAATTTCTTTCACACAAAACTTCACACGGTTCTCATTAGCAACATTAGTATAAGCGAGGTAATATACCTTTTAGGTTCAAATTCAACTGAAATCCATCAACACATAATCTACTGTAGCAACTCCTTCCGAAAACCCAAAAAAAGAATTCAAAAAGGAAATCGATTTAAAGAAGCAAATGCAAGAGTGGCAAAATCTATCAAAACAGACCAGCACATAAAGATCTTTTTTTTCTAAAATCCTCTGTTGCTCAAATAAAAAAGTGTAAAACTAATGAAAGTTAAATAACAACCTGGGGCAAAAGCACAAAAAATTACAGCTCAATCCGACGTACAGAGATCTGTCACGAATTTTTACGGCGAAGCACAAAAATCTGTTTCGCGACAGCAACTTCCCCAAATCTTACTTCTCTCTCATTAGAGGTTGATCTTGATACAAAAACCAAAAAAAAGGATAAGGAGAGGTTATTACCAGAGAAATAACTTCCAAGACTCAAAGAAACAAAAACAAACCGAAAGAAAAAATATATTAGGTTGTCTCCCAAAAAGCTCTTTCTTTATAGCCATTAAGATGGGCATGATAATTTCAATGATGCTCACATAAGAATATGAATTGAAGTGAAAGAGAGCATTAAGAAACAAAAATATACATGTTTAAGTCTAACCCACTTCCTATGCAAGGTAATTTTGTAAGAAAATAAATTGTTGAAACCAGAGGCTACTAGCATAGGAAGGCAAAACAAGTGCAACATAAAAACTTTCAGCATAAAACGAGGAAACTTAATATTATTGAGATGCATTAGAACAGTCTTTCCTCTCTCATAATAACCTTCAGTATCATGCATAAATTTAACGATATAACTATCGCAAGAACCATTGTAGAAATGATCACTTATCCTAACATAAAACACGGGGACACTAGCTCTCATAACACTACTTTGTGAAACAATATTAGGGATATCCTTACAGAGGATAGTGTGTCCATCTTCTACATATTTAGTGACAAAATCTTTCACATTTGCTATTATAGGTTCATAATCCATTTTTTTATCAGGTTCAATAGCTTTATTCGTACTTTCATTAACCATACTAGCTATCATAGAATGTTCCTTTATCTTAACTGGGAAAGGCATTTTCTCAATATAAGGTTCAGGTAAAACATGATTAGCAGTATAAACTTCAGTATTTCTTGCAGGAACACACTTAGCAACATCTTTATATGGTTCATGGTACTTATTCCACTTCTTTTTAGGAACTTCAATATAGAAAGAAAAAGCCTTAAAATAAGTTGCAATAGCTTGAGAGTCTAGACCATAAGCATTTTTAATATTTTGAAAATCATCAGTTCCCATAAAAGATTCAATGCATTCATAATCATAATTTATACCTGACTTTCTTCCTTCGTCATTCTCCCATGCTTCAGCATTATCTTGAATACGGTCTAGAATATCCCATTTAGCTTCTTCTTCCATGCATGTAAATGATCCAGCACAAGAAGCATCCAATAAAACCTTATCATGAAGAGAAAGCCTTGCATAAAAGTTATTGATAATAATATTGTGAGGGAGCTCATGAATAGGACATTTGAGCATTAGTAACTTCAATCTCCCCCAAGCTTGAGCTGTACTCTCTCCATCAAGAGGCCAAAAGTTGTATATTTGATTCCGATCTTTATGGATCTCACTAGGAGGATAAAATTTTGAATAAAAGAGAGGCACTATTTCCTCTCATTCAAGAGCTTGACTATTCTTCAACAGCTTATACCATTCTTCAGATCTTCCTTTCAGTGATAATGAGAATAATTTCTTCTTGACTTGATCTATTGTAATATCTACACACTTGAACAACCCGCATAATTCGTGTATAAAGAGCAAATGATCACCAGGAAGGATAGTTCCATCTCCAACATAATAGTTATCCATAACACGATCAATAATTCTTGTAGGTATTTTAAAAGTATCATTCTCAGCAGGTGGTGGTTCATCTACTACCTTAGTACTAGTAGTAGCATTACAAAATAAGAAACTCGGCGAATTGTCCATATTGAAATAAAGCAACTAACATAAGTAAACAATACTCATAGTAGAAGTTTCCTTTACCAGTTCCACTCTCCAATAGCGCTTCACTCCCCGGCAACGGTGCTAGAAAATAGTCTTGATGACCCACAAGTATAGGGGGTGTATTGCAGTATTTTGCATAAGTAAGAGTGTCGAATCCAACGAGGAGCAGAAGGTGTTGACGAGTGGCTTGGAGTAGGAATTCTCTATAAATACTTAGCAAACGGATTTTTAGGGGTTTTTGATAATGCAGGTAAATAAAGTACGAGTAAATAAAAGACGATAATAATAAATACAGCAAGTGGCCCAATCCTTTCTTTAGCAAAGGACAAGACGGTTGTATTACTTAAGATGACCAAACGTTCTCGAGGACACATGGGAATATCGTCAAGTGCTTTCGCTTCGTATAGTTGATTAATCTTCTTTAGTTTGCTAAGTGTTGTGTGGGTGAACCTGTGCTAATGTACCGACCTTCCTAGGACTAATACATACTTGTGATTATACCCCTTGCAAGCATCCATAAGTACAAGAAAGAAATTATGGTAGAAACCTAACCAGAGCTTTAAACTCTTAAGACCCTGACGTCCCTTGTGCAAAGGTTTCCTAACGGGGGTTTAGGTTTCTGTCACTCTGGTAACCCCTATGATTAGTAGCCAAATACACAATGCATTCCCCTAGGCCCATAAAGGTGAAGTGTCATGTAGTCAGCGTTCACATGACACCACTAGAAGAAATACACCACAACTTAAATATCAAACCATTGAATCTTTCTCAACACAATTCCATTACTAACAACATGACTTCTCCCATGTCCTCAAGAACTAAATGAACTACTCACAAGACATCATATGGATCATGATCAGAGATGAAATAATGATATGTAACAATCTGAACATAAACGATAATTCAATGGTTCACTCAATAGCCTCAACTACAAGGAGTAATCAACACTGGGAAAGTTTCCCCTAAGAACTATGCAAGATTCAACCCAATTGTTACAGCGGTATGAAGTGGCGGTGATGGTGGTGGTGATGATGATGGTGGTGGTGATGATGATGATGATCCCGATGAAGTCCATCTTGATGGTGGTGTTGATGGCGACGATCTCCCCTCTCTGGGAAAGAATTCCCCCGGCAGAATTCTATCTACCGGAGAGATCTTTCTCTCTCGGTGTTTTGCGCCCCGCAGAGGCGGCGGGATCTTTCTATGGTCACTCCCCAAGTCTTAGGGTTTCGGGAGGATAATATACGCCAAAGGGGAGAACCTGGAGTGGGCCAGGGTGGCCACACCACCTGGTGGCGCGGCCAGGGGTTGCCCGCACCAGGGGGTGGTGTGGGCCCCCTGTGGCCCATCTCCACTTCCCCTTCTGGCATTCTTCGTCTTCTGGAAAAATAGAATTTTCCATGTATTTTCCCGGATTTTCTGATCTTCGCGAATTTTTCCTCCAAACAGCACCTTTTCCATCAAAATCCTGACTGCAGCGGTCCATGCTCCAAAAGTTATCAACCATGCAAACACAGATGAAATAACATAAGTATCACCTCTTAAAATGCAATATATCAATGAATAACAGTAAATTGTGATATAAAATAGTGATGCAAAATGGACGTATGAACCTCTAAAGAATTAGTGCTCCAAGCATCGCACCTCCACCGGTGTCCACACGTGCAACGAGGACGGTACCGCGTCAAGGCGAGATCAAGAACTTGTGGACGAAGCGAGAACGTGTCGATGAAGATACTGTTGGGTTCGTAGCATAGAAAACAAAAATTCCTATGATGGGAACTATTATACGCCAAGATCTATCTACTAGATACAAGCAACGGGTGGATATACATCCATAGAGAACATACCCTCGAAGAATAACAAAGCTTTCTTAACGAGATGGAACTCGTGGATGATGTAGTCGAACGCTTGCCGATCTCAAGATCGTGTGGAAGTACTAGCGCTGCAAATCAATAGCGCATCCATCCTCGCACACACGTTCAGGCCACCGAACAACCTCCACCTCCTTGCTCCAGCGATGCAACAGAAGTAGCAACTCCTTCCAGACAAAATGCCACCGGAAACATGTATCTCGCTAATCCGAGACCATGGGGGATAATTCTAGAGGGAGAGAGAGATCCTTCACGAGGACATGTAAGTGTGAAGGAGTGAGAGGGAGGCCTTTTATAGGAGGAGGGGTGCCCCTCCACCTCCCTCATTCATGTGGTGGTAACCCCTCCACATAAATATGTCCCTTCACAGTCTCTATTAAAGTCTCTGATGTCTACACACGCTTCTATTCTTGTAGACAGTGTTGGGCCTCCAAGTGCAGAGGTTTGTAGAACAGCAGCAAGTTTCCCTTAAGTGGATCACCCAAGGTTTATCGAACTCAGGGAGGAAGTGGTCAAAGGTATCCCTCTCAAGCAACCCTGCAATCAAGATACAAGAAGTCTCTTGTGTCCCCAACACACCCAATACACTTGTCAGGTGTATAGGTGCACTAGTTCGGCGAAGAGATAGTGAAGTACAAGTAATACTGATGATTATAAGTGGCAATTGCAATCTGAAATAAGAGTGGTGGCAAGCAAACATGTAATAGAACTGATTGTAAAATGTGTTTCAATGATTAGAAACAAGGCCTAGGGATCATACTTTCACTAGTGGACACTCTCATGTAAATATCTTCTCTTCATGATACTACCCTGAACTACTCTCCAGTTGGACAATCTAGGGCTATAACAGCACACCTTAAAGTTCGCATTCCCCATCTAGATAAACCCTCACTATCACCTTGAGCGCTAGATGGTTCCAATAAACACCACAATCTCATAGAGACATCCAACTCAAATTATACTCATGATAAGTATTTATGTAATCTTAGCCAAAGTGCCACACGGTGTGCACACTGCCAACTTCACACACGTGGGGAAAAGCAGAGATTAATTAAAGCACTTGAGTAGAATAATAGATCTATATATTACAAAGCTCATGATCTCAATAAGATCACGCATAGAGAGAGGATGAACACATAGCTACCGGTAGAGCCCTTAGCCTCGAGAGAGAACTACTCCCTCCTTATCATGGGAGTCAGCAATGGCAATGGAGATAGCGGTGGAGTCGATGGATATGGATCCAGGGGCACTTCCCCATCCCGGCAGGGTGCCGTAACAGAGACTTATGTCCCCCCGAATCTCCTCTTCGGTGGCGGCGGCGCTGCGGAACTTTTCGTGGAAATCGGCTGCGGCTTTTATAGGCGAAGGGGCAAGGTCGATGGAGGCCTAAGGGGCCCACACCACCCCCTGGCATGGCCTGGCCTGGCCCACTCCACCAAGTGATGTGGCCATCCCCTGTCCCCTCTCTGTCTTGTCTTCTAGCTCCACGAGTCTTCTGGTAAAATATTGACTTTAGCTTTTGTCCGGTCCAATTCCGAGAATATTTCTTTTCCAGCTTTTCTGAAACCAAAAATAGCAGAAAACAGGCAACTGGCACTACGACATCTTGTTAATAGGTTAGTTCCAGAAAATGCACAAAAGTATCTCAAAATATAGACAAAATATAAGATAGTTGATATAAAACAAGCATGGAACATCAAAATTTATAGATACGTTTACGACGTATCAGTCTCCACTTTAAATGCATTGAATTCCTCCAAATTTAATGCTCTCTCATTTAATAAAAATATTTTATTAATTTTATTCAGAATTTTGTAAGTTACTTTAATTAACAAACATTCACATAAAACCCCTGAAACATTTCAATATCACATGTAGAACCAATTTCAGCAATTTCACCTGAAACAGTTTTGGTGTCTATTGAAATAATTCTAGCGCTTTGAAATTCTTTCTCTAGAACATATTTGATCCAAATGGTGTTTGGCAACCCTTAAGTGTGTCACGCTACGGTTCACGAATAATGCAGACATGATCGAGACCCCTCTCAGATCAGTAATCAGAAGCGAGACCTGGAGATCCATACTGACTCCCACACATTCAACGATGACTTCTGTGATCGAGAGAACCTTTCACGATAGTAACTAAATCCCTTTGTCTAGTGATATATTACATGTCTGAGATTCGATCATAAGTATCTCAATACTTAGTTTGATCTTGTTACCGACATGCACTCTTTTCTCGTTCCCATGATATAACATCCTAGTGATCACATCACTTGCTTGCAAGCTATCTTAATGTGATATCATCGAGAGGGCCTAGAGTATATCTATCCCTCATCAGGATTGACAAATTCCACTCTTGATCCATGAGCCTCAACATAACACCTTCGAAATACCTGAACCCATCTTTATAGTCACCCTATTACGGTGTGACGTTTGATGTTATCAAATTATTCTTCCGGTGTTAGCAATTAACATGATCTCATGGTCTAAGGATAAAGATTACTTCGTATGATGCTATAGCAATATAAACATAATGACTTTGATTGTAATGCTATACTTCAGATGAATGTTTATCACATCATTCCACCAATGTTGTAACCTCGTTATTAACAACATCCAATGTCCATGATCAGGAAACCTTGACCATGTTGTTAATCAACAAGCTAGTTTATATGAGAGGAATTACTAGGAACCTTGAATTTTCTTTATTAAACACACATGTATTAACGTTTCCAATTAATACAATTATAGCATGTAAAATAAACTTTTATCATAAACATGGAATAAGATAATAACAACTTTATTATTGCCTCTCGGGCATATTCCCTTCAGTCTCCCACTTGCACTAGAGTCAATAATCTAGTTTGTAAACTTGCGCATTCAATACTTATGGATTTGTGGTGTTGTCTATACATGTTTGCTAGTGCTAAACATAATCTTTAGATCTGACACTTTCAGGTCCGTGTGTATTTGCATGTCTTTTCGTCTCTACGCATCACTCATTCTCAAATGAGATGACATTGTATAAATTTGGTCCTTTGGTGAGACCTCCAGTTCATTTGGGTTAAAATATGTTGATATTATTGTCATACAATATATCTTCATAGTATTAGCCCACTTTGAACCACACCTAGTTTGATAACAAACTACTTAACACAAATGCCCTCCTTTGCTGCTACTATAGCACTCATATACTTAGACTTTTGTTGTAGTATCCGTCACAATGTCTTAACTTTGCAACTCATCCAAATCCATCATGGAACATCCTTTCCATTACATTGTGCCACCCATAGTCTAAATTGAGATAAATTTAATGTGTATCTTGTGACAATTTAGTATCAATATAACTCTTTAAAATGACCTATTTGTCACATATACATAACATATTCTAAGTTCCTCCAAAGATCATAAGAACATCCTTTACTATCGTCCAATGATCATCTTATAAGTCATTCTGGTATATGCTCATAACATTTAGAGCATAGGACATATCTGGATATGTACATATCACGGTATATATTATTGATCAAAATATTCATGTGATTTCACTCATCAAGTGTCAAAACACTTGAATCTCGTTTCATTCACCAAGTGTCAATACACTTGAATCTTGATTCAACCTTTTTCATGCGGCAAGAACCTTTCTTGTCATTTCCATATTGAACTCATTCAATATCTCATATATGTACATTTGGCATAACCATATTAGCACCTCAGTTCTATAACATATAGTCATTGATGCCTAATATTCCGGTTTTGCCCAAGTCTTTCATCAAAATCTAATTCTAATGAAATTCTTAACCTGTGTCAATAAAAGATACATCATTTCCAATCAACACCATGTCATATACATAATGTGTAGAAATATGTCTCAGCGCTCCCACTTAATTTCTTGCAAATGCAAGCATCTTCATCGTCTCCGATGAAATTAAACTCTTTTAACAGTTTCATCATAGTGAAGATTCCAACTCTGCTGTGCTTGCTTCAACCATTGAAGTTTGCATGCCCTTTTAGCATCCTTTGAATTAACAAAACCCTTCGGACCATGTCATGTACATGTCCTAGGTAACCATTCTATTAGAAGAACATTGTTTTGTTTGTTCAACTACCATATACCAAATTATATGTAGTGGTTGCTACATTAATCCGTCAAGACTAAATATCGCTATGAAAGATCAAATATTGTCATAGTTAACTCCTTGAACATCGTTGTAAACTCCTTTCCAATATGTCGACTATTTCATAGATGTCAAACATCCACGTCTATGTATTTATAGATCCAAATATGACCGATAGGCTTCACGCCTTTCTGGAGGGTCTTCCAAGTTCAGAAACTTGATTTCTCGTGTATGGATACTATCACAGATTTTATGGCTTCTAGTCATTTTATGGAGTCAGGGCCCATCATTGCTTCTTTGCATGTAGTCGATTCATCATTGTCAAAACAATAACATCTTCTGTTTCAAATCTTACTATTTCATTCTTACCGACCCACACGGTTCAATAGGAACTCTAATCTCTGAGATCACAACCTTTGTAATCACGGGAGCCATGGGCAGTTTATCCGCCTTCAGGACATTTTCCGGCGCTGCTACTTAGCACATGTTGCTTAAGTTCATCAATCTAATCAAAGTTCTATTGTCCTCTCACTTAACTTTTGCGAAAAATTCCTTTCTCAAGAAACTTGACGTTCAAAGTGACAAACTCTTTTGTCTTTAGTGTTATGGAGGAATACCCAACTGTTGCTTTGGGATAACCTACAAACACGTGCTTATCCGACTTTGATTGTAAACATTTTACTTATGCCAAGCATACCAAAATTTAAGAAAAGACAACTCGGGTTTTATCCCAAACCAGAACTCATGTGGTGTCATTTCAATGGATCACGATGGTGCTCTTTTCAGTGTAATAGTAGTAGTATCTAAAGCTTTAATCCTTAAAACATAATGGCAGTTTTATAAATGAAACCTTTAATCTTACCATGTAAAACAATGTTCGATTTGATCTCTCGAACATACCATACTCCTATGGTTTATCGGGAAATGCAAATCCATGGAACAATTCCTCAAATCTTAGGTGTTTTTGCTAAACATGTAACTCAAATATCATCCTTTATGATTGAATCATAAATTCTTCATTTTCTCGTTTAATGATTTTCCACTTCATCTTGAAAGTCTTTTAACTATTTTCAAATGTTTCATACTTCTTCCTTATTAAGTAAATATACAGATATATTCACTCAAATTTCGGAGAAAGCATATGAAGTCGAAAGATCCACCGCACATGGCTACATATAATAGACTATATACATCAACATGCACAATATCGAGTAAGTTAGTCATCCGTTCCTTTTTGTCCTATGAACGAAGTTTCAATTATCTCCAGGAAAATCTCACAAGCATCAATTGATCAAAATCAAAGATTCCAAAAATCCATCAACATGGAGTTTCATCATGTTTTCTTTCCAATATAATTTAAACGACGATATCACTTCATAAGTGATCTTTCAATCGTTTGTCTTACGACATTTTACCATTAGTTTTATGGCCGTGATTTCTCCAACTAGACTTGTAGACGTTCATCCATCTTCTATGGAATACGGTAATTATTTGAACAACCATTGTTCTCATAATATCGAAACAAAATAACAATTATTTAAACAAATCTTGAAGGCAAGTTTTGATGTCAATGAGAAACACAATAACACTTTATTTGTTTTTGATGAACATCATCACATATTCTTTTGCTAGTTACTTAGGCCGTTGTAGTTCATGAATTGTGTTGCTTTGTGTGACATTTCACACCAACCAATTCAGTATCCAATACTTAAGAACCACATTGTTTAACAAGAAAAGAATACATCCATAACATGTATATCATCTATATACCTAAGCTGGACATTTCAAGTCTTTTCTTTTCTCCAAATATTTTATAGATTATCTTTCAGCATTTCCTTTTCTTTTAAAAGAATATATCAACATCAATAGTGGCGCCTTATACATGACACATAGTCCAAAGCGTGTATAGTGAAATACTAATACCTTTGGACTTGTACTTTGAAGTTGATCACCATCATCAAATGTTTGGCATTCTTTCAAAAATCCATTCTTTAGTAATATTTTAGTGTAGTAAACATTTTACCTAAATCTTCTATTCATCCTTATCATGACCAAGCTAGTATAGCCTATAAGGACGAATTGTGAGTATAATGTTAGTTCCCAAAACCTTTTTGGGAGATCCGTATGCCTAGCATCTCCATCCTTCACAAATTCTCATACAATATGAGAACATGTATGTTGCTAAATTATACTCTATCATATTGCAATCAAAATATCACAATATCTTCCACACATGATGGTTTGTTAAACAATTCTTTCAGCTCCTAGATAACCTTGATATTAAAACAACTTTTGAATATCAAGAATCAAGGAGGCAAGCATGATACTTAAGATACTAACACTGGAATTGTTACTCTTGATTCAATACTATCTATTGAATTTCACGGAGTAAGTGGGGTTTTGCTGAAAGTTTGCAATAGTACTTTAAACTTTAGATTGACACTCATAACAATACGATACCAGTTCGTAAAGTAAATATCAAGAATTCTATAGTTCTATTATCTCAATTATAACTAAGTAACAGGTAGTAAACAGATGCCAATGACTACAACAAACTATGCAAATTCATTTTGATTCAGTTTATGATAAATTGAGTTCAACTCTAATCATATTACTACATGAACTCCCACTCAAAAACAACATCCCTCGTGTCTTTTCGGTGATTACGTGAACCAAATCCACTACACCAAGTCTGATCATCACGTGAGTCGGTGTAGCTTCAAAGGCGAGCATCTATATAGGCATCATATCTACCATATGACTCATGGTTAACCTTTTGGTCCATGTTCCTAGGACATGTCTATACATGCTAGGCTCGCCAAGTAAGAACCTTAGTACTCGCGTGTGTAAAACTGTTTTACACCCGTTGTATGAAAGCATAGAGTCGAGTACACCTGATCATCACGTGATGTCTTGAAACTCGATCCATAGAACGATGCATACTTAAGGAAGAACACATTTTTATCTTGATATCTAAATGAGGGATCATCTTATAATGCTACTAAAACGCCAAACAAGAAATATAATATGCAAACATCAAATGTATAAAGTGAAATGATATGGTTCTTGCACTTGATCACCATCATGTGCATCATGGTATGATCTTTATCATTCCTTTGTGTGTAAGGCCAAGGTCTATGGAACTTACATGTTAGGTGTGTTGTAAGAGTATCAACTATACATCAACTTACAACATTACCATATCATGACACTAGCCCAGCAACGATCTAAACTAGACGCCTCTAATTTATCAATTGCAAGTTTTACGTGGCTTAGGGCTTTCAAAGATAGAACCAGTCTTACCTACGAACATGGAACCACAACGATGATCACCAAATTATTAGCAACTCGTTGTAAATCAGATATTTACTATAGTAGGAGAGACAGACACCCGCTAGCCACTTATGCAAAACTAGTTGCATGTCAAGTGTGGAACAGGTCTCATGTGCGAGGACATGTAAAGTTAGTCTAGGCCGCTTCATCCCACTATGCCACAAATATCCAAAATACATAGAAGATGCAATAAAATGTTCATCAGCGCCCACATACTCATATGTGTTCTACCCGTGCAAAGCATCTATGCATAGATCAGGCTCTGATACCACTGTTGGGTTCGCAACATAGAAAACAAAAAAATTCCTACGATGGGAAGTATTATACGCCAAGATCTATCTACTGGATACAAGAAACGGGTGGATATACATCCATAGAGAACATACCCTCGAAGAACAACAAAGCTTTGTTAATGAGATGGAACTCGTGGATGATGTAGTCGAACGCTTGCCGATCTCAAGATCATGTGGAAGTCCTAGCGCCGTAAATCTGCAGTGCATCTGTCCTCGCACACACGTTCAAGCCACCGAACAACCTCCACCTCCTTGCTCCAACGATGTAGTGGAAGCAACAATTCCTTCTAGATGAAATGCCACCGGGAACATGTACCTCGCTAATCCGTGACCATGGGGGACTAATTCTAGAGTGGGAGAGAGGTCCTTCACAAGGAGGTGTAAGTGTGAAGGAGTGTGACATGGGTATACCCTATAGGTACTCGAGCTTGGTATATACGGCCTGAATACAGCGGGAGCCCACGGTGTCGCCAAGGCCCAAATAGAGAAATCCAATAGCCTGTGGACTCTTGATTGCTAGAAGAGCAAGAAGAAGCTAAAGATAGAAAGTTCAAAGGGAAAAACCCTAACCTGTAACCGACTCGACCTGCTACCCGAGACCTAGCCTATCTATATAAAGGCCAGGAGGGGCGGCGAGGAGGACACACGCAACCCTAGTTTCCACAACCTTTGCCAGATTACATCTGCGCACCATCGTAATCCTCAATTCCTTCAATAATTCCACGAGCAGACAAACAGGAGTAGGGACCTCTACGAGGCCTGAACCTGCGTAAATCTTTGAGTCCCCTCGGTGCTTGTTTGCTAGCCGATAGATGTCTTCAGGGCTCCCTCCTTCTCCAAAACGCAAGTCCATAATAATGGGTATTGATGAGTTAAACTCTCCTCAATTGGCGCCGTCTGTGGAAATTGGGAGTGCTGATGTAGCGGCTTCTTCAGCCCCATCAATTGCGATCTACAACTCCACAACAGCGGTTATTCACCAGCTCTTCGGCGCGTTCGACTTCACCGTCCACATGTCGACCACTCGCCCGGCTTTCGAATCCGTGGGCGACGGAATCAGCCTGGCGATCGGGAGCTTCCGCTTCCAAGTTGGTTAGATGAACACGCTTTGCATGCCTGACCAGCCAACAATACCGTCGATTGCTCTAGCATCGTGGTTCCCTCCGTTGATTGGCACCCTTAACGAGCTCAACGCCCCAGCAACAGCTGGGAGTACAGAAAGCGACAGCAGTCGCAAATCCGATCTGGGCGATCTAGCAACTGAAGATGGAGCCTACAGCTCCGGATCTGAAAGTTGCGGAAGCAGCAGCTTCCCCAATCACTTCATATGCGCCGTCATCAACGCGGGCGACACCTCCGCCAACCGCGACAACACGGGCAACTGTGGCAATGAAATCGACCCACCAAATGGTGGCATACCCAATGGTGGCAACGGAGCCCCCATTAACAACGGAGGAGCAATCGAACCACCAACCATGGTGAACGAAAACACGGGAGAGCGCGTAGTAATCAGGCTCAACGACAATGAGTGGGCCCGCTGCCGAGAAGCCCTACGAGGCAACCCCCTGCCTCTCGACTCCCCACAAAACATGCTGATGGGCTACCATTGGCTTCTGAAGGAGGAATACAGGCGCCAAGTGCATACACTCACGCAACTCGAAGCGCGCAAAAAGGCAGCAGACGAGTCAAGTCTTCGACGTGCTGGGCTCTCCTCCCACAGAGGATCCTCCTCAAAGGGCAACAAGCACATCGCAAACAAGAGGCGATCCCGGATGGCCCATCTCACTGAGAAAGAATGCATAGAAGCTGCAAAGGTCCTTGACTTCAGCTCTATGACAGTCGACACACGGGGCAACGTGGTCCCAAAGATGCCGCAAGCTGCAGTGACAGCAGCCACCATGTACCTCCTCAACAACCAGCCGCCAGCTGGAGATCCCTGAGCCGCCATGCACCGATCTACGATCGCGGGCTTGGGGCTAGTCGAGGCCGCCCTTGACAGGGAGCCAACACCAGGGCCGAAGAAAGGCAAGGCTCTCGCAAAACGCTATTCCTTGCCCTCATCCAGCGATGACAGTCACGATTTGTCTCGATGCCGCCGCTCACGGTGACAAGACCACGACAACGACGCGCGTGACGATATCTCGTAGAACAAGATCGACAAGTCAAGGGCGTGACGTGCCTGATCGACTGACTCAGAAGACGAATATGTGGAGCTCTGTGGCGCTAGATGCTTTAGCAGGGCCATCAGGCAAAAGCGAATGCCCAAGGGGTTTAAGCTCCCATCAGAAAACCCAAAGTTTGACGGTCTACAGGACCCGAAAATCTGGTTGGAGGACCATATCTCCTCCGTCAGGCTTCACGGCGGAAGTCGAAGTACAGCCATGCAGTGCCTGCAGCTACAGCTGCAGGGCGCCGCCCGAGCATGGATCAACAACCTCCCACGCGGATCCATTCGCAGTTGGGAAGAGCTAGTTTACAGCTTTGTGCACAACTTCAAGGACACCTACAAAAGGCATGCGTCAATCGAAGAGCTAAGGTGCTGCCAGCAAAGATCGGGCGAATCACTACGCTCGTACATCCAGAGGTGGTCCATCATCAAGAACTCCACAGAAAATATCTCGGAGGACCACGCAATCGATGCATTCAACGGCGGCGTTCGCCGCGTAGAGCTCAGGGAGGAGCTGGGCCGTGCGAAGCCCAAGACCATCGACCACCTGATGGAAATCGCGAATCGGTGGGCTGACGGAGAAGATTCGGTGAAGAATCGCGTTCATTCCGATGAGGAAGCAGAACTTGAGCGCAGACGTGACCGCCGAAGCAAACGGCGAATGCGCATCTATGATGATCACGACGACGTCAACATGGTCGCAGCCGGCTACGCTGACAGGCGTGACGACAACCGCAACAGCGGCTACCGCAGCGGTGGATACCACGACCCCGGGAAAACCACGCAAGTATGGCAGCGCCACACTCGCGATGAAGCACCCGCCACGTCCGTTGAAGACAAGCTATCCGGACCATGCACCGTACACTTCTACATCGACAAGCATGACAGCAAAAATAAATCCAGCCACCTCCTCAAAGACTGCCGCGAGTTCCTCAAACTCCTTGAAGGCCTGGCTCGGAGGAATCGCGATGTAGTCAACAGAGGCTACGGAGCTGCCCCAGGCGTTGTGGCCCACGGAGCTCCTCCACCACCACCTGGACCACCGCCAGGCGCGGCCGCACCTGACCAGCATCACGGAGGTGAGCCGTACCCACGGGCCATGGGCACCATGATGATCCAAAAGGGTCGCCCCTCCAACCGGGTGCAAAAGGCCATCACTCGCCAAGTCAATCTGGCAACAAACTCGCCACCATTGATACGTCCATTTTGCATCACTATTCTATGTCATAATTCACGGTTATTCATTGATATATTTCGTATTGAGAGGTGATACTTATGTTATTTCATCTGTTTTTGCATGGTTGATGACTTTTGGAGAATGGACCGTTGTAGTCAGGATTCTGATGGAAAAGGTGCTGTTTGGAGGCAAAATTCATGAAGATCAGAAAATCCAGGAAAATATACGGAAAATCCTATTTTTCCAGAAGACGAAGGAAGCCAGAAGGGGGGCTGGAGATGGGCCACAGGGGGCCCACACCACCCCCTAGCGTGGGCCAGCCCAGGCCACGCCACTAGGTGGTGTGGCCACCCTGGTCTACCCCTGGCACTCCCCTCTGGCGTATATTATCCTCCCGAAAACCTAAGACTTGAGGATCAACGACAGAAAGATTCCGCCGCCTCTGCGGGGCGGAAAACACCGAGAGAGAAAGATCTCTCCGGCAGACAGATTTCTGCCGGGGGAATTCCTTCCCGGAGAGGGGAGATCATCGCCATAAACACCACCATCAAGCTAGACTTCATCATCATCATCATCATCACCACCATCATCACCATCAGCACCCTCATCACCATCTCCATATTGCTGTAACAATTGGGTTGAATCTTGCATAGTTCATAGGGGAAACTTTCCCGGTGTTGATTACTCTTTGTAGTTGATGCTATTGAGTGAACCATTGAATTATTGTTTATGTTCAAATTGTTATACATCATTATTCCATCTCTGATCATGATCCATATGATGTCTTGTGAGTAGTTTGTTTTGTTCTTGAGGACATGGGAGAAGTCATGTTGTTAGTAGTGGAGTTGTGTTGAGAAAGATTCAATAGTTTGATATTTTAGTTGTGGTGTACTTCTTCTAGTGGTGTCATGTGAATGTCGCCTACATGACACTTCACCTATATGGGCCTAGGGGAATGCATTGTGTATTTGGCTACTAATCGTAGGGGTTGCCGGAGTGACAGAAACCTGAACCCCCATTAGGAAACCATTGCACAAGGGACGTAAGGGTCTTAGAGTTTAAAGTTGTGGTTAGGTTTCTACCATAATTACTTTCTTGTACTTGCGGAGTATTTGTAGAGAATTCCTGATCCATACCACTAGCCAGCACCTTCTGCTCCTCGTTGGGTTCGACACTCTTATTTATCGAAAATACTGCGATACACCCCCTATACTTGTGGGTCATCAAGACTATTTTCTGGCGCCGTTGCCGGGAGTGAAGCGCTATTGGAGAGTGGAACTGGTAAAGGAAAGTTCTACTGTGAGTATTGTTTACTTCTGCTAGTTGCTTTATTTTCGTCATGGATAATTCGTTGAGTTTCTTATTTGGTAATGCTACTACCACTGCTAAGGTAGTAGATAAGCCACCACCTGCTGAGAATGATGTTTTTAAAATACCTATAAGAATTATTGATCGTGTTATGGATAACTACTATGTTGGGGATGGAACTGTCCATCCCGATGATTATTTACTCTTTATACACGAATTATGCGGGTTGTTCAAGTGTGCAGGTATTACTACAGATCAAGTTAAGAAGAAGTTATTCTCATTATTACTAAAAGGAAGAGCTGAGGAATGGTTTAAGCTGCTGAAGAATGGTCAAGCCCTGGAATGGGAGGAAATAGTGCCTCTCCTTTATTCAAAGTTTTATCCTCCTAGTGAGATTCATAAAGATCAAAATCAAATATACAACTTTTGGCCTCTTGATGGAGAGAGTACAGCTCAAGCTTGGGGGAGATTGAAGTTACTAATGCTCAAATGTCCCATTCATGAGCTCCCCAACAATATTATTATCAATAACGTTTATGCAAGGCTCCCTCTACATGACAAGGATTTATTGGATGCTTCTTGTGCTGGATCATTCACTCGCATGGAAGAAGAAGCTAAATGGGATCTTCTGGACCGTATTCAAGATATTGTTGAAGCTTGGGAGAATGACAAAGGTAGAAAGTAAGGTATAAATTATGATTATGAATGCATTGAATCTTTTATGGGAACTGATGACTTTCAAAATATTAGTAATGCTTATGGTCTTGATTTGCAAGTTATTACGAACTGCTTTAGAGCTTTTGCTTCTTATATTCAAATTCCAAAAAGGGGATGGAATAAATACCATGCACCTTACAAAGATATCGTTGACTGTGTATTGGGAGTTCTGAGTATTGCATTATTGATCCCATCTTACCTGAACCTTATATCGAGAAGATTCCCTTCCCAGAAAAGGTAAAGGATCATCCTATGATAATTAATGTAATCACCAAAAGTGAAAAGAGAACTGTAAAACCTGATGAAGAAATAAGCTTCGAACCTCTAGTAGCAATTGTGAAAGACCTTGTCACTAAAATCATAGAAGATGGACACATAGTCTTTTATGAGGATGCTTCTAATATTGTTTCACATCCTAATGGAACTAAAAAAGCTAGTGTTCCTGTGCTTTCTATTAGAATTGGTGATCATTGCTATTATGGTTTATGTGATATTGGTGCAAGTTCCAGTGCTATTCCTGCTAGCTCGTGGTTGATATAGAGCCCGTTGGGAACCCCAAGAGGAAGGTATGATGAGCACAACGGCGAGTTTTCCCTCAGTTATGAGACCAAGGTTTAATCGAACCAGTAGGAGCAAGGAAACACCCCAAAGGTGTTACTAGCTGAGCTTTGGCAGGGCGCACTACCGGTGCTAGTAGCAACGTGGTGACCTGCAGAACACAACCACATAACTTTTTCCCCAACTTACGATGAGGTTGTCAATCTCACCGTGTTTTGCGGAAAACAAAGGATTAAACGTATCGAATGGAAAGAAGTAAAAGTTTGTAGAAAGTAAAGACAAAGCAGTAAAAGATTGTAGATTGTATGTAAAGTAAAAGGACCAGGATCCATAGTTCACTAGAGGTGGCTCTCCTTAGATAGACAACATTCTGGGTGAACAAATTACAGCGGGGCAATTGACAAACACCGAGAAAGCAATACATGCATATACTAATCATCTTGACTCCTATGAGACTTGATTGGGCATTACAACATAATACATAGACCGCCATCCAATTGCATCTATGACTAATAATCCACCTTCAGGTTATCATCCGAACCCCCTCCACTATTAAGTTGCAAGCAACAGATTATTGCTTTATGAACTGCATGTAAAGTAAACAATACAATTGTTCTATGAACAAAGGATTGTTGTTTTCTCCCTAGTAGCAAAAGCACATCTAGTACCTTAGAGATTTCTGTCACTTCCCCAGATTACCAGAGGCATGAACCCACTATCGAGCATAAATACTAACTCTTGGAGTTGCTAGCATCTACTTGGCCAAGATAGCTACTAACAACGGAAAGCATGCAAGATCACAAATAACAAAGACATGATAGAATCAATAATCAATCTGAAATAGCATCTCAATATCCATCGGATCCCCGCAAACACAACATGTATGAATTACAAATAGATGATCTTGATCATGAACGGAGCTCACAAAATCTAAACATGAAAGCACAAAGGAGGAGAAACCAGCCATCTAGCTACTACATGGATCCGTAGTCCAAGGATGAACTACTCACGCATCACACCGGAGGCTTGCATGGTGATGAAGAAGGCCTCCAGGGTGAATTCCCCTCTCTGGCAGGGTGCCGGGAAGAGCTTCAGATCCCTCCCGATCTAGGGATGGAGATGACGGCGGCTACAGACTCTTTCGTGGATTTTTGATCGGGTACTTAGGGTTTTCGTCCCTAGGTTAACTTATAGGCGGAAGGAGAGGCCGAGGGGGTGCCGGGAGCCACCACACCACCCCCTGGCCTGGCCCAGGCCTGGCCGCGCGGCCAGGTGGGGTGGCCGGCCCCTGGCCCTTCTCCGTCTCGTATTTTGGCACTTCATTCCTTCCGGAAAAATAGGCACTTTGGCTTTTGTCCCGTCCAATTCTGAGAATATTCATTTTCTGACTTTCCTAGAACCAAAAACAGCAGAAAACAGGCAGCTGGCACTGTGGCTCTTGTTAATAGGTTAGGCCAAGAAATCATATGAAAAGTACTTCAAAGTTGGAACAAAACACAAGAAAGTGGATAAAACCAAGCATGGACCATCAAAAATTATAGATACATTTGCAATGTATTAACATCCCCAAGCTTAACTCCTGCTCGTCCTCGACTAGGTAAGTGATAAAAAGAAATAATTTTTGAGGTGACATGCACCATCAAAGACTTGATCAAAGTATTTGCAAAATACTCAAAGATGGGATCATAGTACTTCAATCATAACATGAAAGACAAAGTTCTAGCAATAAGCAAAGAAACTATGATGCAACATGAAAAGGCACAAACAAAAGATTCATGAATAACATGCTTTGCAAGACGTTTGTTTGTTTCACATAATGAAAACATAGCATAATAGTATTCAGCTTGTCCCTCAATAGAGTAGCAAATATAAATGCATAGGACACCTTCAAGGTTCATAAGAGTGACTAGATACAATAGTTTAAAACAAGCAATATCAAGTTATGCATCAATCAACTAGTCTTGGGACAATGCACATAGAACTAAGAATGGCCACTATGCTCTCAAAGTAGGTGCATAAAGATAGAAGGTGGAGACTCAATATAATGGTGGAAGAAAGGCCTTTTGTAAAAGGAAGTAGGGATTCAAGTCTCATAAAGAGCATCCAAAAATTATGGTACTTATAGCTTTTAGCTCTCATTGCCCCTATCATAAGTATCTTGAAGTGATTAAGGTTAAAGTGAACAAACTATGGTGTACATGTTTGACGAAGTATAAGTCAGAAATCTCATGTCCCTTGTATACGAGGGCCGCTCCTCATGCTACTCAAGTTTAGTCACCGGTAAGTTCTTGTCATCGTAAGTATATGTGTATCATTGAGAACCGCCAACGGGGTACCCCTTGCCCGATGATACGGAAGAATCCCCATATCAAAATGACAAGGCAAGCAGACAACGAGCATCTCAGCATTCTTCTTATTTACCATGGGAATATGGTGCTTTTTTCTCTGTTTCCTCTTTTCATAGTATCTATTTTTTTCTCTTTTTCTCTTTTTTCTCAGTATAGGACTCTTTTTTTTATAAGAAGAATGCTTCATAAACAGCTCATTATGGTTACGCTGCAGGTTTCCACCATGTCAGCATGGATTAGACCAGCGGCCCAGGCGTTTCTCTAACACATATACATAACTCCATGGACTTACAAGCTCCCCTTTCATTTCACACCGACGACATCCATATACAAAAGAGCATGATATCAACTAGGTACAAGTACCAAGTGCAATGTTGAAAGTGTTCCCCATAAAAGCATGGTTCTGCTAATTCCCAACAAATAAGTCCAAGCATATACAACATAGAAGACACAATGGTTCAAGTTTATTAAGGGCAAGTAAAGTAAAGTGTTCCATCAAGTTTGTGAGAGCTTTAATCACTAGTTTGTTCATAACAAGTGGAAGGTAAACAAAAGCATGAATATACTTGGAATAGCATAAGCTAGTAGGTAGGTATGGTGGAGTCTTTGAAATAACTTGGTTTAGGGAGTTGGATGCATGAGTGGAACTCATACTTTGTTGTGGAGGCTAGCAAAAGACTGGGAGCGACAAACTAAGAGAGCAATAATGGCCATAATCATGCAGAGCGACAAAACATCATTGATCAAATCATAAAGTGATACTACAAGTTGAAAACTAAAGGATCATAAAGGCTATGGTGACTTGAGATAGTCATAACATGGTGTGAGCATGTGCCAAGTCAACCCAAATAAAACATCAAAGGAGAATACCACTATACTATGCTTTAATATGCTAAAACAACGCATGATTCATCCAAGGAACATTAAGCAATCTCAATTGTTTACAACAAGTCATGCTACAACAAATAATACTAAGCATAAAGCCAAACAATATCAAGCATGGCATGACAAAGCATAGGCCACAGTAAAAAACAAGCTCTTTTTACCACAAAAGTATGAAATTTTCCTACTCTTTTCCAAACCAAATCAAATTATTTGCAAACCAAAGTGTGAAAGAGGGGGTCCAACCAATTTATTCAGAAAACTAAGAAAACCAAGCAAACTAAAAACCAAAACAAAAACGAAAAAGAAGACGCTCCAAGAAAAACACAACTGTGCATGAAACAATAAAAATGAAGCGTTTGGAAGAAACCTGGGATATTTATTGATGAAGAAGGGGATGCCTTGGGCATCCCCAAGCTTTGACGCTTGTACTTCTTGGATGTTTCTTGGGGTGACATGCGTGGCATCCCCAAGCTTGAGATTTAGTCCATCCTTCACCTTATTACTCATTCCTTCCATACACCTAAAAATTTTCCTTCATACAAAACTTCACACAATCTCATTAACAACATTAGTGCACTTAAGATAAATAAGTCTCAAGTTTCAGTTCTAACGCCAAATAAACTTACATTAGAACACTAACTACTGTAGCACTTCCCTCAAAAAGCTCAATTCCCCAAAGGAACTCAAGAAGGAACTAACAAGAAGCAAATGCAGAAAATGGCAGAAATCTGTCAAAACAGACCAGCAGGTAAAGACGAATTTTTTCGATGACCTTCTGTTGATAAAATCAAAAAGTGTTGAACTAATGAAAGTTAGATAAAAACCTGGGGAAGAAGAAAAAAATATTACAGCTCAATCCGACGTACAGAGATCTCTCAGGAATTTTTACGGTGAAGCATAGAAATCTGTTTCGGGACAGCAACTTTCCCAATCATTACTTCACTCTCATTAGAGGTTACTCTTGGCACAAAAAGCAAATAAAAAGGATAAGGAGAGGTTATTACAGAGGTAATAACTTCCAAGACTCAACTAAAACTCTTGGGTTATCTCCCAACAAGTACTTTTCTTTAACGCCTTTAAGTTAGGCATAAGAAGCAAAGAAAGAATCAAGTGTTCTCAAATGAAGAAGCATTAAAACCAACTTTCTTGCCCTTACCTCTCTTATTTTTATTCTTAACCTTTGGGAAAATGTGATTGTTTGGTGGAGAATAAAGGTGCATGGTCCCCTTTCCCATATCTATTATTGCTCCAAGGAGTTCTAATAGGGACCTTCCAAGTGTAATTTGTCCTTTTCCTGCACATTCAATAACAAGATAATCAGTAGAAATCATTTTTCCAAGGATCTTTGTAAACACTCCTTCAACTATTCCAATAGGTAATATGGTAGTATTATTAGCAAAAGATATTTCTTTTCCTCCCTCAGTAAGCCCCCTAAGATTCAAAGATTCATAAATATCTTTGGGCATAAGACAAAATTCAGATATGATATCGCAGCGGGCTTGAAAAGTGTTTATCTCAATCTTTACTATAGGGAGCCACTTTGATGGTTCAGAATTTGGAACATAATTGTGATGATCCCTAAGCGTATTATAGCAATCTTTTAAGCTAGTAGTGCTAGTCTCAAGAGTGTTCAACCTAGCAAATATTTTTGCGAAAGAAATATCAGTTTGGCTAGGCATGTTGTAAGTGAGGATCAATTTATTTATAGCATTAATAGCATCATCCTCATTACATTGGAGGAAATATCCCCCCACAACAACAACTAAAGCATATCTATAGCAAAGAGCAATCCCAAGGTAAAAACTGCTAAGGAACAAGCTTTGAGTCATTTTAGGCTCAGTTTTTTCATGTAGATCAGAGATTCTAGACCAAGCTTCCTTAAAACTTTCCTCAATTCCCTGTTTAAAAGTGAAAATCATTTCCTCGGGTGACATAGTGATTGGAGCAAGGCTAGACATGAACTTAAGATAGGAACTAATTTTTTTGTGTTTTTCAAATAAGAAAGCAAACAAGTAAAACTAATTTTTTTGTGTTTTTTGAAGAACAAAACAAGCAAACTAAGCAAAAAGAAACTAAGCAAAACAAAAACAACAAAGTAAAGAGATTGGTTATGAGGGACTCCCCTTGTGAAGATGTCCTTGACTCCCCGGCAACGGCGCCAGAAAAATGTTTGCTAGCTCGTGGTTGATGTAGAGCCCGTTGGGAACCCCAAGAGGAAGGTATGATGAGCACAACAACGAGTTTTCCCTCAGTTCTGAGATAAAGGTTTAATCGAACCAGTAGTAGCAAGGAAACACCCCAAAGGTGTTACTAGCTGAGCTTTGGCAGGGCGCACTACCGGTGCTAGTAGCAACGTGGAGACCTGCACAACACAACCACAGAACTTTGTCCCCAACTTGCGATGAGGTTGTCAATCTCACCGTGTTTTGTGGAAAACAAAGGATTAAACGTATCGAATGGAAAGAAGTAAAAGTTTGCAGAAAGTAAACACAAAGCAGTAAAAGATTATAGATTGTATGTAAAGTAAAAGGACCGGGATCCATAGTTCACTAGAGGTGGCTCTCCTTAGATAGATAACATGCTGGGTGAACAAATTACAGCAGGGCAATTGACAAACACCGAGAAATCAATACATGCATATACTAATCATCTTGACTCCTTTGAGACTTGATTGGGCATTACAACATAATACATAGACCGCCATCCAATTGCATCTATGACTAATAATCCACCTTCAGGTTATCATCCGAACCCCCTCCAGTATTAAGTTGCAAGCAACAGATTATTGCTTTACGAACTGCGTGTAAAGTAAACAATACAATTGTTCTATGAACAAAGGATTGTTGTTTTCTCCCTAGTAGCAACAGCACATCTAGTACCTTAGAGATTTCTGTCACTTCCCTAGATTACAAGAGGCATGAACCCACTATCGAGCATAAATACTAACTCTTGGAGTTGCTAGCATCTACTTGGCCAAGATAGCTACTAACAACGGAAAGCATGCAAGATCACAAATAACAAAGACATGATAGAATCAATAATCAATCTGAAATAGCATCTCAATATCCATCGGATCCCCGCAAACACAACATGTATGAATTACAAATAGATGATCTTGATCATGAACGGAGCTCACAAGATCTAAACATGAAAGCACAAAGGAGGAGAAACCAGCCATCTAGCTACTACATGGATCCGTAGTCCAAGTATGAACTACTCACGCATCACACCGGAGGCTTGCATGGTGATGAAGAAGGCCTCCAGGGTGAATTCCCCTCTCCGGCAGGGTGCCGGGAAGAGCTTCAGATCCCTCCCGGTCTAGGGATGGAGATGACGGCGGCTACAGACTCTTTCGTGGATTTTTGATCGGGTACTTAGGGTTTTCGTCCCTAGGGCAACTTATAGGCGGAAGGAGAGGCCGAGGGGGTGCCGGGAGCCACCACACCACCCGCTAGCGCATGCCAGGCCTGGCCGCGTGGCCAAGTGGGGTGGCCGGCCCCTGGCCCTTCTCCGTCTCGTATTGTGGCACTTCATCCCTTCCGGAAAAATAGGCACTTTGGCTTTTGTCCCGTCCAATTCCGAGAATATTCATTTTCTGACTTTCTTGGAACCAAAAACAGCAGAAAACAGGCAGCTGGCACTGTGGCTCTTGTTAATAGGTTAGTCCAAGAAATCATATGAAAAGTTCTTCAAAGTTGGAACAAAACACAAGAAAGTGGATAAAACCAAGCATGGAACATCAAAAATTATAGATACATTTGCAATGTATCAATTCCTTATGAGCTTTACAAAGAAATTATGCATGAAATCAGTCCCTGTGAATTGGAAGAGATTGATGTGGTTATTCACCTTGCTAATAGAGAGATCATCTCTCCAATTGGTATTGTACGAGACGTGGAAGTTCTTTGTGGTAAGATTAAGTACCCTGCTGATTTTCTAGTACTTGGTTCAGCTGCTAGTAAAACTTATCCTATTATTTTTGGTAGACCTTTCTTGAGTACTTGTGGAGCTATTATAGATTGCAAAAGGGAGAAAATCTTGACTAAGTTTGCTGGGGAATCTTATGAGTTTAATTTCTCGAAATTTGTTAAAGAACCTTGTGAAGAGGAAACCCATAATGAGGATTTTAGAGTTGAACAACTTGCTTCTATTTCTCTTGCTCCTAACAATGCTTTGCATCAATTTATGGAAGATCATGAAAGTGAAATCTTCATGGAAGAAAGGAATGAGATTGACAAGATTCTCCGTGATCAGCCTAAGATGCTTAAGCATAACCTGCATGTAGAAGACTTGGGTACCATGTTGCCACCTAAAAAGGATCCGGTTTTTGATCTAAAACCTCTCACTGATGATCTTAAATATGCTTATATTGATGATAAAAAGATATATCCTGTTATTATTAGCGCTAAACTTTCAGGAAAGGAAGAAGAAAGGCTATTGGAGGTTTTGAGGAAACACTTAGGAGCTATGGGCTATACTCTGGATGATTTAAAAGGGATTTCACCTACTATATGTCAGCATTCTATCAACATAGAACCAGATGCAAAGCCAGTAGTAGAGCACCAACGACGTTTAAATCCTAGGATGAAGGAAGTTGTAAGGAACGAGGTATTGAAACTCCTTGATGCTAGTATTATTTACCCTATTGCTGATAGTGAATGGGTTAGTCCTGTTCATTGTGTTCCAAAAAAAGGAGGTATTACCGTTGTTCCTAATGATAATGATGAGCTTATTCCTCAAAGAATAGTAGTAGGCTATAGGATGTGCATTGATTTTAGAAAAGTCAATAAAGTTACTAAGAAAGATCATTACCCGCTTCCTTTTATTGATCAAATGTTGGAAAGGATGTCTAAAAAGATCCATTTTTGTTTTCTTGACGGTTATTCTGGTTTCTCTCAAATTGCTGTCAAACAACAAGATCAAGAAAAAAACCACTTTTACTTGCCCTTACGGAACTTATGCTTATAGACGTATGCCTTTTGGTTTATGTAATGCTCCTGCTACTTTTCAAAGGTGCATGTCCTCTATTTTTCATGGTTTTTGTGAGGAAATTGTAGAAGTGTTCATGGATGACTTTTCTGTCTATGGAACTTCTTTTGATAATTGTCTGCACAACCTTGATAAAGATTTGCAGAGATGTGAAGAAACTAACCTTGTTCTTAATTGGGAGAAATGCCACTTCATGGTTAATGAAGGGATTGTCCTTGGGCATGAAGTTTCTGAAAGAGGCATAGAAGTTGATAGAGCCAAGGTTGAGGCAATTGAGAAGATGCCATGCCCAAGAGACATCAAAGGTATTTGTAGTATCCTTGGTCATGCTGGTTTCTATAGAAGTTTTATTAAAGACTTTTCTAGGATATCAAAACCTCTCACTAATCTTCTTCATAAAGATGTACCCTTTGTTTTTGATGATGATTGTAAGGGAGCTTTTGAAACTCTTAAGAAGGCTTTAACTACAGCCCCTATTGTTCAACCACCTGATTGGAGTTTACCCTTTAAAATAATGTGTGATGCTAGTGATTTTGTTGTAGGTGCTGTCCTTGGGCAACGAATTGATAAAAAGTTAAACGTCATTCATTATGCTAGTAACACTTCAGACGCTGCTCAAAGGAATTATGCTACTACGGAAAAAGAATTTCTAGCTATCGTTTTTGCTTGTGATAAGTTTAGACCCTATATTGTAGACTCAAAAGTCACCATTCATACTGATCATGCTGCTATTAAATACCTTATGACGAAGAAGGATGCTAAGCCTAGGCTTATTAGATGGGTGCTACTTTTACAAGAGTTTGATCTACATATAGTGGATAGGAAAGGTGCTGCAAACCCTGTAGCTGATAATTTATCTCGATTGGAAAACATCTCTTTTGACCCTATGCCTGTTAATGATATTTTCCCAAATGAGCAGTTAGCCGTAGTTGGGGGTAAGCTCGCGAGGGAGCCCTTGGTATGCTGATTATGCTAACTTTATTGTCTCCAAGTATTTGCCTCCAACTTTTACAGCTCAGCAAAGGAGGAAGTTCTTCTATGATTTGCGGCATTATTTTTGGGATGGCCCACACTTATACAAAGAAGGAGTGGATGGTATTATGCGAAGATGTGTTCCAGAATATGAACAAAAGGAGATATTGCGTAAATGTCATGGTAGTGCTTATGGAGGACATCATGTAGGAGATAGAACTACACAAAAGGTGCTACAATCAGGTTTCTATTGGCCTACCCTTTTTAAAGATGCAAGAAAGTTTGTTTTATCTTGTGATGAATGTCAATGTGTTGGTAATATTTCTAGAAGAAATGAAATGCCTATGAACTACTCTCTAGTTATTGAACCCTTTGATTGCTGGGGATTTGACTTTATGGGTCCTTTCCCTCCCTCGAAAGGTTATACTCATATTCTTGTTGCCATTGATTATGTTACTAAGTGGGTAGAAGCCATTCCTACGAAGAGTGCTGACGGGGAAACTTCTCTAAAAATGCTTAAGGATGTTATCTTCCCTAGGTTTGGAGTGCCTAGGTATCCCATGACTGATGGGGGTTCTCATTTCATTCATGGTGATTTTAGAAAGACCCTTGCTAAATATGATGTTAATCATAGAATTGCCTCAGCCTATCATCCCCAAACTAGCGGGCAAGTAGAGATATCAAATAGAGAAATTAAATCCATCTTGCAAAAGACTGTTAATAGATCTAGAAAAAACTAGGCTAAAAAGTTGAATGATGCTTTATGGGCTTATAGAACTGCCTACAAAAATCCCATGGGGATGTCTCCCTATAAAATGGTTTATGGGAAAGCTTGTCACCTACCTTTAGAATTAGAAAACAAAGCTTACTGGGCAGTTAAAGAACTAAATAGAGATTGTAAGCTCGCTAGTGAGAAAACATTATTTTACTTAAGTTCTTTAGATGAATGGAGGAGTGAAGCCTATGAAAATGCTAGGCTCTTCAAGGAAAAGGTTAAAAGATGGCATGACAAGCGAATACTTAAGAGAGAATTTGATGTTGGTGAGAAAGTTCTATTGTATAGGTCTCGTCTCAGATTTTTTGCAGGAAAGCTACTGTCAAAATGGGAAGGACCTTTCATTATTGAGGAAGTATACCATTCAGGAGCAATAAAAATTTCTTCTTTAAAAGATAATACTACACAAGTAGTGAATGGGCAGCGACTCAAACACTATATTGCTGGGGATTCTTATAATGAAGATGTTGATGCCTTTCAAGTTATAACTCCAGAAAAATTTATCAAGGACCAAATTCAGAGACTTGCAGAATCCGCTTTCAAATAGGTAACAGTTCTGGTAAGAAAAGTTCCGCGAAAATACTATCCAACTATATTTTTGCAGTTTGCAGTCAATAAGGGAAGCTACGAAGCGAAAAAGGGACGGAAACGGAGCCAGGGTGGCTCACACCACCCTATGGCGCGGGCCCACCCCTGGCCGCGCCACCAGGTGGTGAGTCCACCCCGGACTCCGCCTCCAACTCGTTTTCTCCCAGTACCTTCGTTTTGATATGAAACTTCATAATATATAACCCCCTGGATCCCCCGAGGTTCGTATATCGTGTTTTCGTCATGTTTTCATTTTGATCTGTTTCTGCCAGGAACTATTTTTGAAAGTTTAGAAGCACAATGGTGTCCGCCAAGGATAAAGGGAAGGAGCCTATGGAGGAAGACTTCCAAGACCCTAGGAAGGAGAAGGATATCAAGAGTGAAGGTGAAGAGGATCAAGGCCAACATCCGCACACCGGCACTACCATTGCAAGCATTGGAGTGGTGACAAAACCCGCCAGGGTTAGAAGGACTGCATGGATGCAGACTAGGGGAAAGCTCCTCGTCATAGTTTGGCTCGACAGTCACTTCCTCCATGCACCAAGAAGCCTTTCCATACTCTTATCCATGAGCATCAATACCAGAATATGCCCAAGGGGAAATTACCCTCCAATTGGGATTTGCCTCGTTCTCGCCATGCAGAGAAAGAAGACTTCAAGGAGGAAGAGTGGGGAAAGAATAGCAAGAGCTGGAATTCTCAACCCGACATGATCATGAGCCGCATTGAGCAAAACTCACAGCTGATTCGTAATCTCACCTTTGAGATTGAGGACTTGGGGAAATTGGTCAAGAAGCTCATCGAGAGGATACCACCACCACCGAAGGAGTAATTCGTCATCAGGTTTGGCATCCCCTTGGTTTGTTCCAAGCTTGGGGGAGTGTCGCGGTATCACATCACTATCTTCTATCTTTTTACTTTTTAGTAGAGTCATATCATGAATAGAGAAGTTATTATGTAGGATGGTTTGCATTATTATAGTACAGTCATATCATGAATAGAGAAGTTATTATTTCATCATCTTTCTTTCTTGATTTGCTCATAAGTTTAGTATTCTCTAGTTAAGATCTTTTGTGCTTTCAAGGAAGATTGCATGTTTGTTTTTATCACTTATATGTTTGTTTGTTTCCTTCAACTCTTGTACTTTCTACCTAGCCTTGCTAGCCAAAAACCTGTACTGAGAGGGAATTCTTCTCATGCATCCACTCTTTAAAACCAAAACCTTTGCCATGTGTGTCCACCATACCTACCTATTAGCATTATTGCTATTCCAAGTAAATTCTTGTTTTATCTACCTCCCAAATTAAACTTGTTATGTGAAAAGTAGTGATTAAAGCTCTCACGAACTTGATGGCACACTTTACTTTCTTGCATCTAATAAACTTGAACCATTGTGCTCATCTATGTTGCGTATATGCTTGCGCTTTATGAGTTGTGAATTAGCAGAACCATGCTGTCATAGGGAACGCTTTCAACATTGCACTGGTACTTTGTACCTAGTTGATATCATGTTCTTTTGTCTATGGATGTTGTCGGTGTGAAATGAAAGGGGAGCTTGTAAGTCCATGGAGTTATGCATGTGTGTTAGAGAAACGCCAGGGCCGTTGGTCTAATCCATGCTGACATGGTGGAAACCTGCAGCGTAACCATAATGAGCATCTATGAAGCATTCTTCTTATAAAAAAGAGTCTGATATTGATAAAAAAGAGAAAAAGAAAAAAAGAGATTATGAAAAGAGGAAAGAGAGAAAAAAGCACCATATTCCCATGGTAAATAAGAAGATTACTGAGATGTTTGTTGTCTGCTTGCCTTGTCATTTTGATATGGGGATTCTTCCGTATCATCGGGCAAAGGGTACCCTGTTGGCGGTTCTCTATGATACACATATGCTTACGATGACAAGAACTTACCAGTGACTAAACTTGAGTAGCATGAGGAGCGGCCCTCGTATTCAAGGGACATGAGATTCTCAACTTACAACTTGTCAATGCATATCCTCATATTTTATCACTGTAACCTTAATCACCTAAAGATGCCTATGATAGGGGCAATGAGAGCTGAAAGCTAGTAAATATCATAATTTTTGGGAGCTCTTTATGAGACTTGCAATCCCTGCTTCCTTCTGCGAAGGGCCTTTCTTTTACTTTTTAGTTGAGTCAGTAAACCTACTCCCTTCTATCTCAGCAAGTATTTTGAGTTGTTATGTTTCATTCATTCATATGATGATATATTCAATCATGTTTCTTATGTTCCTTGTTTTGCACATTGCTCTTATCTTGATGTTCACTACTTTGAAAGCTATCATTGAAAACCAGTTATTTGTGAACTCCAGCAAATTATCAACTATTCTTCGACCAAGAGCTAAGTTTACCATTACCAATTATGATTGACTTTATGTATCTTTATTGTGTTTCCTTTACTCATTGCAAGTTGAGTTATATAATAGTGAGTTGTCTTCTATTATGATCTATGTATTGATGAATGTGATGCTTCTTGTCCGTATTCTTTTATCGACTCTTCACTCCATAAACCTAAGGTCATGTTTACTGAGCTCAGTTTTGCTTGGGGACAAGCGAAGGTCCATTTTGCATCACTATTCTATGTCATAATTCACTGTTATTCATTGATAAATTTCGTATTGAGAGGTGATACTTATGTTATTTCATCTGTTTTTGCATGGTTGATGACTTTTGGAGCATGGACCACTGCAGTCAGGATTCTGATGGAAAAGGTGTTGATTAGAGGCAAAAATCGCGAAGATCAGAAAATCCAGGAAAATATACGGAAAATCCTATTTTTCCAGAAGACAAAGGAAGCCAGAAGGGGGGCTGGAGATGGGCCACAGGGGGCCCACACCACCCCCTGGCGCGGGCCAGCCCAGGCCGCGCCACCAGGTGGTGTGGCCGCCCTAGTCCACCCCTGGCACTCCCCTCTGGCGTATATTATCCTCCCGAAACCCTAAGACTCGAGGAGCAACGACAAAAAGATTCTGCCGCCTCTGCGGGGCGGGAAACACCAAGAGAGAAAGATCTCTCTGGTAGATAGATTTCTGCCGGGGGAATTCCTTCCCGGAGAGGGGAGATCGTCGCCATCAACACCACTATCAAGCTGGACTTCATTGGGATCATCATCATCACCACCATCATCACCATCAGCACCCTCATCACCATCTCCATATTGTTGTAACAATTGGGTTGAATCTTGCATAGTTCATAGGGGAAACTTTCCCGGTGCTGATTACTCTTTGTAGTTGATGCTATTGAGTGAACCATTGAATTATTGTTTATGTTCAGATTGTTATACATCATTATTCCATCTCTGATCATGATCCATATGATGTCTTGTGAGTAGTTCGTTTTGTTCTTGAGGACATGGGAGAAGTCATGTTGTTAGTAGTGGAGTTGTGTTGAGAAAGATTCAATAGTTTGATATTTTAGTTGTGGTGTACTTCTTCTAGTGGTGTCATGTGAACATCGACTACATGACACTTCACCTATATGGGCCTATGGGAATGCATTGTGTATTTGGCTACTAATCGTAGGGGTTGCCGGAGTGACAAAAACCTGAACCCCCGTTAGGAAACCATTGCACAAGGGACGTAAGGGTCTTAGAGTTTAAAGCTGAGGTTAGGTTTCTACCTTAATTACTTTCTTGTACTTACGGATGTTTGCAAGGGGTATAATCACAAGTATGTATTAGTCCTAGGAAGGTCGGTACATTAGCACAGGTTCACCCACACAACACTTAGCAAGCTAAAGAAGATTAATTAACTATATGAAGCGAAAGCACTTGACTGTCTTCCCATGTGTCCTTGAGAACGTTTGGTCATCTTAAGTAATACAACCGGCTTGTCCTTTGCTGCATAAAGGATTGGGCCACTTGCTGCATTTATTCCTACTGTCTTTTATTTACTCGTACTTTGTTTACTTGCTTTATCAAAAACCCCTAAAAATCCGTTTGATAAGTATTTGCAGAGAATTCCTGATCCATACCACTAGCGAGCACCTTTTGCTCCTTGTTGGGTTTGACACTCTTACTTATCGAAAATACTGCGATACCCCCCTATACTTGTGGGTCATCAACCATCTACCACTGAGTACCTCAGTGGAAGCGAGTCCTGCATCACCTTCAACAAGCGCGACCATCCGCCCCAAGTACCTCGTCTAGGCCACTGTCCCCTCGTACTCAAGGCACAAATTGGAGGCATCGACATGAGCCGCGTCTTCATGGACGGCGGAAGCGGCATCAACCTTATACTCGCGAGTACCTTGCGATCAATGAGGATCCCTCTGACTTGCTTAGAGGCCTCAGACACAACATTCCACGACATTGTCCCAGGCAAGGGCGTGTATCCCCTTGGCAAAATCAACCTCGACGTTATCTTTGGCACGCCGAAAAACTTTCGGCGCGAGCGCATCGACTTCGAGGTCATCGACTGGCCCTCACAGTACCACTGCATCCTCGGACGTGTCGCGTTCGCTAGGTTCACGGCAGTGCAACACTACGCCTATCTGTAGATAAAAATGCCAGGCCCTAATGGCGTCATCACAGTCAACGGGAGCTTCAAGAGGTCCAACAGTTGCGACAGGGAATTCAACAGAAATTCCCAGTCCTTCGGCATGCAGGAAGAACTTGTGAGACTAAAGGAGTCGATAGACAACAGTCTGCCTCCCCTAAGCCGACCAAGTTCACCCGACCTATCTTTCGACTCATCGGTGCACACAAAGAAAGTTCAGGTCCACCCATCGGATCCCGCTAAGACGGCCCTCATCGCCAACAATTTGAGTCCTGCATAGGAACTCGCGCTCGTCGAATTCCTCCGGGAGCACTGGGAAATCTTCGCCTGGTGTCCAGCAGACATGCCAGGAGTTCGCAGGGAATTCGCCGAGCACGCACTTGTACATTGCAAATGTATCTATAATTTTTGATGTTCCATGCTTGGTTTTTATCTACTTTCTTATGTTTTGTTCCAACTTTGGAGTACTTTTACACACTTTCTGGGACTAAACTATTAACAAGATGCCACAGTGCCAGTTGCCTGTTTTCTGCTGTTTTTGGTTCCAGGAAGTCAGAAAATGAATATTCTCGGAATTGGACGGGACAAAAGCCAAAGTTGATATTTTACCGGAAGACTCACGGAGCCAGAAGACGAGACGGAGAGGGGCCACAGGGCGGCCACACCATGAGCTGGCGCGGGCTAGCCCTGGCCGCGCCACCTGGTAGTGTGGCCCCCCTGGCCGCCCACCGACTTTGTCTCTTCGCCTATAAGAAGCCTCCCGAGGCACAAACCCTAAATCATCAAGCCTCCAGCCACGAAAAGTTCCGCAGTGCCGCCGCCACCGAAGGGGAGATTCGGGGGACAGAAAGTCTCTGTTTCGGCACCCAGCCGGGACGGGAAAGTGCCCCCGGAGCCATCTCCATCGATCTCCACCACCATCTCCATCTCCATTGCTGATTCCCATGATGAGGAGGGAGTGGTTCTCTCTCGAGACTAAGGGTTCTACCGGTAGCTATGTGTTCATCTCTCTCTCTATGCATAATCATATTGTGATCATGAGCTTGTAATCTATAGATCTATTCTGCTACTCAAGTGCTTTAATGAATCTCTGCTCTCCCCATGTGTGTGAAAGTGACAGCGTGCTCACCATGGTGGCACTTAGGCTAGAGATTACAGATACTTGTTATGAGTTATATTTGGAGTTGGACGTCTTTATGAAATTGTGGTGTTTGTTGGAATCATCTAGTACTCAAGGTGACAGTGTGGGGTTTTCTAGATGGGAAAGGCTTACTTTGAGGTGTGCTGTTATAGCCCTACCATCGATTAGAGTGTCCAACCGGAGAGTAGATAAGAGTAGTATCATAAAGAGAAGATATTTATATGAGAGTGTTCACTAGTGAAAGTATGATCCCTAGGCCTTGTTTCTAAGCATTGAAACACCGTTTTCTATTAGATCTGTTATATGTTTGCTTGCTTCCATCTTTATTTCAGTTTGCCTTTAGTCTTTTCCACGCCATCAAGTTATTTGCTAGCACCGTTACCACTTATAATTATCCATACCACTTGTATTTCACTATCTCTTCGCCGAACTAGTGCACCTATACACCTGACAAGTGTATTGGGTGTGTTGGGGACACAAGCGACTTCTTGTATATTGATTGCAGCGTTGCTTGAGAGGGAATACCTTTGACCACTTCCTCCCTGAGTTCGATAAACCTTGGGAGATCCACTTAAGGGAAAACTTTCTGCTGTTCTACAAACCTCTGCACTTGGAGGCCCAACAACTCTCTACAAGAATAGAAGTGCGTAGACATCAAGCTATTTTCTGGCGCCCTTGCCGGGGAGGAAAGGTAAAAGGTATTCACACCGGAGGATTAAAGAAGAAGAACCTCCCACGGCAAACGCCTATTCTCTGGTGTGAGTGCTCGAAGTTATTTCCTTTAGATTCTGCAATTTTGTCTTTTTGTTTCTTGTTTTCACTAGTTAGGATTAATGGAAAACAACAACAAAATTAGAGAGCTTTATAGTATTTATCTTTAGTTAGGACATGAACTGTTTGAAGAGAAAATTAAAAAACCTATGGAACTTTATTTGCATGCTAATAGCAATATTGTTAGTATGAATTCTTTGGACACCATTATTGCTAATGCTATGGAAAAGTCTAAGATTGGGGAAGCTAGTTTTTATGAAAATGATCTTTTTAGTTCCCCAACTTTGGAAGATAACTATTCTATTGCTTATGATGATACCAAACCTCCAATATACGATGATTACAATGATCAATATGATATTTTCAGTCCACCTAATATTGAGGAGGAAATTAATTATGACTACAATATGCCTCCTATATTTGATGATTATGGTGATGAGAATAATAATGATAGCTATTTTGTTGAATTTGCTCCCACTATGATTAATAACAAGGACTATGCTTATGTGGAGAGTATTAATTCTTTTATGCATGTGGCTCATGATAAGAATGTTTTATGTGATGGTTATATTGTTAATTTTATTCATGATGCTACTACAAGTTATTATGAGAGAGGGAAACATGGTTTTATGTGTCTCAACAATATTAAGTTTCCCCTCTTTATGTTGAAAGTCTTGAAATTGCACTTGTTTTGCTTTCCTATGCTTGTTGCTTTGTGCTTTCATGACTTGTTTCTTTACAAGATTCCTATGCATAGGAAGTGGGTTAGACTTAAATGTGCTTTGAATATTCTTCTTGATACTCTCTTTTATTTCAATTCATATTTCTTATGTGAGCATCTTCTCAAACTATCAAGCCTAACTTAAAGGCATTACAGAAAAGTACTTATTGGGAGATAACCCAAAAGTTTTAGATAAGTCTTGGAAGCTATTACCTCTGTAATAACCTCTCCTTATCCTTTTTATTTGCTTTTTGTGCCAAGAGTAACCTCTAATGAGAGTGAAGTAATGATTGGGAAAGTTGCTGTCCCGAAACAGATTTATGTGCTTCACCGTAAACATTCGTGAGAGATCTCTGTATGTCGGATTGAGCTGTAATTTTTTGTTCTTCTGACCCAGGTTGTGATATAACTTTCATTAGTTCAACACTTTTTCATTTGAGCAACAGAAGATCTTCTAAAAAAATCGTCTTTACCTGCTGGTCTGTTTTGACAGATTTCTGCCTTTATTTGCATTGCTTCTTGTTAGTTCCCTTTTGAGTTTTTTTGGGGAATTGAGCTTTTTGAGGGAAGTGCTACAGTAGCTAGTGTTCTAATGAAAGTTTTATTGGTGTTAGAACTGAAACTAAGGACCTATTATCTTGAGTGCACTAATGTTGCTAATAAAGATTGTGTGAAGTTTTGTATGAATGAAAAATTTCAGGTGTATGGAAGGAACGAGTAATGAGATGAAGGATAGACTAAAGCTCAAGCTTGGGGATGCCACGCATGTCACACCAAGAAATATCCAAGAAGTACATGCGTCAAAGCTTGGGGATGCCCAAGGCATCCCCCTCTTCATCAATAAAAATCTCAGGTTTCTTCCAAACACTTCATTTTTATTGCTTCATGCATAGTTGTGTTGTTCTTGGAGCGTCTTTGTTTTCGTTTTTTGTTTTTCGTTTGCTTTGGTTTGCTTAGTTTGCTGAATAAATTGGTTGAACCCCCTCTTTCATACATTGGTTTTCAAATAGTTTGGTTTGGTTTGGAAAAGAGTAGGAAAGTTCATGCTTATGTGGTAAAGAGAGTTTGTTTTTGACTTGGCCTATGCTTTTTCATGCCATGCTTGATATTGTTTTGGCTTTATGCTTAGTATTCTTTGTTGTAGCATGACTTGTTATAGACAATTGAGATTGCTTAATGTGCCTTGGATGAATCATGCGTTGTTTTAGCATATTAAAGCATAGTATAGTGGTATTCTCCTTTGATGCTTTATTTGGGTTGACTTGGCGCATGCTCACACCATGTTATGACTATCTCAAGTCACCATAGCCTTTATGATCCTTTAGTTTTCAACTTGTAGTATCACTTTATGCTTTGATCAATGATGTTTTGTCGCTCTGCATGATTATGGCCATTATTGCTCTCTTAGTTTGTCGCTCCTAGTCTTTTGCTAGACTCCACAACCAAGTATGAGTTCCACTCATGCATCCAACTCCTTAAATCAAGTTTTTCCAAAGAGTCCACCATACCTACCTACTAGCTTATGCTATTCCAAGTATATTCATGCTTTTGTTTACCTTCCAAATTAAGCTTGTTATGAGAAAACTAGTGATTAAAGCTCTCACGAACTTGATGGCACACTTTACTTTTTTTGCATCTAATAAACTTGAACCATTGGGTCCTTCTTTGTTGCGTATATGCTTGGGCTTTATAAGTTGAAATTAGCAGAACCATGTTTCATGGGGAACGCTTTCAACATTGCACTTGTACTTTGTACCCCGTTGATATCATGTTCTTTTGCTTACGGATCCCGGCGGTGTGAAATAAAAGTGGAACTTGTAAGATCATGGAGTTTGTATGTGTGTTACAGAAACGCCTGGGCCGCTAGCCTAAGCCATGCCTAATCATGGTGGAAACTTGCAGCATCACCATAATGAGCACTCTATGAAGCATCCTCAATAAAAACCTATGCAAATAGCAAATAAAAAGATCGCTGAGATGCTCATTGTCTGCTTGCCTTGTCATTTTGATTATGGGAAAGCTCCCGTATCATGTGCAAGGGGTACCCCGTTGGCGGTTCTTAATGATACACATGTACTTACAATGACAAGATCTTACTCGTGACTGAAGTTGAGTAGCATGAGGATCGGTCTTCGTAAGTAAGGGGCATGAGATTTCGGGTTATAACTTGTCAAGCATATCCTCTTAGTTGTGTCACTTTAACCTTAATCACCTTAAAGATTCTTATGATAGGGGCAATGAGAGCTGAAAGCTATAACTACCATAATTTTTGGAAGCTCTTTATGAGACTTGAATCCCTACTTCCTTCTATGAATGCCTTTCTTCCACCATTATATTGAGTCTCCATCTTCTATCTTTATGCACCTACTTTGAGAGCATAGTGGCCATTCTTAGTTCTATGTGCATTGTCCCAAGACTTGTTGATTGATGCATAGCTATGATATTGCTTGTTTTAAACTATTTGTATCTAGTCATTCTTATGAACTTTGAAGGTGTTCTATGCATTTATATTTGCTACTCTATTGAGGGACAAGCTGAATACTATTATGCTATGTTTTCTTTATGTGAAACAAACAAACGTCTTGCAAAGCATTGTTCTTCATGAATCTTTTGTTTGTGCCTTTTCATGTTGCATCATAGTTTCTTTGTCTTATTGCTAGAACTTTGTCTTTCATGCTATGTTGAAGTACTATGATCCCACCTTTGAATGTTTTATAAATACTTTGATCAAGTCTTTGATGGTGCATGTCACCTCAAAAATTATTCTTTCTTTTTATCACTTACCTACTCGAGGACGAGCAGGAGTTAAGCTTGGGGATGTTGATACATTGCAACTGTATCTATAATTTTTGATGTTCCATGCTTGGTTATTATCTACTTTCTTATGTTTTGTTCCAACTTTGTAGTAGTTTTACACACTTTCTGGGACTAGCCTATTAACAAGATGCCACAGTGCCAGTTGCCTGGTTTCTACTGTTTTGGTTCTAGGAAGTCAGAAAATGAATATTCTCGGAATTGGACGGGACAAAATCCAAAGTTGCTATTTTATCGGAAGACTCACGGAGCCAGAAGACGAGACGGAGAGGGGCCACAGGGCGGCCACACCATGTGGTGGCACGGGCTAGCCCTGGCCGCGCCACCAGGTGGTGCGGGCCCCCTGGCCGCCCACCGACCTTGCCTCTTCGCCTATAAGAAGCCTCTCGAGGCATATACCCTAAATCATCAAGCCCCCAGCCACGAAAAGTTCCGCAGCACCGCCGCCACCGAAGGGGAGATTCGGGGGACAGAAAGTCTCTGTTCCGGCACCCTGCCGAGACGGGGAAGTGCCCCCGGAGCCATCTCCATCGATCTCCACCACCATCTCCATCATCGTTGCTGATTCCCATGATGAGGAGGGAGTAGTTCTCTCTCGAGGCTAAGGGTTCTACCAGTAGCTATGTGTTCATCTCTCTCTATATGCATGATCATATTGTGATCATGAGCTTGTAATCTATAGATCTATTCTGCTACTCAAGTGCTTTAATGAATCTCTGCTCTCCCCATGTGTGTGAAAGTGACAGCGTGCTCACCATGGTGGTACTTAGGCTAGAGATTACAAATACTTGTTATGAGTTATATTTGGAGTTGGACGTCTTTATGAAATTGTGGTGTTTGTTGGAATCATCTAGTACTCAAGGTGACAGTGTGGGGTTTTCTAGATGGGAAAGGCTTACTTTGAGGTGTGCTGTTATAGCCCTACCATCGATTAGAGTGTCCAACCAGAGAGTAGTTAAGAGTAGTATCATAAAGAGAAGATATTTATATGAGAGTGTTCACTAGTGAAAGTATGATCCCTAGGCCTTGTTTCTAAGCATTGAAACACCGTTTTCTATTAGATCTGTTATATGTTTGCTTGCTTCCATCTTTATTTCAGTTTGCCTTTAGTCTTTTCCACGCCATCAAGTTATTTTCTAGCACCGTTACCACTTATAATTATCCATACCACTTGTATTTCACTATCTCTTCGCCGAACTAGTGCACCTATACACCTGACAAGTGTATTGGGTGTGTTGGGGACACAAGCGACTTCTTGTATATTGATTGCAGCGTTGCTTGAGAGGGAATACCTTTGACCACTTCCTCCCTGAGTTCGATAAACCTTGGGCGATCCACTTAAGGGAAAACTTTCTGCTGTTCTACAAACCTCTGCACTTGGAGGCCCAACAACTGTCTACAAGAATATAAGTGCGTAGACATCAGCACTAAATGTTAACCCAGACGCAAGGCCAGTCAAACAAACAATTCGGCGACTATCTGAACCAAGAGCAAAATCAGTCGAAATGGAGATCAACAGACTCCTCGACGCCAAATTTATACGCGAGATCAAGGAAAGCACTTGGCTCGCCAACACGGTGCTAGTACCAAAGAAAGACACGGATATCCTGCGGATGTGCGTGGACTTCACCTCTCTGAATAAACACTGCCCAAAGGATCACTTCCCGCTACCACGAATCGACCAAATCATCGACTCCACCGCGGGATGTGAGCGCCTCTGCTTCCTCGACGCCTACTCAGGCTACAACCAGATTCGAATGAAGGAGGAAGATCAAGAAAAAACGGCGTTTACAATGCCTTTTGGTGTGTTCTGCTACAACACAATGCCCTTCGGGCTGAAGAACGCAGGAGCCACCTAGCAGCGATGCATGCAGGCTTGCCTCAAGAACCAACTTGGTCGCAACATCCAAGTCTATGTTGATGACATAGTAATCAAGACCAAAGAGGAAGCCTCGCTAATCGACGATTTGCGCGAAACCTTCACCAACCTCGACCGCTACCGGATCAAGCTCAATCCGGACAAATGCTCTTTCGGCATACCATCGGGGCAACTACTCGGATATCTTATATCCGTGAGAGGGATCGAGGCGAACCCGAAGAAAATAAAAGCCATACTGGCCATGGAGAAGCCGAAAAACGTAAGGGGTGTCCAACAGCTGGCTGGGCGAATCGCGGCTCTCAGTCGATTCATCAGTCAGATGGGTGAAAAGGCACTGCCCTTCTACCAACTCCTCCGCAAAGCTGACAAGTTCGAGTGGACAAACGAGGCGCATGAAGCATTCAAAGACCTCAAACGCCTGCTATCCACCTCGCCAGTACTGGTGACCCCATGCAAAAGGGAAGCATTGTTTCTATACATCTCCACCACCAACCAGGTGGTCAGTACAGTGCTCATAGTAGAACAAGCCAAGGAAAACAAGGTCCACGGGGTACATCGCCCAGTCTATTACCTCAGTGAGGTACTTACGCCAACAAAACAGCGGTACCCGCACTACTAGAAACTGGCGTACGACGTCTTCATGACATCTCGGCGACTGCGCCACTATTTCCAGGAACACCCAATCGTGGTAGTCAATGACGCCCCGCTTGGGCATATCCTCAACGACGCCACCGGACGGGTCACGCTTTGAGGAATCGAACTGTCTCCACGAGACATCACATATGAAAAACGCGACGCAATCAAGTCGCAAGTTCTCCCTGACTTCCTCGTGCACTGGATGGAGAATCAGCTCCCTGAAAAACCAGATATGTCCTACCTCTGGACAATGCACTTCGATGGATCCAAGCGGAAGGACGGAGCTGGCGCAGGTGTCATACTGACATCGCCCCAAGGAGACAAGCTGAAGTATATTCTGCGAATGTAGTTCACTGCCTCCAGCAACGAAGCTGAATACGAGGCCCTGCTACACGGGATGAGGATGGCAAAAGCCTGCGGCGCCAAGAGGCTCATAATATATGGCGACTCCAAGCTGGTCATCAACCAGACAATGCATGAGTGCGATGCACTGAACAATAACAAGATCGCTTACAGCGACCTCTACGACACACTCGAAGGGGACTTCGACGGTTGCGAACTATGGCACATCGGCCGCGAAAGCAATGAAGAGGCGGACGCACTCGCCAACATAGGCTCCACCTGCGCCCCCATACCACCTGGGGTATTTCTCGAGCACATCTGCGAACGCTCCATCAAGCCAAAGGCCGCAAAGAAGAAAACAAGCGCAACAACGGACTCGGGGTTGCGCCGTCCAATGAGCCAATGGCACTCGACGACCTGGAGCTGGACATAGGACTCGAAGGACCAATGAGCGTCATGATGATCGAGACATCCTGGACCCAACCATACATTACGTACCTCCTCAGCAAGAGGCTACCGGAAGACCCAACTGACGCCGGACACATCGCACGGCACTCCAAGGCATTCGTTGTTATCAACAGTGAACTATACAAGCGCAGCATCACAGGAGTACTCCAACGATGCGTCTTCACGGCAGATGGAAGAGTTGTTCTCCTCGACATCCATGAGGGGACCTGCGGGCACCGCGCTGGCAGTCGCGTCCTCGTCGCAAAAGCTTTACGAGGTGGATTCTACTGGCCTACGGCCATGCGTGACGCCAAGGACATCGTCCAAAAATGCAATGTTTGCCAGCGATTCGTGGACAAACCGCACGCACCTGGAGCAGAGCTCTGACCAATTCCATTGGCCTGGCCCTTCGTGCAATGGGGACTCGACATGGTCGGCAAACTCCCAAGGTCCTCACGAGGAGGCTACGTCTACGTCTTGGTCGTAGTCGACAAATTCACCAAGTGGATAGAGGCCATGCCAGTGACTAATCAGTCAGGGCACATCGCAGTCAAGTTCTTCGAGTCCATCGTCTACCACTTCGGAGTGCCACACAACATCATCACGGACAACGGGACGAACTTCACATCCAAGGAGTTCCAGGAATTCTGCGAGAATATGGGAATCAACGTCAGCTATGCCTCCGTAGCGCATCCACAGACCAACGGTCAGGTCGAAAAAGCTAACGGGCTCGTCTGCGGTGGCATCAAGAAGCGACTCCTCAGACCACTCGAACAGGCCGCAGGCTGCTGGCTAGACGAGCTGCAATCGGTACTCTGGAGCCTATGCACAACTCCAAACAGCTCCACAGGGTACACCCCGTTCTTCATGGTGCACGGGGCTGAAGCGGTGCTACCCGCCGAAGTACGATACAAAGCACCACGTGTGGTTGCTTATAGCAGCATGCGTCAACTCTTGCACTCGAAGACTCTGTCGACCTCCTTGATGAGGCAAGGGAAATCACCGCGGAAAGATCAATGATCTACCAGCACAACCTGCACAACTACCACAGCAGGAGACTACGCCCCAGGTCCTTCGTCGAAGGCGACCTAGTCCTGCGACTGAAGCAGCAAGGGCATCTCAAGCTCGAGTCCCCCTGGGAGGGACCATACGTGATTACATAAGTAATCCCAGGTGGCGCCTATCGCCTTAAAGATTTAGAGACAGGAGTCGCATACTCCAACCTTTGGACGTCACGCAGCTGCGACACTTCTACCCTTAGTCATTTTTGTTTTTACATTGCAAATAAGGCTACTCAGCTAAGGCTACTTAGCCACACATTGTACCTCGTACTATCCTGCGAATAAATAAAGCTAAGTGCCCAAAACTCTGTGTTTCTTTTATTCTTTGCAAATTATCCACTCGGGGGTTGCGCCACCTAATACACATCTGTTCTACGAACTAACGCGATATCCTGAGTAGCTGACACACCAATCGAAACCCTTGATAAACACCAACCCAGTTGCAACGCACCTGACGGGTTGGCAAGGGGCTGAGATAAACATAAGTCAGGCTAACAAAAATGAATCGCATAGTGCAACACACTCACAAAACATACACGCTAGCAAGCTCTTTATATACATCAATATTAATCAAGCATACACAAGCATATATATAAACTTTACAACACTGGTACAACTATGTGCAGGATACAAACTAAACTATTGTTGCCGCAAAAGAATGTTGGTCTGCTCCTCGAAGAAGTCGACGATCTCCTCCGCTGGGCGATCCACCGCCTGGTAGTGCGGAACCATGTTCCAAGTTGAACCTGCTGGCGGCGCTGGTGGTCCGGCCGCAACTGCTACAACGTCCACATCAGGCATGTGCAGTCGCACCAGCGATAGAGCAGCCTTGGCGCCAGCCACTAACTGTAGCCGTACACACTCGCGGACCGCACTCAAGTCCTGTAATTTAGCAAGAAGGGCCAGCAGGCTCGATGGAACAACGTCTAGTGGGAACATCGTCTGGTAAATATTCTTCAAGCATGATTGCGACTTCTTTAAGAAGTGCAGCACTCGGGATGCACAATCTTGCAGGGTCGCCAACGCGATTGCACGATCATGATCCACCCAGAACTATCCACTAGCCTGAAGCTGCTCTTGGGTCAAGTCATTCATGCGAATAGCAATCCTATCCTTCGCATCTTGTGGATGGCGCGCACTAAAAACTATACCAGGCAAAGGTAGAAGTATGAAGACAATGAACTACATCGAGTGACTACAGGGAAAAGATAAGAAAACTAACATTTGAATTGGTCGCCTAGCTGCGTCACCTTCCCCAGCAGATATTGTTCTCGGGCGACGGCTTTCTCCGCCCTTGATTTCCATACATCCGCGTTACCGCGGAGCACTGGCAATTCACGCTCCAACTGCTTCACGCGGTCACGCAGTCGCGAGAGAAGAGACAGCTCATCCACCCTTGAGCGCGGCGACGCCAAGGTGTCATCAGGGGGTGGCGAATCCCGAGGTTCCCTCAAAGGATTACTCGATGTGCCCTATCACAAGTCAATCAAGAGACAATAAGAAGACCAAGGCAAAGCACAGAAAAAAGGATTCGAGTGCATTCAAGACCGACAAAAGTAACAACAGATACACTCGCCAAAAGGCATGTCTTCAACAAAAGAAATATGCTATTTAACTATTACAAGGCGCGATTACTGAGGAGCAACTGGCTTCTTCGACTTAGACTTCAGCTTTGGGGGCCTCATCGAGTCTGTGGCAGTATCAGAAGCCATAGACTTCCCGCCGACCCTCGACGTCGTAGCCTTCACCGCCTTCTTGGCTCGCTAAAGCTCCTCAGAGTACTTCACAACTGTATTGATCAGCTGCGGCCTGTACTTGCCACAAGCAGTTTCGAAAGGAGGGAAGACTACCTGCTGGCTATCCGTGCCGACAGGCATCACGTTGGAAACCGCTGCAGGATCAACTTCGACTCCGTGGGCTTGAACCATTGCGAGTGACATTGAAGCACCAGCCGCACGGAGCGAGTTCTTGAAGCTCGCCGGAATGCCCCCGGCAAGGGACTCCACCAGCTCATCTATATTTTCGATCAGCTCAACCTTGGGTGCCAGCTCCTCCCGAAGGCGACTAAGCACGCCCTTGGTCTTGGCGAGCGTCCCCTGCACGGCAGCACTGCGGTCTTCGACTGCTGAAATGGCGCCCGCCAACGCATCATCGCGACAGAGTGCCTGCGTGTCAAAGCTCAAACCGCTGGCATCTACAAAAGAAACAAGCATCAGCACAAAAGTCAGCATGACAACAAATTCGAAAGAAAAGACACGACGAAAACTTAGACAAGGGCATACCTGAGAGAGCCTTGGCAATCGAGAAAAGTTGTTCTTCGAACACCTTCTCCCTATCTGTGATGGAGGCGCGCAGATCCTCTTCGCGTTTTCGTGATTCGTCCAGCGTCGTGATCGCATCATCGCGACTCTTCACAGCCGTGGCGAGCGTATTTTCCAGGGAGGCGGCGTCGCGAAGAAGTGCATTATGGTCAGCTCAAAAACAAACAAAGGATAGACTGTTAGTCGAATATATCACAAGGATGCAGAAGAAAAATTAAAAAAACACTCACTTTCAACCGCGTGATGGCGATTATCCAGCATTACATGCTGGCGACCCATCACCAGCACCTGCTCCGCCAGGAGAGCGGCTTCCTTCACAAGGAGCTGTAATAAAGGAAACAGTAAAGGATCAACATATGGCATAGATAAAAATTCGACTGCAACATCAGAAGAAGAGATACTACACGTACATGATCCTCCAATGACTCAGAAGTTGATTGACGCGCAGTCGTCCGGGCAACCATCCGATGCTCCACATCATGTGGAGAACTTGATGAATGCCCGGAGTGGGCCGCCAATGGAGGGGAAGGAGCGTGTTCAACCTCTTTCTTGGCCTTGAAGGTTGCGACTCCATATTCCTTCACAAATTGGACGTTGCCAGAAGATGACGACGCCGGCTGATTGAAGACCAAAACCAGCATCAAGAGAAGGCAACTCGAAAACAAGAACCAAAAGGAAAACTTTTATACTTACCAATCAAACTTGTCAAAATCGAAGGTTTGATCCCCCGACTCTGACGACGACTCCTTCGGCAGCCGCATCTTCTTGCGGGAAGGTGGCGCCACGACACTCACAGGAACGACCGGTATCAGTGACTCAACACCAACAACTGCACCTTCTAGAGTAGAAGGAGACGACGCATCCGAATCCTCGCTGCGCGAACGCTTGCGAGTGTTCGGACTACCCAACTCGGGGGCTTCCTCCTCCACATCAGATGGGACGGTCGACTCCGACTCGTCCTCTTCCAAGGCTTCGCGAGGGATAACCCCCTCAGGTAGAGGGGGCATACAGGGTGACACCCTCCAATCCTGCATACAGAGAACAAATTAGCACAAACCAAGCAAAGAGAAGCATTCGACAAATAAAGCTACTTCGTAGCACAATCATACCTCAGGAGGAGGATTAGCAGCATCGAATGGCGGTACGACTGGTTCACTGGGGAGCACATCCTTGGCGGTGTAATTGGTGACCAGTCGCACCCTCTTATCTACCTCACTCGCGGAAATGCCATCGGCAGATACACGAGTGACATCGTCCGCGCCAGCCCACTGGAACATAGGGTGGACTCTGGCCTGCAGGGGCTGGACGCGATAGCGCAACCATGTGCGAATAAGGGCGCAGCCTCCCTCCTCTTTACCCATGCGACTCTCGAGGTCGCAGACACGCTCGTACAACACATCTGTCTCCGCGGACTCGTCGGGCATCACTATGTTCTTCCAGGAGCGCCTCCTCTTGCATGACGTCACGGGATCGAAGGGCACGAGTACGAAGTGGTCTCTATCGGCCTTCTGGTCGCGGATGTAGAACCACTTGTCCCTCCACCATTGGACGAACGCCATGAGCTTGATGTCGAAGTAGGTGACGGAGGAGTCGACGTAGATACCGCAGCCGCCTACATCGTAGACTACGGAGCCAGACGCTGATTGGAGTTTCAGCTTGAAGAGACGCTTAAAGAGACCAAAGTGCGGACTCGCAAAGAGTAATGTAGCAAGCTACATGGAGGATGGAGTTGGGGGACAACTGATGCAGCTGGAGCCCATAGAAACAGAGAAGGCCCCTGAAGAAAGGATGCAGGGGCAACGAGAGACCACAGATGATGAACGCTAGGAACATCACCTGAAAGCCAGCAGGCGGAGAGGGGATTACCTCGCTGCCAGGGACGCGCGCATCAGCAACTGCATCTGGCATAGAAGACGGAGATCAGAGGACTTGATCATGGATGCGCGCCACGTGCCATTGGTGACGCGAGTGCCCGCACCTTTCTTCTTCTCAGCAACGGCGGCGCTAGTGCCCACAGCGGCGGAGCTTCCCTTCTTCTTGGCAGCAACAGTGATGGCGACAGATTCTGCCACGGCACCTCCCTTCTTCTTCTTCCCCATTCTACGGTGGTGGTGTGACCGGAGAAAGTAACTGGGGAATATGCGCAGCTGGTCTGCATCGCGAGAAAGATGAGCACAAAGGAGCAGCAGCAATGGCGACGGAGGTAAAGGCAGAGAAAAGAAGCAGATGTGAAAATTTACAATCGCAACATCGCTACTTAACCCCCTGGAAGATGCAATCTAACGGCCAGGAAAAACCCTATCAGACGCATGGCGCTCATCGTGATCAACACGTGGAAGACCTGAAGCGTGAACCGTCCCCCACTACCCCATTACATGCGGAAATCGAGGAGGCGCAGTTAAAATAGAGATTATGCACGCTCGGTCAAGTCAGAGTCAGAAAGTAGGACCCACCGCTCGTCACGTCCCGTCAAACTCGCTCACGCGGGCAACTGAGGTCATCACATCGTCAGCACTGACGTCATCCAAAACTATGTCGCAGAAGACTTCGATTACTTTAGTCCTTGCTCGAGTCTTCGACTCCACCAAGCACTCGGGGGCTACTCCCATAGGGAGCGCTTGTCGTGCACCCTACGATTTTTCTTTTCTTTTTTATAGGAACATGGACAATCAAAGTAAACCCAACCACTCGAATCCGCAATTCGACTATGGACATGGCTTACTCCCATAGGGAGCGCCGAAAACAAATTCGACAGAAACAAGCAAACAAAAGATGACAGCAGTCGCAAAAGTTCTTTAGTCCCTACCTGAGTCTTCGACTCAACCAGGCACTCGGGGGCTACTCCCATAGGGAGCCCTGGTCACGCACCCTATGATTATTTGTACATTGTACTGTGTGTTGATAACATCCACACTCGAGGTTTATGGCGACACCGCCTCATATTTTCCCTACAAAGAGACTGTGTCTCCTGGGTCACCCGAATCATCTCCGCGATGACCAAAAATCCAGATGTCACGCTTGCAGCGTGAAGGTAAGACCTGAATAAGGCCAGGCAACGCATTTGCTGCGCACTACCAGAAATATATCCGTGCCTACAAGTACGATGAACATGCCTTGACGGACGCGTCGAGTGCTCACATCCATATACTGGAATTCGACTCCTGTAAGACCTCCGAGGCTTGAGTCGAATTACACCAGCACTTTTCCGGATTCGAGTTCGGGGACTCGAGTTCGAGTAGATTGCGTTGTTTTACCCTAAGGTAGTTAACTGATACCGATACCTCGGTTAAATCAGGCACGCACATCAATAGTCCCTATGGCACAAACAGAACAGTTGAAATATACTCATCCATGCACTCGAAAAGCTTCATAAAGTCTCCAGTCGAATCTGCGATTCCACTGGACACTCGGGGCCTACTGACATGGGTATACCCTACAGGTACTCGAGATTGGTATATACGGCCTGTATACAGCGGGAGCCCACGGTGTCGCCAAGGCCCAAATAGAGAACTCGAGTAACATGCAGACTCTTGATTGCTTGAAGAGCAAGAAGAAGCTAAAGATAGAAAGTTCAAAGGGAAAAACCCTAACCTGTAACCGACTCGACCTGCTACCCGAGACCTGGCCTATCTATATAAAGGCCAGGAGGGGGTGGCGAGGAGGACACACGCAACCCTAGTTTCCACAATCTACGCTAGATTACATCTGTGCACCATTGTAATCCTCGATTCCTTCAATAATTCCACGAGCAGACAAGTAGGAGTAGGAACCTCTATGAGGCCTGAACCTGGGTAAATCTTTGAGTCCCCTGTGTGCTTGTTTACTAGCCGATAGATGTCTTCAGCGCTCCCTCCTTCTCCAAAACCCAAGTCCATAACAATGGGCATTAATGAGTTAAACCCTTGTCAGAGTGAGAGGGGGGCCTTTTATAGGAGAAGTAGGTGCCCCTCCACCTCCCTCATTCATGTGGTGGTAACCCCTCCACATAAATATGCCCCTTCACATTCTCTATTAAAGTCTCCACTTTAAATGCATAGAATTTCTCCAAATTTCATGCTCCCTCATTTAATAAAACTCTTTTATTAGTTTTATTCATAATTTTGTTAATTAATTTAATTGAAAAACATTCACATAAAACCCCCTACAACATTTCAATATCACATGCAGAACCAATTTCAGCAATTTCACCTGAAACAATTTCGGTGTCTATTGAAATAATTCCAGCGATTTGAAATTCTTTCGTCTAGAACATATTTGCTCCAAATGGTGTTTGGCAACCCTTAAGTGTGTCACCCTATGGTTCACGAATAATGCAGACATGATCGAGACCCCTCTCAGATCAATAATTATAAGCGGGACCTGGAGATCATATTGACTCCCACACATTCAATGATGACTTATGTGATCGAGATAACCTTTAACGATAGTAACTAAATCCCTTTGTCTTGCGATATATTACATGTCCGAGATTCGATCATCAGTATCTCAATACTTAGTTTGATCTCGTTACCGACATGCACTCTTTTCTTGTTCCCGTGATATAACATCCTAGTGATCACATCACTTGCTTGCAAGCTATCTTAATGTGATATCACCGACAGGGCCCAGAGTATATCTATCCGACATCAGGATTGATAAATTCCACTCTTGATCCATGAGCCTCAACATAACACCTTCGGAATACCCGAATCGATCTTTATAATCACCCTGTTACGGTGTGACGTTTGATGTTATCAAAGTATTCTTCCGGTGTTAGCAATTAACATGATCTCATGGTCTAAGGATAAAGATTACTTCATATGATGCTATAGAAATATAAACATAATGACTTTGATCATAATACTATACTTCAGATGAATGTTCATCACATCATTCCACCAATGCTGTAACCTCGTTATTAACAACATCCAATGTCCATGATCACGAAACCTTGACCATCTTGTTAATCAATGAGCTAGTTTATATGAGAGGCATTACTAGGAACCTTGTATTTTGTTTATGAAACACACATGTATTAACATTTCCAATTAATACACTTATAACATGTAAAATAAACTTTTACCATAAACATGGAATAAGATAATTACAACTTTATTATTGCCTCTCGGGCATATTCCCTTCAGATACGACATCACTCCATCGTTCGTCAAGATTAGATCTATACGGGGTAGAAGAAGGAGCTGCTGTAGGCATTGGTAAAGATCTCCTCCATGCAACAAAGACGATGACGCGAGGAAGAGGAATAGGACCGGGCCAAGGCGGTGGCGGCACAACAATGGTGGCTTGGGCTAGGGCGTGGATTAGTGTGTATTGCCCTTGGCCCTCTCCCCTCAATATGTAGGCGGATTCCTCCATAGAGGAGAGTAGGACTAGGATTCGTATCCTACAAGGACTCCTCCTTTTCCTTTCTTCCACCAATGAGAGAGAGAGGAAATCCGTATTCAATATGGAGTCCTTCCCAAAACCAACCTGGGGGCAAGTTTGAGACCGGGGAGGACTCCTCCCCCCGCACACGGTCTCGCCCTCCCCACCTCCTCCACCCTCCGACCATAGGGAAGGCCCTAGCTGAATCGCCTAGGGTTCCATCCCCCTACACGTGTGGGCCCAGTAGGCCCATGCGGCCCTTCGCCCCATGGGACCCACTAGGATATTAATAAATAATATTTTCTTATTTCTTATTAATATAAATATTTATTCTGAAGCTTTCCAAATTAACTTCCGGACACCTACAGATTAATTCAAAACCTTCCTAAAATATTCCCAGCGTCCTGTTTTAATGTTCAGAACAATTCCGTCCACTCTCAGTGATATCCCGGACTCCTCCGGAATATTCCGAGACACTCCGAAACATCCTTTCAGAATTACTTCATCCAAGTATCTCATTCACACTCACATTCTAAATATCATAGATGTCTTAAGTGTGTGACCTGGTAGGTTCAGGTATTTGCGGACATGTCCGGAACTCATTCCGATGACAATGATTACTATCAGTGTCTTGATACAAGTAGCAACCCCCACAAATAACACAAAGTTCTTTACGTGTGAACCGTGGTATTGAGTCCGATACATATCGTATTGATTCGTCGATATTTTGCATTCCCCGAGATGAAACACTAGGTTATTCTCGTTACCTAGCATGTACTCTTTTCTTTACTCATACCGTACTATCGATGTTCCTGTGTTCAACAACTTGATCACGTGTCCGGTCATATGGTGACAAACATCATAGTACATGAGCGGGTCCAGAGTGTATCTCTCCATCATCAGGAGTATCAATTCCCATAAGCACATCATGTGAATGATCGGCAAACCATCCGGTATGAACACGCATCTACTTTATAGTTACCCCGTTAAGAGCAACGTTTGGAGAATCTTGCCATGTTCATATTGTTCCCAAGTTTACATATGTCTCGTGGTCAAACGATTTCTAGTAAAGGCAATACAAAGTCTTATAAGATTAAACCGATAACTTTATTGATGATGTGTTTCACGGTATCTCATGTTTGGGTCTATCCATCATTGTTGTTCTCCAACAACTTCGATCACATATGTCACTGGCAACTCCACAATCACATTGTCACTTTGCCCATAGTTAGGAAACCGAAACTATCGTTGATATACATACTAGTCATAGAGGCATGACTAGGGATATCTTTTATATGGTGTTTATCATCCCACACATGTATTAGGGGTTTCCTCCAAATACACATTATTCGGAACTAATACAATTATATCACAAAACTATAAACTTAATTCTCAAACAGAAATATGAATAATAACACATTTATTATTGCCTTTAGGACATATTTCCATCAGTTTTTTCTACATACATAGTTAGAACCAAAAGAGAGGATTGTTTATAAGTACATTGGTAATAACTACTAATATGATGCAAATATGATGAAATATGTGATAATAAAGTACAAAGTTCATGTATCATTTTACATGCATCACCCGCTACTCGCCATCCTCATGACTAAAGAGTAAGGCCATCACCACGACCATGTCGCTTGCCGAAAATGCCACGCAGTCCACCTCTCGGGCCCGCTGTCCGGCATCCAAGATATCGCACAAATAGTGTGGCAGATACCACCATGATACATCCCTAGGAATGGACGAGCAAGGGCAATCCAGCCAAACAACTCATGGATAGATCGGAATGACGAGCCTCCCAAGTTAACTCCGTAGCGCCTGAGAGGGGCTGGCGGGCGGTCACCAAATCTAGGTCTTTTTAGCATGGATTTGGCACCTTAGTCACACCATGACCGAGTGGTGGGCTCCCAGGCCCGACAAGAGCCGCTGGAACCATCTAGACAGCAGGGACCGCCCAACCCAAAGCAAGCCAGTATGAGTCAGATCAAGGCCGAGGGCAAGTGCCCCGCCGTTGATGGTCAGCTCCACCTGGTACCGACCATGGTTCTATGAGGAGGAGCCAACACCGCGTCTCATCCTCGCCGTCGCCCGAGATCTGCAGGGGCAAGATATGGGGCCATTGCCGCCACCGACAGCAGGTGCTACGAGCACCACCACCTCTAGATGCGAGAAGCCGCACCCAACGCCGCGCGTCGGCTGGCGCTACGTAGGGCATCACCGACCTCCGCTAAGGAGCACTCCGTCCCGCCAAGATCTCCTTGCGCCGGGAAAGGAGGGCCTGCCGCTGCTAGCACCACGCGGGCTGCGGCGAGAGAGGGGATGGGAAGGGGTCGAAGGCGGTAGCCTGCGAGGAGAGGCCGTTGCTCGGCGGACTGGCTAAATATCCACATGAGCTCATAAAAGATCTTGACAGTTGACTAATCTCACGAACGTTTCACAAAAGATCTGCACGAAAATATGCTCCGATTTAACTACTGGACAAAGAGCAAGACCAAATGTGACGAGGCCATATTTCTTCGGAGAACTGTTGCTATCATCCACAGTGCCGCTAGGTCAGCGGCGGCAGTGCAGCATGGACAGATATAAAAAGTTGGTCAGCCTTTTCTGCGACAGCTCACAGCTTCACAAGGCTTACGTGGCCGTTTTGACATTGTGCTGGATTCTCTGTGCGTGAGTGAGATGCGCCACCAACCATCCTAGAGATATGTAGGTCCGTGGCATGGTGCCCTACATGCTACAGTTCATACTGCAAAGGCTAGGTTGGATTTCTTAGGGCCATTTATTTGGAGTGCCTATGAAATCGCGGAAGGGATCTAGTCCATGTGCCAGTTCATGTGTTTGGTTATTCAATTTATAAAATAAATAAAACCTTCAAATACTATTGACATGTAATAAATATCATGTGGATATACCCCTTGTGAGTATTCATCAATATTTAAAGTTAGTTGTTAATAAAGTGGAAACTTATTCCCTTTGCGCTCTAATGAAATTTAGGTGTCATGTGGATATACTCCTATAAGAGTTGTCATGAGTACTCATCAAAGTAGCCTAGTGATTGGATTGCAGCTGGCGTATCCCAGCGATCGGAGTTCGATCGCTGTTAGGGATGAATTTTTGGAAATTTCACGCTGACCCGCTTCTACTATATCAAAAAATATGTCTAGTTCCTCCTAGCACCATTTCATTTTTCTAATATTAAAATTTAGTTGTCAATAAAGTGGAGAAATTATTTCCTTCATGCTCTAACCAAATTTTGGTGTCAATAAAGTGTTTTCTCTGTCACTCAAAAAGATAAAAAATATACAAATAAATAAATAAATAAATATGTGTTTCCATTATCATTAGAAAGCAAAATAAACAATACAAAAGGGAGGTACATATTTTTCTAAAGCACACGTGCATAAAGACAGCTCCTCCACAAAACCAGTCAAGCAGATAATCATTCAGACAAAACCTTTTGCTTTGTCCTCATAGAGAAAACCATAATCCAAAAAGCCAGCCCACTGCATTTAAATTGGAAAGAAAGTCAATGCCCAAACCCTGGTTGCGGCAACTACTTTACAGCCCACTGTGTGTGTGTGTGCGCGCCCCAGGGGGCAAAAACTAACAGTAAAGCCAATAATAAGGCACCAAACACTTTGTTTTTACTCGGTGGATTGGATGGTTGTACTAAAGCACACACACCGTATACACCCAGCAGCCAGCCAGCCTCACTAAAATAGTGCCAGTACTTTCCTGGTCCAGATCAAAAAGAAGTTGGTGCGCTGCTAGTAGTTCTTGGGTTGGGAGTGAATGCGGCCTCCTCTTCTTCATGATGCCGATGCATTTAGTGCCACTTGCGAGGAGTTTGGTGGGAGGGGGGAGGATCTGAGTGAGTGAGTGAGCTGACTGCATCCCTATCCTCCGAGGAGGGAGTTCTTGCTGGATTTCCATCTCAGTGAGAGAGAGAGAGAGTGGGCATTGATGAGTGAGTGAGTTCTTGGTGCTGTGCAGAAAGCAGAGAAAGTGGAGTCAAATCTTTTCTTTGGGGGGTTTCTTTTCTTTAATTTGAGTTCTTGATCCTGCCAACAAAAGCGAAAGCCCCCGGCTTTTTGTTGGGAAAGGTGGAGGGTGCTGTCATTGCATTTCAAGCCCCTTCCTGCTCCTCCATTTCCGCTTCAGAGGAATCTTAGATATTTCCGGTTCCCCAGCCCCAAATCGGAGGATTTTTTTGAGGTTTCTGCATCCGTCAGCCGCAGTTCTTGGTTCAGGATTTTTTGAGATTTCTGATCCGTGCTGCAGCACTCCCCATTTTTTCTCCAAGGAGAGATCCGGTATTTTTTTCCCACCCACAGCGGCGGCATTTTCTCCGCGCTTGTTTGATCTAAAAATCTCGCCAGAAATCTCAGGGTTTTCCACTCCGCCCCAGGCTCCTCGCTGATCCAGACCGCCACGAAGGAGGAAGAGCTGCGGCGATTTCCCCGTCGCCGATCCGAGAACTCGGGGGACACCGCCCCATGCCATGCATCTCTCCCTGTGGAAGCCGCTCTCCCACTGCGCCGCCATCCTCCTCTCCAAGAACCACCGGCGCCGCGGCCATGGCCATGGCGGCGGCGGCAACGGCAGCCGCCACGACGACCCGTCCTCGTTCCTCCGGCAGCTGCGGGACGCGCTCGATGCCGCGTCGGAGGAGGGCGCCCTCTGCCCGCCGCCGGACGCCGCGGGAGCGGACGCCGACGCGGACGCGGCCGTCACGCGCTCCCGCTCCCTGGCGCGGCTGCGGGCGCAGCGGGACTTCCTCCGCGCCACCGCCCTCGCCGCCGCGGCCGGCCCGTTCCGCTCCCTCTCCGACCTGCCGCTCCTCGCCCACGCCATAGCCACCTTCCTCTCCATGTACCCGGACTACGCCTCCACCGCCGACGTCGACCGCCTCCGCCTCGACCACTACTCCCACCTCGCCGGCAGGGTGTGCCTCGACTACTGCGGATTCGGCCTCTTCGACTCCAGCTGGGACTCCTCCTCAGCCTCCTTCACATTGTCCGAGCTCAATGCCAATCTGAGCAACCACGCTCTCTATGGTGGCGCCGACCCAGGCACCGCGGAGAACGACATCAAGGAGCGGATCTTGGAGTACCTGAATGTGCCGGCTAGCGAGTATGCGCTGGTGTTCACGGTGAGCAGGGGGTCGGCGTTCAAGCTGCTCGCCGAGTGCTACCCTTTCGAGAACAACCGGAGGCTGCTCACCATGTTCGACCACGAGAGCCAGTCGGTGAACTGGATGGCGCAGAGCGCGCGTGCCAAGGGTGCCAAGACGCGTGCCGCGTGGTTCCGCTGGCCCACTCTCAAGCTCTGCTCGACGGAGCTGCGGAAGGAGATCGTGGGCAAGAGGAAGGGCAGGCGGCGGGATGCTGCGGTCGGATTGTTCGTGTTCCCTGCACAGTCCCGGGTGACAGGCGCCAAGTACTCCTACCAATGGATGGCGCTGGCGCAGCAGAACGGGTGGCATGTTATGCTCGATGCTGGTGCGCTTGGTCCCAAGGACATGGACTCGCTGGGGCTCTCGCTGTTCCGGCCGGACTTCATTATAACATCATTCTACAGGGTGTTTGGTTCAGACCCAACTGGGTTCGGTTGTCTTCTGATCAAGAAGTCGGTTATTGGGAGCTTGCAGGGGAGGAATGGCTGTAATGCTTCTGGGATGGTGAGGATTGTTCCAGTCTTCCCACAGTATCTGAGTGACTCCATCGATGAGTTTGATGCGGTGGAAACGGAGGGGCTTGAAGATGATTCTTGCACCCCTAAAGATGAAAATTTAGTGCCTGATGTCCGGAATGGGTCGCAGCTGCCAGCATTTTCGGGCGTGTACACGTCTGCTCAGGTTAGAGAGACATTTGAGAGTGACCCTGGTCGTGACAGCAGCTCGGATAGGGATGGAGCCAGCACCATTTTTGAAGAAACCGAGAGCATATCTGTTGGTGAGGTGATGAGGAGCCCAGCATTCAGTGAGGACTGTTCGTCGGAGAATTCTTTCTGGGTCGATGTTGGCCAGAGCCCACTGGGGTCGGAGAAGTCTGGTCAGTTCAAGAAAGGGAAACTGGGATCACCATTGCCATCATCCTGGTTCACTGGCAAAAGAAGTAACAAGAGGATGTCGCCTAACCTAACGTCTAGGATATCAAGAAGCCCACTTTATGATGGTAATGTGATTTCTTTTGATGCAGCTGTACTATCAGTTTCACAAGATGTAGACTGCCTCAGGGAAGACCCTGAAGAAGAGATCTATGAGAATGGCCGGAGAAATCATTTCAGGCAAGTTAGTGAAATCCAAGAGGAGCCAGAGGTTGAAGAGGTTGCATGCCAACGTGCTATGAACGGTTCCGTGGATCACAAAGAAAGTGCGATAAGAAGGGAGACTGAAGGGGAATTTCGTCTTCTGGGAGGGAGGGATGGAAACAGCAGATTTACAGGGGGTCGGCTCTTCGGTGTCGAAGAGATTGACGGAGCTATAAGCATGGCCCGCAGGGTTTCATTCAACACTGAGGCGAATATGATTGCCGACAGGCTACATCGGGCCTCAGACGCTGCTGAAGCTTCTGGATATCCATTTCGTGACGATGATGCTTGCATAAGTGATGGCTATGATGATGACGGTCAAGACTGGGGCAGGAGGGAACCAGAGATAGTCTGCAGGCACATCGATCATGTTGATATGATGGGGCTCAACAGAACAACTCTCAGGTTAAGGTACCTTATCAATTGGCTAGTAACTTCGCTGTTGCAGCTTAGGCTGCCAGGCTCAAAGGATGTTGATGGAGTCCCTCTTGTCCACATTTATGGTCCAAAGATTAAGTATGAAAGGGGAGCCGCCGTTGCTTTCAATCTGAAACAAAGTGGTGGCACTTTTGTTAATGCTGAAGTTGTTCAGAAGATAGCTGAGAGAAATGGCATATCTCTCGGCATCGGTTTTCTCAGTCATATAAAGATAGACCCAAACCAGAAACTGTTAAATGGAGCACTGGATATACCCGAGGCTTCCTTTTATAAGAATGGCCGCAGAGACAGTAAAAATGTGACTGTAAGAGTTGAAGTTGTGACTGCTTCGCTTGGCTTCCTTACTAACTTTGAAGATGTCTACAAGATGTGGGCATTCATTGCCAAGTTTCTAGATCCTTCATTCCTGGAAAGTGAACGCCTTGCCATAGCTGCTGACCACTCAGAAGGACAAATTTGAGCTTGATGTATGGTTTAGCAACCGACATAGGAGAGGAAGGTGATCTTTCTCCTTCTGTTGAGCCATAGTTTATGTTTTCGAGGGGTAATTGGTAGTGGATTTAGCAGATTTGTTTATTTTTTGCCTAGTTCCTCGACATGCGACTTATTTTTGTGTCATGTAGAGTTTGCTCGAATATGTACCAGCAGCTCATCAGTAGAGCTCCTTTTCCACTGAACAATGTTTGTAAAGCAGCTCATTGGAAATGAAATAGTTTTGAGTGCTTTGTACTGGAATTTATCCGTGATGGGCTTTCACATCTTGTGTTAATTTTTCCTTTTGATGTATTCTTGTTTGTGGTTCCTTCTTAAATTTTGAACTTTATTTGCCTTTTGATAAGTTCATTAAGTGAACTCACAACTGCAAAATGTGGTATTACTATAAGTAAATCATCCAGCTGGAACTGAAGTTTGTCTCATTGTTGTATTGTACAGTGTTGACCTTTTCTCTCTTGTTAAATAGTTTTGGCTGCACCGGTAATAATCTAAAGCTTGAGTGCCTTCTGAACTTTGATCTGAAGAAACCAGTCACAGAGTGCTGTTTCTGTTGTTGTGATCACCTTCTTACTTCGATGTATTCTTGAACATTGTACCATAGCATGACATTCTTATGATCTTGTGTTCTTCTCCCAGTGTGCTCACATGGATAAAAAATTGTTTAACCATTAATGTGATTGTTCCTTTTGTACTAGCAAATCACAATTAGAGACATCCACTACCGATGTATTCGGTGCATGTCTGTCGTCGACCCAGTTAAGAAGGTAACTCAAATTTTCATGGTGTAATTTACTTTGTGTATGAATTTTGATACCCCCCCCCCCCCCCATAAAATATCTTTATGGCCCTTTTATGCTGGTAAACTAAATTTAAAACTCATCACTTATGTCTTGTCAGTGTTCGCTCTAAGTACAAGTTTCTACAGTGATCGGTCATGTACTTTATGCCCATTGTTATGTTTTATGCTTAATATGATGATTCCATTTCTTTCCAAGTAAGAAACTACACATTCTAAATTGTGTGCCATTTTATATTTTGAAATGCAGAAGAATTGTGGTACACCACTCACTGGGCTCTGAAGTGGCAGGGCAGCAACTGTAGTTCATTTTTTATAAAATACATTGCATGTAAATTTGAGTTTTTGCCCCTAGTATTGCTGCTTTTGTTTCTTTCCGGTCAGCAGAAATATCTACATCCCAGTGGAAAAACAAGACCAATGTTGCAAATTGTACTAAATTTAGAAGTACACGTGGAGGTTCCGTAGTACGAGGTTGAAAACAGACAAACCTGAAAGCAGACGGTCTAATGTTGTTGTCTTCCTTGCACTTGTTCTTGTGCCTGATTAAGGTATCTAACTCAAAATTGAGTCAAATGCTGCAACTATTGTGTTATGAGAATGAAGGAATTTTACTGATTGCAAATGCTTTTGTTTAAACATCAATTTTACTTTTATTGTAGTAGAGCCAACCTCACAATATGTCCGTGGAAGAGATCCTTTCCTGTTTAGGCCTTGATGGCTCTGATATGATCAGTGACAGATCATGCCCTTTTCTCTTCGCTAAATATGACATCCAGAGCCGGAAAAATTATTCCAAGGATATCAAAGCAGTGCAGTGTTTCATTAACCACTTTCAGACTTAAAGATATGTTTATTGTTTTTTGCAAAAGCAGAGGTCAGTTTCAGTTCAAGTCTATTCCTCTCCTCTCCTTAATTAATCAGTTATACTTCTTTGTGCAGAGTGGATTTTAATCCACATAAATGTGCCTCTGACACAAAGGAATGCTTGTGACTTCTGGTTTTCCACCGTATTATATCTGTGAGACCGTGACCTTTGCAGTACAGCTGTTGAGAACACCCCTCTGGAGTCGTGGCAAACATCCTGGTAATTTCCTGCTTCTATCTCTCTTCTTGTTTTTGCTGTTTGGATGTCAGCTGCACCTCAAGGTACTGATAGAATCTGCTACACTCTCTAGCTATTGTTGTTCTTCCTTTTCTCCTTAGACTTCCTAAAAGGAGGAAATGACACTAGAATATGTCAGTAGATTCTGCGCCTTTTGGTGCTCATAAGTCAACAGCTCTAAATAGCATTTGTGTCACACCATGCTTTTCATCTGCATCAGCCTGAACGAACTTTTGAAGTGATCTTCTTTTTCGACAAGACAAGACATGATGCCAGTACAGGTCACCCAAGTATAGGTGGATGGTTTTTTGGTTCATGTTCATATTTACTGATATATGGCTATATTTACCCATTAAGTAAACTGATGGGTGAATCACCGTGGATGGATCTGATCTTCTTTTCAAATTTCTTGATCTCAGTTAACATCGTAAGCGTGATCAGTGGATGGACAAGTCTTGCACTGGATGCAAACAGTACATTGCGCATCAATACTGGGACCACATGGATAATCGGAAAAAGCGTTTCTTCAAGCCTATGCCTGGTGATTTCAGAAATGAGTGGTAAGATCTTCTCAACTACCTGGACGAAGATATATGTTATATAGTCCATCATTACTTTGTTGTTTGGGTAAGTGGACAACCAACTTGTTGGGATTGACAATTAGATGGTCTATTGATCTGACTACTGGGGTCCAGATCTCGCGATGAATTTTGATTTTCTTTATCAGAAAATGTTCGGCAATCAACTTAGAAGAAATGGAGTGGTATGATATTCTGAATTACACTGTTCTACTGGGCAAAGACATGTGTTCTATAATTTATTAGTTTGTTGTTTTGGATAAGCAGACAACTTTTTTCTGAACAATTAAATGGTCTTAATATTGGGGTCCTGATTTCGTGATCAATCTTGCTTTTCTCTATGAGATAATGTTTGAGAATCAGTTTAGAAAAAATGCTGAAACCGCAAAAGGTATTAGGATATTTTCAGGATATTCCACTTCCGCATCTCATTCACACCAGGAGTCAAGCATGCCCTGACAAAATTGACTTAGTGGAGTGGCACATCCTGAAAATCACCCCCATGCCCCCAAAATAAAAACAAAATTATAAAGCATATCCAAATACCGAAATTATATTTGCATTAAGAGAACGTTCTTGTTCTTAGTGACCTGCTTATTTATGTGCATAAATATGAACTTGTTATTACTCCTAAATAGCAAATAGTACCAGTGTAATACCTTCTAACTTTATGACATACTCCATGTTACTGTAAATTGCATCATATGTACAACAAAATATATTTTATTCATCCCTGCAGACCATACCAGAGAAGTTTGTGCGCAGCGTCAGAGGACAGATCTCTGAATTAGTCAAGCTAGAAACCCCAGATGGCAATAAACATAGTGTTCATGTTGGTAAGGAACTGAATAATCTAGTCCTTCGATCCGGATGGTCAAATTTTGCCTGTGTTTATGGACTTCAAGAGGGTGACTTTTTGAGGTTCAAATACAATGGAGACTCCCACTTCAAAGTTGAGATATATGATCCTAGTGCTTGTGAGAAAGAGTCATCCTGTATTGTAACGAATCGCAATCCCAATTTCCAAAAAGGGAGCATACCTTGTAATAATCCAATGTCGCCACCGGAGGGTGAAAGGCTAGATGTACATCACAATGGTTGCTACGGCGATAGTTGGAAAACTCCAAAGATAAATCCAGCAGTTCCTTCTCCACAGAAACCAAGTAAGTACACATACATTTCTCCTAGTTCCAGTACAGCACGATCAGATTGTCTTATTAACAACGTTCATGTTTGATTTTGTGCAGCCAAAAAAGAAGTCCCATCTTCTGAAGGCATTCAAGATTCCATGCATTCAGGTGAACTTCAGACTTAAAAGGTCCCGCTATTTCTTAGCGACAGGGTGTAAACTGATTAGTGAACATAAGGCAGAAGTCGATAAAATTGCACAGAATGCCAAGCATGGGATTCCACTGTATGTGAAAACCATGGCCAATACCAGCCTTGTTGATGGATTTCTGGTATGTTGGTACTCAAGCTGTTGAGTGTTCAAAACGTACTCTGATGCTCAGAACATCTTGATTCTTTGCTGAACTCATCAAAACTAACTGCTATATTATTTGCAATAGGTCATATGCAAAGATTACGCTATCAAATACCTTCCAGGTGAAGATGAATTCATCACACTTTCCCATGCCAGCAATAGCAAGACATGGGGTGCTCATTTCAAGTTTAACTCTGATGGAACCTACCACCTTTCTGCTGGTTGGTTGGGATTTGTCCATGACAACAAGCTGCAAGAAGGCGATACTTGCGTGTTTGAAGTATTAAAGAGCCGGGGAAGTTTCACAATGACAGTTCATCTGCTTAAAGCGAGCTATCACCATCCACCAGGTAAAACCTTAACCTGCATACACGCATGTGTCTGAGGAATCATCCTTTAGATGTAGCTCTATCGCAGTAGGAAAAAAACTTAAAAAATGAATCCAGCAGACTCGTTGTCTTACATCAGCAATACTGTATAAAGCTTCACTCTACCAAAATTTTAATATTGATACATGTAGCATTCTGAATATCCTATTGGTTTGACGGTCATGTTTAATAGTTTGCGATTTGGGGCTTCTAATGCAGGATTTGTCACTTCTGCCAACGGTCTTAGGCCTGAAGACATTGTGATGTTCTCACGATTGACCACACTAAAGGGTCTGCTGAAGACTAAAGTCTATGAGAAAGTAGAGGCTATTAAGCCTGAAATCCCAATTTTCGTGTCTGTCATGCTGAAAAGCAATATGGCCCGCGGCTCATGTCTGGTGACTCACCATCGATTTCTTCACGTTAGATAGACAATGAAAAATACTCCCTCCATTCACAATTATAAGATGTTTTAAATATTTCAGTGTGGACTATACATGAACTGTAATAAGTTAACCTGCACACTGAAAGTCTGAACGCGTCTAGATACATGTGTTTCAGAAAATAGCTAAAACATCTTATAATTGTGAACGGAGAGAGTAAAATTCAACAACAAAGTTTATTCCGTGCTAAAATCCGAAAACAGAAGATTAGAACAGCGAATTTCTCCTTGGTGATTGGTCTCTGAATTGTGCATTTTCTCTCATGCATCCAGGCTTTCAGTATGGATTATGCTAGAGATTATCTCCCTAAGGAGAGCCAAATTATCAGGCTTCATCGGCCCGGGGAAAGCACAACATGGAAAACTACATTCAAGATCCATGATGGAAGGCGTTGGCTCGTCGGTGGATGGAGGCAATTTGCCAATGACAACAAACTGAAAATTGATGATGTCTGCCTGTTTGAAAGGATGAAAAACAGGAAGAAGCTCAGGCTGATGGTCCATATCATCCGAAAGGAAGAGTACTGTTGATTTGCCCCCCCCCCCCCCCCCCCCCCCCCCCCCCCCTGTGGCTTTGCTTATGTAATCGGGAAATTTGGTACTGTCGGCGGCTTTTCTGTTAGAATTTCCCGTGATCACATCCATCCTGAGTCCTGACCCGTCCAATCATCAAAGACAAACCCTCTGAACGTGATAGAATTAACTATATTACCTGGATTTGATGATAAGTCTTGATTAGTTTGAGTTAGGGAACTATGAACAGTTTCTACTTTTACTTCTAAATATCTGTATTGGTGTTTCCCCCGAGTAAATTGCAGGAAGCTACCATAATTTAGGCTGTCAGGACCAGTTAGTACCGACATTCGTAATTTTTGCTTGTCAGTACCAAGATAGGGACGAGGAATAATATTTGCTAATCAATACGAAGATGGGGACGAGGAAACTCCGATAGCGCTGATCCCTACTGTCGATCCCTTAGGGCTGACGTGGACAAACAGCCGTTGTGGCGTTGTTTACAACCGCGTCGGCTAAGCATGCCATAGTCCACTCGGTCGATCCCATCTCACCACACACCCCCACCCGCTCTTGTCACCGTCATGCCGCTCTGACCCACCTCTAGGTCGACGCTGCCATCCGCGCTAGGTAGCCATCACCAGCATGCCTAGCTGGAACGATAGGGAGAGTTCGAGCCCTTCTGTTCTAGGATTAAGCTCATTATCTAGGGTTAGGGTTTCTTTCAGTCGATTTAGGAATTTTTGATTTCTCCCGATTTACCTCCCTTTTCCTTGCAATTTCTGCTTGATTAGGACCTGACAAACCTAGATTATGCTCCTGTCTTTGTTGAGCATCCAACTTTCCGCGGGATAGCACCTGATTGCACCCTAGTATGTCGCAACCACAAAATGTCGTCACGCCAGTGCGTGGCTTTTGAAGGGAGCAACATTGGGCGTAGATTTTATCTTTTCCTAGTCAAGAATGTGAGTTCTATTATTCCCAATTTAATTACAATAGTTTCGGATGTTAGTTCAATTCCTAGTTGCTTAGCTCACTTCCTAGTTTACTTAGAGATATATATTACTTAGAGATATTAGTACTTCTGGTTAATTACAACTATTAGTTTAATCCTTGTCTTATCTGAAATCTGCCTTGCTTCCTATGTTTTAATTTCTTTTTAATAGGAAGTGATGAACTGTGGGTTCATTTCATGGAAAAATGAAGAGTGGCAAGATCATTTGGTTATGTAATAGGTATATTGTGGGCAATGTACCATGAAAGTAATACTGCTAGAATATATGAGAGGGTGGAAATGGTAAGCTGTTTTCTTAGCTAGCTGAAGAAATAAATAAGCTAGATAAGAAGCATTCGACCCTCCTTGCTGATGTCAAAAAATTTATGGAGTGCAGTGAGGAGAAGGTCATGGAGGATAATTTGGCTAACATGAATGCTGAGAAGAAGGCAGACATGGAGGTGATAGAAGAAAGTGACTTGGGAGCAATTTGCTGAAGAAAGAAGTGAAGGTTCTAAAGGAAGAAGTTGGCATGCTTAAACATGTTCTAATTTCACAAGATGATGTGCCGAGGGTTAGGCAGAAGACATGGGATGAATAAAAGGATGCTCTGTAGGAAAAAAAGGATGTTCTCAAGGGAGAAAAGAAAAATCTAGAGTATTTGGATTTTGACCCTTTTAAAGCAAATACCAACAACAAGGAGAAATTGAAGAGGATTCGTGCAATCTGTGCTGAGTGAAGAAAAGGATGTGAGCTCTTAGGCTATGATGTTTCAGATATATCTAATGTATGTGTTGTGTTGGACCATCTGTGTTATGGTTGTACTAGTAGTGCCGTAAAGTCAAAAGACAAACCTTTCTCAATGTGACTTTCGTCCAAGCCCCTTTGCCTCACGGTATATCTTGTCAAGCTACAGGCGAGTAGTTGCCATCCCTTTAATAGCTCGACTCTCTCTTCTCGTTCCATGATATATGATTCACTGGACTAACACTTAGTCAGACTCCTTGGTTAACATTTAACCAAGTCGCGCATGACCATGCTTCCGAATCATATCACACGAGAGGGCCTAGAGGACATCTCTCCATTACGGAGGGGCAAATCCCATCTTGGTAATCCACGCCACGCAACTTGCTTCACAACCAACCTGAACTCTACCTTTATAACTGCCTATATACGAGCGATCCACAACTCAGATCATGCGATCACCTCAGGTCTAAGGATTCCATTGCTTGAGACTGCAAATGACAACATGCTCGTTGCATCTAAAGCGTGGGCCAGTCCGACTCGCTAAACTCTTTAGCCGAGTACGTGTAAGTCTGAATAGCAATACCATGCCCACGACAAGTGGAACCGTGTCATTAGCCGACTTGCACATTGGTCTAAGTTGTGTGTCCAGCACAACCTCAATGACCAAGGACATCTCGTATGAGCAAACATGAATATATAGTTCCACAACTAAATCACGTATTCAATGATATATATGTGATGTTCATACAAGAACAACTTTATTACTTTATGAATACATTGGGAATTACATCATACATGATTGCCTCTAGGGTATATTCCCAACAGTCTCCCACTTGCACTAGAGTCAATCATCCGACATCACATGTCTAGGCATCTAATGCCCATAGCTCTCAGGTGCGCCTCATGATTCGGCTATGGTAACGGCTTTGTCAATGGATCTGCAATATTTGCATCCGTGTGTACCTTGCATAACTTGATATCACCTTGATCCACGAACTAGCGAATCAGGTGGTACTGCATGAGTATATGTTTGTTCTTCTGGTGTTGTCTAGGTTCGTTGGCTTGTGCAATATCACCATTATTGTCGCAATACACGTCTAACGGATTGGACGAGCCCTGAACCACACCAAGATCCATGAGAAAATTCCTCATCCAAACGGCTTCCTTTGCCGTCTCCAAGGCAGCAATATACTCAGCTATTGTCGTAGAAGCAGACACTGTCTCTTGCCTGGAACTCTTCCATCTCACAACCCCTCCATTTATCACAAACACATATCCAGATTGCGAACGTGAATCATCCGAGCCAGTGAGATAACTCGCATCCGTGTAACCCCTTACACTGAGTTCATCCTCACCTACATAAACCAGGAACATATCCTTAGTCCTTCTCAAATACTTAAGGATATTTTTAGCCGCTGCCCAATGGATCTCTCTAGGGTCAGCCTGGTACCTGCTCACAACACTTAGAGCATAGGAAATATCCGGCCTAGTACAAATCATAGCGTACATGATGGATCCGACTACAGAAGCATACGGAATCGCACTCATCCGACTTTGCTCATCAGTTGTCGAAGGACACTGACTCTTGCTAAGTTTCACACCATAGGACATCGGTAAGGACCCCTTTCTTAGATGATTCCATGTTGAACTGGTGCACCAAGATCTAGCTCAGGTGATAGGCCACGAGATTTACCACTAGACGTGCAGGTGCGGATTATTGATGAAGCGCACCAGTTAATGTCGTGCCGAACGATCCCACGTACAGTACATCCAGATCCCCACGAACCTCCTTGTCTCCAGCGCCGCATGTGCAACGCCTCTATCGGTATCCACACGTACAGGAAGGAGCTCCAGGCAGAGGACTTCTAGATCCTGTCTATCCCGAAATGGGAGTGGATAAAGTGATGGCTAGGTCAGGGACTATCCCCTGTCACTCCACTTATATACACTCCTAGCTGGGCAACGCTTGAGGCCCATTCAGGCTGTAACCCAATCTCTACATGGATCGAATCCACATGGACTCCTTTCCCTTAAGTGTGTGACCCTGCAGGTTCACGCACACCTGGACACGACACGAGTCACCACTCTAAGTCGATAGCTGGTAGCAGCCTCTAGCAAGACGTGCCAACTCCCAAGTGTCGTAAAGTCAGAAGACAAACCTTTCTCAATGTAACTTTTGTCCAAGTCCCTTTGCCTAACGATATATCTTGTCAAGCTATAGGCGAGTAGTTGCCATCCCTTTATTAGCTCAAATATCTCTTCTCGTTCCATGATATACGATTCACTAGACTAACACGTCGCACATGGCCATGCTTCTGAATCATATCACACAAGAGGTCCCAGAGGATATCTCTCCATTACGGAGGGGAAAATCCCATCTTGGTAATCCACATCATGCAGCTTGCTTCACAACCAGCCCGAACTCTACCTTTATAACTGTCCATTTACGGAACAACGTTTGATAGAACCTAAGCTAGCGATCCACAGCTCGGATCATGCGATCACCTCAGGTCTAAGGATTCCATTGCTTGAGACTGCAAATGACAGCATGCTCGTTGCATCTCAACCATGGGTCAGTCCGACTCGCTAAACTCTTCAGCTGAGTCCGTGTAAATCTTAATAGCATCACCATGCCCATGACAAGTGGAACCGTGTCATCAGCCAACTTGCACATTGGTCTAAGTTGTGTCTAGCACAACCTCAATGACCAAGGACATCTCGTATGAGCAAACATGAATATATAGTTCCACAACTGAATCACGTATTCAATGATATATCTGATGTTCATACTAGGACAACTTTATTACTTTATGAATACATTTGGAATTACATCATACATGATTGCCTCTAGGGCATATTCCCAAGAGTCTCCCACTTGCACTAGAGTCAATCATCCGACATCACATGTCTAGGAATCTAATTCCCATAGCTCTGCGGTGCGCCTCATGCTTCGGCTATGGTAACGACTTTGTCAACGGATCCACGTGTGTACCTTGCATAACCCACTTCTAGATGAGCCGAATGAGAATGCGACTGTCGCAGCCACCAATGCCTACCGTAGGACTTGTGATGAGTCTATGGAGATTAGCTGTCTTATGCTTGCTCACATTGAACCGGACTTGCAGCAGCAGTTCGAGAATGTTGAGGCCTACGATATGATCGAAAGCCTCAAAAGTATGTTCCAGGCTTAGGCAAAAACTGAGAGGTATCAAGTCTCTCAAGCTTTGTTGAGATGCAAGCTTAAGGATGGCGATTCGATGAGTCCGCATGTGATCAATATGGTTGGTTACGTGTAGTCTCTGGAAAGGCTTGGCTACCCCATTAGCGAAGAGTTTGCTACAGACATAATTCTGAACTCTCTTCCTAGTGCGTATGGTCAGTTCATATCGAACTACCACATGCATGGTATGGATAAGAAGCCCACTGAATTACATGGGATGCTCAAGAAGGCTGAGGCGGATCTCAAGAAAGGCGCTAGTCAAGTGTTGATGGTGTAGAATAAGGTTAAGTTCAAGAAGAGTTCTTGGACTAAGAAGAAGAAGGGTTGATATCACCTTCCTCAGGGACTAAGCCATCTCCTGGAGCCAGATCCACTTGCTACTATTGCATGGTGGATGGCCACTGGAATAGGAATTGCAGCAAGTATCTGGCTAACAAAGCCAAGAGTGGAGGGGTGACTTCCGACTCAGGTACGCTTGTTTGCAATGTTAAAGTCATTTATCTTGCTGATGCACCTAGTAATTCTTGGGTATATGATACCGGATCTGTTGTTCACATCTGCAACTCGTTGCAGGGACTAGTAAGAACTAGGAGTGTAGCGAGATGCGAGGTTGACATTCGAGTCGGCAACAAAGCGATAGTCGCTACATTGGACGTCGGCACGATGCAACTTCATTTACCTTCGGGATTCTCAATGGACCTAAATAATTGTTATTATGTTCTAGTGCTTAGTCAAAACATTATTTCTGCCTCATGTTTGATGAGACAAGGCTATGAGTCGAATATTAAGAATAATGGTTGTTCTTTATATTTGAATGATATGTTTCACGGTTTTGCACCCGTCTAGGACAAGTTATTTTTTTTGAGTCTTGATGGTGAATCTGTCTATAATATAAATGTGAAAAGGTTGAAACCAAATGATCTGAATATGACTTACTTTTGGCACTATCAGCTTGGTCATATAAGTTGGAAACGCACAAAGAAGCTCCATGATGATGCACTCCTAACTTTGTTCGACTTGGAGTCGTTTGAGACATGTGAATCCTGCCTACTTGGCAAGATGACCAAGACACCTTTTGCAAAGAGTTGTGAAAGGGCGTCCGACTTATTGGGACTAGTACATTGTGATGTATGTGGCCCGATGAGCACAACAGTCAAAGGTGGTTATGAGTACTTCATTACCTTCACCGATGATTTAAGTAGGTATGGATATATCTACTTGATGAAACATAAGTCGGAAGCCTTTGAAAAGTTCAAAGAATTCCAGAATGAGGTACAGAATCAACTCGACAAGAAAATAAAGTTTCTTCGGTCGGACCGAGGAGGCGAGTACATGAGCCATGGGTTTGATGACCATCTAAAGAGTTGTGGAATAGTTCCCTAGCTCACTCCTCTAGGAATGCCGCAGAGAAACGATGTGTCGGAAAGGAGGAATCAGACCTTGTTGGACATGGTACGATCAATGATGAGTCAGACATATCTACCTTTATCATTTTGGGGTTATTGTCTAGAAACTGCAGCGTTCACACTAAATAGAGTACCATCAAAGTCGGTAGAGAAGACACCGCATGAGATGTGGATTGGCAAGAAGCCGAGTTTGTCTTTTCTTAGGATTTGGGGTTGTGAAGCTTTTGTAAAGTGACTTTAGTCGGACAAGCTTACAACCAAGTCGGCTAAGTGTATTTTCATGGGGTATCCAAGAGAAACCTTGGGTTACTACTTCTACAACCGAGAAGAGGGCAAAGTGTTTGTTGCTCGGAATGGTGTATTCCTTGAGAAATAGTTTCTTAGTTGGGGAGTCAGTGGGAGCATAGTGCAGCTCGAAGAAATTCGAGAGGAACTAGCCAGTAGCGACTTGGCAAAATCCTTGGAGGTTGAGACGGTCATGGTGGCTGCCGGCAACTGCACCGACACTGCGAATATCGACAAGATTGCGAAGTGTTTGTGATGTATTACTGTTGGACAGTGATGAGCCGACAACTTATTCGTAAGCGATGGTGGGTTCTGATTCTGAGTCGTGCCTTGGAGCCATGAGATCCGAGTTAAAGTCCATGGATGAAAATCAAGTTTGGAACTTGGTTGATCTGCCAGACGGTGCAAGACCCGTCGAGTGCAAATGTGTCTTTAAGAAGAAAATTGATATAGATGGAAATATTTCTGTCTATAAAGCATGACTTGTCGCGAAGGGGTTCCGACAAGTTCAAGGAGTTGACTATGATGAGACTTTCCCACCTGTAGCGATGCTTAAGTCAGTTCGGATCATGTTAGCTGTAGTAGCCTATTTTGACTATGAGATATGTCAGATGGATGTCAAGACGGCTTTCCTTAATGGAAATTTAATCGAGGACATGTATATGATACATCCCGAGGGTTTTGTCCATCCGTCTAAAGCTGACAAGGTATGCAAGATTCAGAAATCCATTTATGGGTTGAAGCAAGCATATCAGAGTTGGAACATTCGCTTTGATGAGGTAGTCAAATCATTTGGCTTCATCAAGAGTGATCATGATTCTTGTTTATATAAGAAGTTTAGTGGCATCAAAGTAAACGTTCTGATCTTATATGTGGATGACAAATTACTGACTAGAAATGATGTCCAGATGTTGCAAGAAACCAAGGAATCATTGGAAAAGAGTTTTTTGATGAAAGACTTGGGTGAGGCGACTTACATACAAGGAATCTGGATCTATAGAGATAGATCAAGATGGCTCATTGGATTGAGCCAGAGTACATATTTGGACATAGTGTTGAAGAAGTTCAACATGGAATCATCTAAGAAGGGGTTCTTACCGATGTCCCATGGCATGAAACTTAGCAAGACTCAGTGTCCTTCGACAACTGATGAGCGAAGTTGGATGAGTGCGATTCCGTATGCTTCTGCAACCGGATCCATCATGTACGCTATGATTCGTACTAGGCGGGATGTTTCCTATGCTCTAAGTGTTGTGAGCAGATACCAGGCTGACCCTAGAGAGATCCACTAGGCAACGACTAAAAATATCCTTAAGTACTTAAGAAGGACTAAGGATATGTTCCTAGTTTATGGAGGTGAGGATGAACTAAGTGTAAGGGGTTACATGGATGCGAGTTATCTCATTGACTCGGATGATTCTTGTTCGCAATCTGGATATGAGTTTGTGATAAACGGAGGGGCTATGAGCTGGAAGAGTTCCAAGCAAGAGATGGTGTCTGTGTCTACGATAGAGGCTGAGTATATTGCTGCCTGGGTGGCAGCAAAGGACGCCGTTTGGATGAGGAATTTCCTCATGGACCTTGGTGTGGTTCAGGGCTTGTCCAATCTGTTAGACGTGTATTGCAACAACAATGGTGCTATCACAAGCCAATGAACCTAGACAACACCCGAAGAACAAACATATACTCATGCGGTACCACCTGATTCGCTAGTTCGTGGATCAAGGTGATATCAAGTTATGCAAGGTACACAGAGATGCAAATATTTCGGATCTATTGTCGAAGCCATTACCACAGCCGAAGCATGAGGCGCACCTGAGAGCTATGAGAATTAGATGCCTAGACATGTGATGTCGGATGATTGACTCTAGTGCAAGTGGGAGACTGTTGGGAATATGCCCTAGAGGCAATCATGTATGAGGTAATTCCCAATGTATTCATAAAGTAATAAAGTTATCCTTGTATGAACAACAGATATATATCATTGAATACGTGATTCAGTTGTGGAACTATATATTCATGTTTGCTCATACGAGATGTCCTTGGTCATTGAGATTGTGCTGGACAGGCAACTTAGTTAAATGTGCAAGTCGGCTGATGACATGGTTCCACTTGTCATGGGCATGGTGATGCTATTTAGACTTACACGGACTCGGCTAAAGAGTTTAGCGAGTCAGACTAACCCATGGTTGAGATGCAACAAGCATGTTTTCATTTGCAGTCTCAAGCAATGGAATCCTTAGACCTGAGGTGATCGTATGATCCGAGTTGTGGATCGCTAGCTTAGGTTCTATCAAACGATGTTCCGTTAGTTCAGGCTGGTTGTGAAGCAAGCTGCGTGTCGTGGATTACCAAAATGGGATTTTCCCCTCCGTAATGGAGAGATATCCTCTGAGCCCTCTTGTGTGATATGATTCGGAAGCATGGCTGTGTGTGACTTGGTTAAGTGTTAACCAAGGAGTCAGACTAAGTGTTAGTCCAGTGAATAGTATATCATGGAACGAGAAGAGAGAGTCAAGCTATTAAAGGGATCGTGACGAGGGTTTAACTCGTTAATGCCCATTGTTATGGACTTGGGTTTTGGAGAAGGAGGGAGCGCTGGAGGCATCAGTCGGCTAGCAAACAAGCACATAGGGACACAAGTTTTACCCAGGTTCCGGCCTCGTAGAGGTTCCTACTCCTGCTTGTCTCCTATTGGAATTAATGAATGAATCGAAGATTACAGGGGCGCGCAGATGCAATCTGGCGCAGGTTGTGGAAACTAGGATTGCGTATATCCTCCTCGCCGCCCCTCCTAGCCTTTATATAGATAGGATAGGTCTTGGGTAGCAGGTCAAGTCGGTTACAGATTAGGGTTTCCCCTTTGAACTTTCTATCTTAAGCTTCTTCTTGTCTCGCAAGCAATCGAGAGTCCGTGGGCCACTCGAATTCTCCACTGGGCCTTGGCAACGTTGTGGGCTTCTGTCGTATCTGGACCATATATACCAAACTCGAGTAGGGAATACCCATGTCAGTAGCCCCCGAGTGTCCAGTGGAATCGCAGATTCGACTAGGGACTTTTATGAAATCTTTCGAGTGCATGCCTGAGCATTTTTTTTCTTCGATTGTTCTGTTTGTGTCATAGGGATTGTTGATATACGTGCCTGATTTAACCGATGCATCGGTGTTAGTTAACTGCCATAGGGAAAAACAACATAATCTACTCAAACTCGAGTCCCCAGACTCGAATTCGGAAAAGTGCTGGCGTAATTCGACTCAGGCCGCGGAGGTCTTACATGAGTTGAATTCCAGTGTATAAGTGTGAGCACTCGACGCGTCCGTCAAGGCATGTTTATTGTACCTAGAGGCACAGATATATTTCTAGTAGTGCGCAGCAGATGCGTTGCCAGGCCTTATTCAGGTCTTATCTTCATGCTTTAAGCGCGACATCCGAATTTTTTGTCATCGCAGAGATGATTCGGGTGGCCTAGGAGACACAGTCTCTTTGTAGGGAAAGTATGAGGCGGAGTCACCATAGCATTCGAGTGTGGATGTTATCAACACACAGTTGGATGTACAAATAATCATACGACGCGCGACCAGCGCTCCCTATGGGAGTAGCCCCTGAGTGCCTGGTTGAGTCGAAGACTTGAGCGGCGACTAAAAAACCTTTTGCGACTGCTGTCGTCTTTTGTTGCTTGTTTCAGTCGAGTTTGCTTTCGGCGCTCCCTATGAGAGTAACCTAGATTTCACAATCAAATCGTAGATTCAAGTGATGGGTTTGTCTTGAATGTTTATACACCTGCATAAAAAATAATCGTAGGGTGCACGACCAGCGCTCCCTATGGGAGTAGCCCCCGAGTGCTTGGTTGAGTTGAAGACTCGAGCAAGGACTAAAGTAGTCAAAATCTTTGGTTGCTGATATTGATGACATCAGTGCTGACGATGTGATGACCTCAGTTGGCCGCGTAAGCGGCTTTGACGGGACGTGACGAGCAGTGGGTCCCACTTTCTGACTTCGATTTGACCGGGCGTGCATAATCTTCTGTTTTAACTGCTTCTCCTCGATCTCCGCGCGTGATGGGAATAGTGGGGGACGGTTCGTGCTTCAGCTTCACCACGTGGTGACGGCGATGTGCGCCACGTGTGTAGTAGGGTTTCTGCTGGCCGTTGGATGGTGTCTGCGAGGAGGTTAAGTAGTAGCGCAATTGCGGTAATTTCCCCATCTGTCTTCTTTGCTCGTGCCTCCATTGCCATTGCTGATGCTCTCTGCTTCCTTGCGCACTTTCCCGTTGCGGCGCTGGACTAGCTCCATATTTTCCCCAGCTACTTCCTCCGTTCTCACCACCATCGAAAGATGGGCAAGAAGAAGGGAGGTGCCACCGCTGAGTCCACCGCCGCCATTGCCGCCACCAAGAAGAAAGGTGGTACCACCACTGTGGGCACCAGTGCCGCCGACACTGGGAAGAAGAAGGGTGCGGGCACCCGCATCACCAACGGCGCCTGGCACGCGTCCATCATCAAACCCGCCGAGCTGCAACTTCATCGTCGAGATCGAGTTCTTCCGTCCGTGGAAGACGACTCGCGAGTGCCCAACGAGGAGGTAATTCCTTGTCATCCTCCTAGTTTCCGGGTGATGTTCCTTGCATTCATCATCCGAGGTCTTTCTCTCCCTCTACATCCTTTCTTTCGCAGCCTCCTTTGTTTCTATGGGCTCCAGCTTCACCAGCTGTCCCCAAATTCCATTCTCCACATATCCTGCTTCATTACTCTTTGCGAGTGCTGGCTCGGAGTCGAGCCGCACTTTAGCCTCTTCAAGAGGCTTTTTAAGCTGAAACGTTAGTCAGCGTTCGGCTCTATAGTTTACATCGTAGGAGGCTGCGGAATCCATGTCGACTCCTCTGTCACCTACTTTTCCATCAATCTCACCGCGTCCGTCCAAGGGTGGAGGGACAAGTGGTTCTACATCCGCGACCAGAAGGCCGATGGAGAGCACTATGGACTCGCACCTTTCGATCCCGCAGCACCTTGCAAGAGGAGGCGGTCCTGGATGAATGTCATCATGCCCGACGAGTCCGCAGAAATAGAAATGCTGTATGAGAATGTTTGTGACGTCGAAAATCGCATGGGCAAGGATGAAGGTGGCGCTGCTCTCATTTGCACCTGGTCGCACCGTCGCGTCCAGCCTTTGCAGGCCAGAGTGCACCCTATGTACTGCTGGACCGGCGCTGATGATGTCACTTGCGTGTCTGCCGAGGGCATTTCTGCGGGTGAGGTGGATAAGAGGGTGCGACTGGTGACCAAATACACCACCAAGGAGGCTCTCCCAAGCGAACCAGTCGTGCCTCCTTTCGACGCCTCTAACCCTCCACTTGAGGTAGAATTGTACCGTGAAGTAGTTTCCGTTTTTGATTGCCTTTATGATGCTTTGATATATAATGTTGTATCTTCTAAATGAAGGACTGGAAGGTGTCTCCCAATTTGCCTCCTTGTCTGGAAGGGGTTATCCCTCACGAGGTGGATGAAGAGGACAAGTCGGAGTCGACCATCCCAATTGAAGAGGAGGAGGGAGCCCCCGAGTCCAGCGACCCGGACACTCGCAAGCATTCCCGCAACAAAGACTCGGATGTCTCGTCACCGATGACGCTAGAAGGCCCTTCTGTTGCTGCAGAGGGGCCCATCCCCGCTGTTCCTGTGCGCTCCATGGCTCCTCCTACCCGGAAGAAGCTACGATTTCCAAAGGAGTTATTGGAGTCGAAGGAGCAATCCTTTGACCTTGAGAAATTTGACTGGTAAGTTTTACAACTTTTGTCTTGGTTTCTTTTTGGAGTTGTGTTCCCTGAAGTTTTTGCTGTATGTGTTTTGTAGTCAAGCGGCATCGTTGTATTCTAGCGACGTCCAATTTGTGAAGGAATTCGGAGTCACAGACTCCAAGGCCAAGGAGTGGCCGAACGATCTTCCTCTCCTCCATTGGCGGCCCACTCCGGGCAAAACTCGTCGAGTTCCCTGCATGCTGGGGGACACCAGGTGGTTGCCCGGATGACTGCGCAATAGTCATCTTTGGAGTCTCTGGAGGACCATGTAAGCATCCCTTTCCTGTTTTTGCAGTCGAATATATAGTTGGTGCTGTTGCTGAACTTTATTTTCTTCTGATGCAGCTCATTGTGAAGGAAGCTACCTGCCTGGCGGAGCAAGTCCTAGACATGGGTCGAAAGCATGCGCGGCTGGACAATCGCCATCTCGTGAAGGTTAGTTTTGGCTTTGTCTTTGTCTTCGTGAAGGTTCTTGGTTCGATTGATGATATATCCTGTGCTTTGCAGTTGAGCATAACAAACTTCTTCATCATGCTGCTTCCCTAGAAAAGGCGCTTGCCCGGCGGTGAAGAGTCGTGACGAAGCAATCGCGGCCCAGGAGGAGTCGCAAAAGTGCGAAGAAAACTTGCAAAAATGCGAAGAGGAGTTGCGCGTCTCCAATGCCGAGAGGGAGAAGTTGCTCGAGGAGCAACTTTTCTCGATTGTTAAATCCCTCTCAGGTACTTTTTCATCTGAATTTTCGTTGTTTTCTTGCTTTGACATCGTGTTTTTGTGCTGACACCTTGTTGTATGTAGATGCCAGCGGCCTGAGCTTTGACGCTCAGGCCCTTCGTTGCGATGATGCGCTGGCTGGTGCTGTCGCCGCAGTCAAAGACCGCAGCGCTTCCCTTCAAGGGACGCTAGCAAAGGCCAAGGGTGTGTCCAGTCGCATATGCAAGGATTTGACCCCCGAGGCTGAGCTGATTGACAACCTGGAGGACCTGGTGGAATCCCTTGCTGGGGTATTCCCATGGACTTCACGAACTCCCAACGGTCTGTCGGCGCCACTATGGCACTCGCGATGGTGCAAGCCCATGGTGTGGAGGTGGACCCTGCCGCGATCTCCAAGGTGATGCCCGTCGGTGCGGATGGCCAACAGGTAGTGTTTGCTCCCTTCGCTACTAGCTGTAGTAAATATGGGCCGCAACTCATCAATACAGTCGCCAAATACTCCGAAGAGCTGCAACGAGCGAAGAATGCATTGAAGGCTTGGGCATCAGGGGCTAGCACTGGAAAGTATGTGGCGTCAGAGAACACACGGATTCGATGAGGCCCCTGAAGTCCAAGTCGAAGTCAAAGAAGCAGACTGCTGCTTAGTAGCTATCCTGTAATAATTGTAGTTTTACTTTCATGTTGAAACCATGCTTTTGTGGGAGTATCCCTGTTGAGACTTTTGTCATGCATGAATGCATTCGAGCCTTTGGTCAATGTATTTCTTGGTCCCTTATATGCTCTTGCTTGGTTTGTGATAGGGTACGTCGAGTGATCCTTCGAGTGATCCTTGTGATCCTCCACCCACCGATGAAACCTTGGCGCAACCGCGCTCAAAGGTGGATGAGTTGTCTTTGCTTTTGCGACTGCACGATCGCGTTAAGAAACTGGAGCATCAGTTTCCCGTCCTCCGCGGTAGCGCGGATGTATGGAAGTCGAAGGCGGAGAAGGCTACCGCACGTGAGCAGTATCTCTTGGAGGAGGTGGCGAAGCCTAGTGAGTAGTTCAAGTGTTAGCTTTCTGCCCTCTTATCTTTTCTTTTAGTCAGCCACGGAGATGCCTTGTCTTCATACTTTTCCCTTTTGCTTGGTGTAGTTGTTAGTGCTTGTCATCCACAGGATGAGAAAGACTGGATTGCCATTCGAATGAATGGCCTGACCTAGGAGCCACTACAGTCGAGTGGGTACTTTTGGGTGGACCACGATCGTGCGATTGCGCTTGCGACCCTGCATGATCGTGCTTCTCGAGTACTTGACTTTTTGAAGAAGGCACAGTCATGCCTTAGGCATATCTATCAGACGATGTTTCCGCTGGACGTTATCCCTTCAAGCCTGTTGGCTCTTATGGCGAGGTTCCAGGATTTGAGTGCAGTTCGCGAGTGTGTGCGACATCAGCTAGTAGCTGGTGCGAAGGCTACGTTATCACTGGTGCAACTGCATAGGCCAGATGTAGATGTTGCAGCTGTTGCCGTTAGGCCGCCGCCTCCGCCAGAAGGGATGACTTGGATTATGGTGCCGCATTATCAGGCGGTTGACCGACTAGCAGAGGACATCGTCGACTTCTTCGAGGAGCAGACGAACATTCTTCTATTGCAGCAGTAGCGTGATTTGTATCCTGCACATAAATGTATAAGTGTTGTAAAGTTCATATGATTGTATTGGGTGTATTGAGCACCCATTGATATGTGAAAATCTCGTTTAGCTTATATAATTTTTCGAGTGTATTGTACTCTGCAGTTCCTTTTCGTTAGCCTGACTTGTGTTTATCTCAACACCTTGCCAACCCGTCAGGTGCGCTGCAACTGGGTTGGTGTTTATCAAGGATTCTATTGATGTTGTGTCAGCTACTCAGGATACTGTGATTTGTTCATAGAACTAAAGTATAAAGGGTGGCGCAGCGCCCGAGTGATAAAATTGCAAGAAAGTAAGGAAAAACTCAGAGTTTTGGGGCACTTAGCTTTATTTATTCGTAGAATAGTACGAGGTACAATGTGTGGCTAAGTAGCCTGGCTGTTATTTGTAAATGTAAAAAACGGCTAAGGGTAGAAGCAGTGCAGCTGCACGACGTTTCAGGGGTTGGAGTATGCGACTCCTGTCTCGAAATCTTAAAGGCGATAGGCACCACCTGGGATTACTTCTATAATCACGTAAGGTCCCTCCAAAGGGGCCTCGAGCTTGAGATGCCCTTGTTGCTTCAGTCGTAGGACCATGTCTCCTTCAACGAAGGACCTGGGGCGTAGTCTTCTGCTGTGATAGTTGTGGAGATTTTGCTGGTAGATCGTTGATCTCTCCGCTGCGATTTCTCGTGCTTCGTCGAGGAGGTCGACGGAGTCTTCGAGTGCGAGAGTTGACTCCTTCTCACTGTATGCAACCACCCGTGGGGCTTTGTAGCGTACTTCTGCGGGTAGCACCGCTTCAGCACCGTGCACCATGAAGAACGTGGTGTATCCCGTGGCACCATTTGGAGTTGTGCGCAGGCTCCAAAGTACGGATTGTAGCTCGTCTGGCCAGCATCCAGCAGCTTGTTCGAGTGGTCGGAGGAGTCATTTCTTGATTCCGCCGCAAACGAGGTTGTTGGCCTTTTCGACTTGACTGTTGGTCTGCGGGTGGGCAACCGAGGCGTAGCTTATGTTGATTCCTAGGTTTTCGTAGAATTCTCGGAACTCCTTAGAGGTGAAGTTCGTCCCATTGTCTGTGATGATGCTGTGTGGCACACCAAAGCGGTAGCCAATGGACTCGAAGAACTTGATGGTGCTGGCTCTTGACTAATTTGTCACCGGCATGGCCTCTATCCACTTGGTGAATTTGTCGACTGCGACCAAGAGGTAGACGTAACCTCCCCGCGAGGATTTTGGGAGCTTGCCAACCATATCGAGTCCCCATTGCGTGAAGGGCCAAGCCAATGGTATTTGTCGGAGTTCCACACCAGGTGTGTGAGGTTTGTCCGCGAATCGCTGGCAAGCATTACAACGCTGGACAATGTCCTTGGCATTGCGCATGGCCGTGGGCCAGTAGAATCCAGCTCGTAGAGCTTTGGCAACAAGGGCACGACTGGCAGCTTGGTGCCCGCAAGTGCCTTCGTGGATGTCGAGGAGGACGGCTCTTCTATCTCCGTTGGAGACGCACCGTTGGAGCACTCCTGTGATGTTGCGCTTGTACAGTTCACCATTGATGACGGCGAATGCCTTGGATCGTCACGCGATGTGTCACGCATCAGTCAGATCATCTGGCAGCCTCTTGCTGAGTAGATATGTGATGTAGGGTTGTGTCAAGGATGGCTCGATCATCATTACGCCCATTGGTCCTTCGAGTCCTGTATCAAGCTCCAGGTCATCGAGTGCCGTTGGCTCGTTGGGTGGGTGATACATTGCAAATATATCTATAATTTTTGATGTTCCATGCTTGGTTTTATCTACTTTCTTATGTTTTGTCCACACTTTGGAGTACTTTTCATATGATTTCTTGGACTAACCTATTAACAAGATGCCACAGTGCCAGTTGCCTGCTTTCTGCTGTTTTTGGTTCCAGGAAGTCAGAAAATGAATATTCTCGGAATTGGATGGGACAAAAGCCAAAGTTGATATTTTGCCGGAAGACTCACGGAGCTAGAAGACGAGACAGAGAGGGGCCACAGGGTGGCCACACCATGTGGTGGCGCGGGCTAGCCCTGGCCGCGCCACCAGGTGGTGTGGGCCCCCTGGCCGCCCACCGACCTTGCCTCTTCGCCTATAAGAAGCCTCCCGATGCGAAAACCTTAAATCATCAAGCCTCCAGCCACGAAAAGTTCCACAACACCGCCGCCACCGAAGGGGAGATTCAAGGGACAGAAAGTCTCTATTCCGGCACCCTGCTGGGATGGGGAAGTTCCCCTGGAGCCATCTCCATCGATCTCCACCGCCATCTCCATCGCCGTTGCTGATTCCCATGATGAGGAGGGAGTAGTTCTCTCTCGAGGCTAAGGGTTCTACCGGTAGCTATGTGTTCATCTCTCTCTATGCGTGATCATTGTGTGATCATGAGCTTGTAATCTATAGATCTACCTTGCTAATCAAGTGCTTTAATAGATCTATGCTCTCCCCATGTGTGTGAAAGTGACAGTGTGCACACCATGGTTGCACTTAGGCTAGAGATTTCAAATAATTTTTATGAGTTATATTTGGAGTTGGATGTCTTTATGAAATTGTGGTGTTTGTTGGACTCATCTAGTACTCAAGGTGACAGTGTGGGGTTTTCTAGATGGGAAAGATGGACTTTGAGGTGTGCTGTTATAGCCCTACCATCAATTAGAGTGTTCAACCGGAGAGTAGTTAAGAGTAGTATCATAAAGAGAAGATATATTTATGAGAGAGTGTTCACTAGTGAAAGTATGATCCCTAGGCCTTGTTTCTAAGCATTGATACACCGTTTGCAATTAGATCTGTTACATGTTTGCTTGCTTCCATCTTTATTTCAGTTTGCTATTAGTCTCTTCCACACCATCAAGCTATTTTCTAGCACCATTGTTTTATATCCATACCACTTGTATTTCACTATCTCTTCGCCGAACTAGTGCACCTATACACCTGACAAGTGTTGGGGACACAAGAGACTTCTTGTATCTTGATTGCAGGGTTGCTTGAGAGGGGATACCTTTGACCACTTCCTCCCTGAGTTCGATAAACCTTGGGTGATCCACTTAAGGGAAAACTTGTTGTTGTTCTATAAACCTCTGCACTTGGAGGACCAACAACTGTCTACAAGAATAGAAGTGCGTAGACATCAGTGGCGTAGCCCCCGAGTCCGTTGACGCGCTTGCTTTCTTCTCTGGAGCCTTTGGCTTGATGGAGCGTTCGTAGATACGCTCGAGAAATACCCCAGGTGGTATGGGGGTGCAGGTGGAGCCAATATTGGCGAGTAGGTCCGCCTCTTCGTTGCTTTCACGACCCACATGTCACAGCTCACAGCCATCGAAGTCCACTTCGAGTGTGTCGTAGAGGTCGCGATAAGCGATCATGTTGTCACTTAGTGCATCGCACTCATGCATCGTTTGGTTAACCACCAGTTTGGAGTCGCCGTAGATGACGAGCCTCTTGGCGCCACAAGCTTTTGCCATCCGCATCCCGTGGATTAGAGCCTCGTACTCATCCTCATTATTGGAGGCAGTGAATTGCATTCGCAGAATGTATTTCAGCTTGTGTCCCTGGGGCGATGTCAGTATGACACCTGCGCCAACTCCGTCCTTTCGTTTGGACCCATCGAAGTGCATTGTCCAGAGGTAGGACATATCTAGTTTGTTGGGGAGCTGGTTCTCCATCCAGTGCACGAGGAAATCAGGGAGGACTTGCGATTTTATCGCGTCGCGCTTTTCGTAGGTGATGTCGCATGGAGACAGTTTGATTCCCCAAAGTACGAGCGGTGGCATCAGGGTTATTGAGGATATGCCCGAGCGGGGTGTCGTTGACCACCACGATTGGGTGCTTTTAGAAGTAGTGGTGCAGTCGCCTGGCTGTCATGAAGACGCTGTACGCCAGCTTCTGGTAGTGCGGGTACCGCTGTTTTGTTGGCGTGAGCACCTCGCTGAGGTAATAGACTAGGCGCTGGACCCCGTGGACCTTGTTTTCTTCGGCTTGTTCCACCACAAGCTCCGTACTGACCACCTGGTTGGTGGCGGAGATGTAGAGCAACAGTTGCTCCTTTTCACGTGGAGTCACCAGTATTGGTGAGGTGGACAATAGACGTTTGAGGTCTTCGAATGCTTCTTGTGCCTCGTCTGTCCACTCGAACTTGTCAGTTTTGCGGAGAAGTTGGTAGAAGGGCAGTGCATTTTCGCCCATTCGATTGATGAATCGGCAGAGCGCCGTGATTCGCCCAGCCAGCTGCTAGATGCCTTTTATGTTTTTCGGCTTCTCCATGGCCAGTATGGCCTTTATTTTCTTCAGGTTGGCTTTGATCCCTCTCACAAAGATGAGATACCCGAGTAACTGCCTAGATGGCACGCTGAAGGAGCATTTATCCGGATTGAGCTTGATCCGGTAGCGGTCGAGGTTGGTGAAGGTCTCGCGTAGATCGTCGATTAGCGAGGCTTCCTCTTTTGTTTTGATGACGATGTCATCAACGTAGACTTGAATGTTGCGACCAAGTTGATTCTTGAGGCAGGCCTGCATGCACCGCTGATAGGTGGCTCCTACGTTTTTAAGCCCGAAGGTCATCATGTTGTAGCAGAACATACCAAAGGGCATTGTAAACGCCGTTTTCTCTTGATCCCCCTCCTTTATTTGGATTTGATTGTAGCCTGAGTAGGCGTCGAGGAAGCAGAGGCGCTCACATGCCGCGGTCGAGTCGATGATTTGGTCGATTCGTGGCAGCGGGAAGTGATCCTTTGGGCAATGCTTATTTAGGGAGGTGAAGTCCACGCACATCCGCAGGATATCCGTGTCTTTTTTGGGCACCAACACTGTATTAGCGAGCCAAGTGCTTTCCTTGATCTCGCGTATGAAGTTTGCGTCGAGGAGACTGTTGATCTCCATTCCGACCGCTTTTGCTCTTGGTTCAGACTGTCGCCGTATTGTCTGCTTGACGGGCCTTGCGTTTGTATTTACGTTGATTGCGTGCTCGGTGAATTCCCTGGGAACCCCTGGCATGTCCGGTGGATACCAGGCGAAGATTTCCCAGTGCTCACGGAGGAATTCTACGAGCGCGAGTTCCTATGCGGAACTCAAGTTGTTGGCGATGAGGGCCATCTTGGTCGGGTCTATTGGGGTGGACCTGGACTTTCTTCGTGTGCACCGACGAGTCGAAGGTCAGGTCGGGTGAACTTGGCCTGCTCAAGGGAGGTAGACTGTTGTCTGTTGACTCCTTCAATCTTGCGAGCTCCTCCTGCATGCCGAAGGACTTGGAGATTCTGTTGAATTCCCTGTCGCAGCTATGGGACCTCTCGAAGCTTCCGTTGATTGTAATGACGCCATTTGGACCTAGCATTTTCATTTGCAGGTAGGCATAGTGTGGCACTGCCATGAACCTAGCGAACGCGGCGTGTCCGAGGATGCAGTGATATTACGAAGGCTAGTCAACGAATTTAAATTTGATGCGCTCTCGCAGAAATTTTTTCGACGTGCTGAAGATGACGTCGAGGTTGATTTTGCCCCGGGGGTATATGCCCTTGTCTGGGACAATGCCGTGGAACGTCGTGTCTGAGACTTCCAGGCAATTCAGAGGGATCCTCATCGCATGCAAGGTACTCGTGAACATGAGGTTAATGCCGCTCCCGTCATCCATGAAGACGCGACTCATGTCGAAGCCTCCGATTTGCGCCTCGAGTACCAGGGGACAGTAGTCCGGTCAAGGGACTTGACGCGGATGGTCGCGTTAGTTGAATGTGATGCAGGAGTCACTTCCACTTAGGTACTCAGTGGTGGAAGGTGGGGAATTGGTCGCCAAGTTGACTTGGCGAGTGATGGCCTTCTGCACTCGATATGAGGGATGCCCTTTTTGGATCATCATGTTGCCCATGGCCCGCGGGTATGGTTCACCTCCATGGTGCTGGACTGGTGCAGCCGCAGGTGGTGGTGGTCCGGGCAGCGATGGAGGAGCTAGCGCTCCATGTGCCACAGCGCCTGGGGTAGCTTCGTAGCCCCTGCGGACCGCCTCGTGGTTCATCCGAGCCAGGCCCTTGTGGAGTTTGAGAAACTCGCAATAGTCCTTGAGAAGGTGGCTGGATTTCTTCTTGCCGTCGTGCTTGTCGATGTAGAAGTGCACGTTGCACGGCCCAAATAGACGGCCCAAATAGTTTGTCCTCGATGGTTGTTGCAGGTGCCTCTTCGCGAGTGCGGCGCTACCACACCTGAGTGGTTTTCCCGGAGTCGCGGTACCCACCACTGCGATAACCGCTGTTATGGTTGTCGTCGCGTTTGTCGGCGTAGCCGGCTGCGACCATGTTGACATCGTCACGGTCATCGTAGATGCGCATTCGACGCTTGCCTCGACGGTCGCATTTGCGCCCAAGGTCATCGTCATCGTCGGAGTAGGTGCAGTTTTTCACCGAATCCTCTCCGTTAGCCCACCGATTCGCGATTTCCATCAGGTGGTCGATTGTTTTGGGCTTAGTGTGCTCTAGCTCCTACCTGAGCTCTATACGGCTAACACCACCGTCGAATGCGTTGATTGCGCCGTCCTCTGAGATGTTTTCCGTGGAGTTCTTGATGATGGACCACCTCTAGATGTAGGAGCGCAGTGACTCACCAGACTTTTGCTGGCAGCTTCTCAGTTCCTCGATTGATGCGGGCCTTTTGTAAGTGCACTTGAAGTTGCGCACAAAGCTATAGACCAGCTCTTCCCAGCTACGAATAGATCGGCACGGGAGGTTATTGAGCCACGCACGAGCAACGCCCTGCAGCTGTAGCTGTAGGCATTGCATGGCCGTGCTTCGACTCCCACCGTGTAGCCTAACGGAGGAGATGTGGTCCTCTAGCCAGATCTTTGGGTCTTGTAAGCCGTCGAACTTTGGGTTCTCCGACGGGAGCTTGAACCCTTTAGGCATTCGCTTCTGCCTGATGGCCCTGCTGAAGCATCTAGCGCCGCAGAGCTCAGTCTCATCCTCTTTCGAGTCAGTCAAACGAGCACGTCTTGCCCGCATATTGTCGACTTTGCGCTATGTGAGGTCATGCGCGCATCGTAGTCGTGATCGTGCCGCCGTGAGCGGTGACGCCGAGACAGATCGTGACTATCGTCGCTGGACGAGGGCGAGGAATAGCGTTTTCCCAGAGCCTTGGTTTTCTTTGGCTCTAGCGTTGGCTCTTTGTCGAGGGCAACCTCGATTAGCCCCAAGCCCGCGGTCGTAGATCGGTGCATGGCAGCTCGTGGATCTCCAGCTGGCGGCTGGTTGTTGAGGAGGTACATGGTGGCCCCCGTTACCATGACTTGCGGCGTCTTCAGGAGTACATGGCCCCTCGTATCCACCGTCATGGAGCTAAAGTTGAGGACTTTCGCGGATTCTACGCGCTCTTGCTCGGTGATGTGGGCCAGTCGAGATCGCCTCTTGTTGGTGACATCTCGTTGCCTTTTGAGGAGGATCCTCCGTGGGAGGAGAGCCCAGCTCGCCGAAGGCTCGACTCATCTGCTACCTTTTTACGTGCTTCAAGTTGCACGACTACATGTAGCTGGAGTCTGTATTCCTCCTTCAGCAGCCAATGGTAGCCCATCAGCATGTCCTACAGGGAGTCGAAGGGCAGAAGATTGCCTCGTAGGGCTTCTCGACAATAGGCCCACTCGTTGTTGTTGAGCCTGATCACTACGCGCTCTCCAGTGTTTTCGTTCACAATGGTTGGCGGTTCTCCTCCCGCTCCATTATTGACGGGCATGCTGGTTCCACCGTGGTGGGGCCACCATTAGGTATGCTGCCGTTGGGTGGACCGCTGTTGGGTATGCCACCGTTTGGTGGCCTGGTGCCAGATCCATTGCCAGCGTTATCGCGATTGGCGGTGCTGTCACCCGCGTTGATGACGGTGCACATGAAGTGATTGGGGAAGCTGTTGCTCCCACAACTTTCAGATCCGGAGCCGTAAGCTCCATCTTCTGTGGCTAGGTCACCCAGATCAGATCCGTGACTGCTGTCGCTATCCGTGCTCCCAGCTATTGCCGACGCGTTGAGCTCGCTGAGGGTGCCGATTGGCGAGGGGAACCACGATGCTGGAGCAATCGATGGTGTTGTCGGCTAGTCAGGAATGCAAAGCATGCCTAACTAGCCCACTTGGAAGCAGAAGCTCCCGATCGCCAGGCTGATCCCGTCGCCTACGGACTCGAAATATGGGCGAGTGGCCGGCGTGTGGACGGTGAAGTCGAAAGCGCCGAAGAGCTGGCGAATCTCTGCTGTTGCGGAGTTGTAGATCGCGGTTGATGGGGCTAAAGAAGCCACAACATCATCACTCCTAGTCCCCACAGATGGCGCCAATTGACGAGGGTTTAACTCGTCAATGCCCATTGTTATGGACTTGGGTTTTGGAGAAGGAGGGAGCGCTAGAGGCATCAGTCGGCTAGCAAACAAGCACACAGGGACGCAAGTTTTACCGAGGTTGAAGCCTCGTAGAGGTCCCTACTCCTACTTGTCTGCTCTTGGAATTAATGAAGGAATCGAAGATTACAGGGGCACGCAGATGCAATCTGGCGCATGTTGTGGAAACTAGGATTGCGTATATCCTCCTCGCCACCCCCTCCTAGCCTTTATATAGATAGGCTAGGTCTCGGGTAGCAGGTCGAGTTGGTTACAGATTAGGGTTTCCCCTTTGAACTTTCTATCTTAAGCTTCTTCTTGTCTCGCAAGCAATCGAGAGTCCGTGGGCCACTCGAATTCTCCACTGGGCCTTGGCAACGCCATGGGCTTCTACCTTATCTGGACCGTATATACCAAACTCGAGTACCTGTAGGGTATACCCATGTCAGATGGCAACTACTCGCCTATAGCTTGAGAAGATATATCGCGAAGCAAAGGGACTTGGACGAAAGTCACACTGAGAAAGGTCTGTCTTCTGACTTTACGACACTTGGGAGTTGGCACGTCTTGCTACAGGGAACTACCAGCTATCGACTTAGAGTGGTGACTCGTGTCGTGTCCAGGTGTACGTGAACCTGCAGGGTCACACACTTAAGGAAAAGGAGCACATGTGGATTTGATACATGTGGAGATTGGGGTACAACCTGAATCAACCTCAAGCGTTGAGCCCAACTAGGAGTGTCTATAAGTGGAGTGACAAGGGATAGTCCCTGTAACACCCCCAGGATTAGGGTTAAACAAATCCAGATCTTAGCCTGACATAAGATTAACCTAGAGCTCGAGGATATCTAGTGAGAAATCGGTAACACAACAGTAACCCTGCGACACAAAAATTATTACAGCAAGCTCATAACTGAGCGAAGAACCAAAATAATACAAGAAGAGGTCACTGACCACAAACATCAAACAACGGAAGGCAAATTATGCTATCAAGTATAGCAAACTTTACAAATTTCCTAAGAGGCCTGAAGCAAAACGATGACGTGCCAACCCATAGATTCCAGGCCGCGGGGCGGGAACCCCAAGCTACTCATCGGTGTCGATGTCATACCAAACTTGTCTTCAGGAGAACATTTACTCCGCTAGAAAAGTATCAACAAAGCAAGGGTGAGTACAGGGTGTACTCCGCAAGACTTATGGCTGGTGGGGTTATTTTGCATAAAGCCATCTTTGTTTATAAAACAAGAGAGAGAAGAAGCTCGTCTAATCAGAATATTTTAAAAGGGGATAAGAGAGTGACATCTCCAAAGAATTGATCATTATCTTGATATCCACCAAAATAATCCTCATCTCACAACTAGGATCACCCCCTCGTACCCATCAGGAAGCATCCTTAAGCACACGTTGAAACCTCCAAGTTTTACGATTAGGTTAATGTTCTCTATGATCTTAGAGTTCGGTCACCAAGCGTTCATAACCGTGAACACGGCTTTTTGAAAAGATTTAACCCTGCAGGGGTGTACAACTTTACCCACACGTACCAACCGACTCTTAATGCCAGATCATTATCCCTCTTCCTTGGAAGTCCGGCAGAGGGTGGTTGGCCATGACCTTTACCTTGATTTCACTGAGACCATGAGTCACGCCCTAAGGATGGTTCCGCCGTAATGGGTCAAATCCCGAAGCCGGTCCCTAGAGATGTGAGTCGGGGTTGGTTTACCAAGGGCTCCATCGACCCCAAGCAACCCCGGCTACGCTTAACTACCTGTATGAATGCACCTCCTTCACCGCCTTCGAGAAGATCCAGAATGCATGTCGAATGGAACGCCCGAACTATGTGACTCATGGAATCTACTAGGCAAGTTAATCAGCGGAGGGGTTCCCAAGCCCCGTGTGGCTATACGCTCGTCTTGGTCCAAAGGCAAGAACTCGGTTCCTAGTGGTGGCGAGCATGGGACTACAAAAACCACATCCCACCGTGGCCTCCCATACAAGCCTTAGCATGTTTAACCTTTACCACTGATCTTACCTCATCAGTATACCTCGTTCTCCTGTCATACTAGATTCTCTGCATTTGGTACATCTTCTGGATGAACTAGGACTGACAGCTATGCATGGCTAAGCAAGACACAGATAAAAGCTCTAGTAGTGCACACAAGCCAAACCTAATTATGCTAGGAGCAGTGGATCAGGTAATATAAGCTCAAAGGGTGTAATGCAGTAGATATGATACTCTATCTATCGATAAAAGACCATGGTAGAATCGTATGCATCATGGAAAGAATGAAATACTTTCGAAATCATAGGATTATATAATGGTGGGGCTATGCTTGCCTTGTTTGTTGATACCAAGATATAGATCTTCGGATATCTTGTACTTGACTTGATTATAGTTGGTCAAGTATTGTTCGTCGGTCTTCGATGGTGTTGATCTCAGTCTTCGATCTTGATCTTGTTATCGTATTCTACCAGGAAGAACTAAACACCAGAAAGAAAGGGGGAACAACAATCAACACATGGCATCGATGCAATGCTCAAGCAAGGATGATGATATGACAAGTTAAACAGAGTTGAAATGTAACCCTAAGGCATGCTTGATCATTTTAAACAGGGTCCGAAGGGTACAAACCCTAGGACAGGGGAGACTCCGGAACACCTATGAGGGGTTGATTTTGTTCTCTAATTAAACTTGTAATGAAAGTTGTTGAACAATGCATGATTATAAGTCTATTGTGTAGACCTTTTTTTATGAACATTTTGTTATACTATACACATTTTCCTAACTTATGAATAATTAGATATTGAATTTATAAGATTAAACCTTTTTCTGGAATTATTAAAAACAATTTAAACCCTTATTGCATCAGCATGACACATGGCTGACGTCACCACGTCCTAACCCTAATATTTTCTCACTGGGGCAGAGGCTAGCCACAGAGGCTGACCGGTGGGACCTGTGCCACGCGGTAGCCATGTGTGCACCACGTCACCACGACGGGCGACGCGACAGACGGTGGCCGGCGACAACGCTGGAGATTGCGTGGGGCTGCAGGGCTACGTGCGTTCAAATCAGCACATCGAGATAGACCTAGTAGTGGCGGCACCGCTAGCTATTGGTCACCGGAGTGACCATCTCGACGGCGACTGGTGGCGGACAACGACGGTGACTAACGCGGGGACCATCCAGAGAGGTAGGGGAGGCGAGGAGGGGTGCCTGAGCACCATTTTCTCTCCCTGGTTGCGTCAATGATGCCGGCGAGGCGTGGGGAGGCCGGGATCGACGGCGAGCAGCAGTTGCCGGAGTCAGGGACGAGGCTCCGATTGCGGCGTTTGGGACCTCGCCTGCTTGCGATGGCTGGGGAAAACGACGGAGATGAGCGAGGTGAAGCTTGTGGCGCGAGCGGTTAGGCACGGGGGTGGATGGGAGTGAGCTCTAGCTCGAGGCCATGGCGGTCTAGGGTTCGGGTGAGGAGGGAAAAACTGCGAGAGGGCTCGAGGGGAAGTGAGATGGGTATGAGGAGAGAGAGCAGATCATGACGGTTCTCATGGCATTCTTATCTTCGCGAGGTGACCACTGCGGCGGCGGGAATCGCAGCGGCGAGCATCAGGCGGCCATGCACAAGACAGTGAGCTGCTTCTCTCTGGGGAAGGTGACAAGCGAAAGGGCACCGGACTGCTAGGCTGCTGCTGGGCCAAGCTGGGGTGGTCATGGTTTGGCTCTGGCTTATTATTATTTTTATTTGCAAAACCCTTTTTACTTTTCTGTTTTCATTTTCTCTTTTGTATTTGAATTTCATTTCCGTTTTGAGATATTCGAAATTACCAGAGACTTGTAAAACTATGGAAAATATTGTAGGGCCCTTTAATCAATTTGGGCTCCACTATTTTGGTGGTTTTCAAAATTATCAAACCCATTTTGAATTGTTTGAGAGGAAGAAGAAAACTAGGGTTTTTGGATTTTACTTTGTTTCTCTTCGCATGCATTTTTAAGTAATGATGCTCATGAATGCACAAACAACCCTAAATATAAGATTAACTAAAACTGGGGCGTTACAGCTCTATCCCCCTTACGAGAATCTCGACCCGAGATTCCAAAGGTAGGAAGAAAGAGAAGAAAAAAGGGTCACTCTAAGGATAAGAGGGAAATACACCTAATCAACACACCGAGTATCTCATGATCCTTTCATGAATGAGTGTTAAGAAACAACTCTGAGATGACAAGCATGAAACACATCAAGGTAACGGGGGAAACAAAATGAGATAGGTTTCAAGTTGTTAGGTAGCTGGTCTTCATAAGGATTGAGACCATGGAGTTTTAGAAGGGTTTAAGCTTCTAAAAAGGAAAGCTTACAACAGAAAGAACATGACCATAGACTTCCAGAATCAAAACTCTACTAAACGGCTTAAATAGAGATTTTAGGTTACAGAGATGCAGATAACCAAGCTGTTGATCTATTTTTGATACAAAAGGATCACTCTTCGTTCATTAGAAGGTTAAGACAGAAAGGTGTTTTGTGGCAAGGACTCGTAAGAGTCACAAGGAACATGTATCAAGAGCAACTTCTGATTACTAAAATCATAGTCACTCTATTATCATGGTCGAGAACTGAAGGAAACTCTTTATTCATTCAGGATTATCAAAATCTTTGCCAAAGATCGTGATATCACTTTACACCACCACATAATTAAGAAGATTCTCTGATGACATGATGAAAAATAAACTTCATTCTCAGACTTCCATTACTTGGCACAACAAATGCTTGCCAACATAAAAGGGTCTGGAGGATTGACCGAGAGACATTTAGCAACTCTACTTTAAATGTTCTCCTTGATGTTCGAGAAAGCGGACATCAAGTAAGGGTCGGACTTCGGATACAAAGGAAGCCATAAGCGCAACTCCTATAATAAAATCATAGAAGGAGCCTCATGAAGAGTGGTTGTTATTGCTGATTCAAGAGAATTTGTCAATAGGACTTCCGACTAATTGTGTCAACCTTTACATCAATCTTGCCGGATTTATAAAGAGACCTATGTCAAAACCTTGAAGAACACCAACCATCATATCTTCTTGAGATTCAGATTTGGTTAGGTGAGATGATACTTCAGATTCAGCATGTCCGAATAGAAAGTTTGCAACATTTACCACTAGGTAATGTTACTAGATTCTCAAGACATGGACTTCAGTGTCAAGCTCCAATAGACTGAGCTGAATTGCTAGACCCATGTATTAACAACTTGTCAGAAGACAACTGCTTATACATCAAGTACTTGCAATGAAACACAACTATATCCTTGAGGAACAAGGTAACTATACTCGAATCCACGGCGACATCTTTCTACAGTTGCGTGTGAATCAGAGAAGGTTACTTCTAACATCCAGAACACATTCTTCGAGATGACACGAAGAAGGTTCTCAAAAGTTTTCCAACATTAATGCCAACTGTTCCATATGAATCTATTCTAACGTGGAGAAGATAATGATGTCATCGTTGGGCTCAACAACAAAATTATCAAGATACTCCAAGAAGATGGACTCATATGTTGTATGAACAAGACAAAACTATTGGTCAGACCAAAGGACATGAGGAAGTACTCAAGGGAAACATCACGAGTAGCAACATCAGCAAGATAGTCCTTGGAACTAAGTTTGATTTGACGATAACCCAAATCAAATCAAAAGCAGGGGAGATAACATATCCATGGAGGAGATACTATCTTTCTTCAGCACGAACAAAACTAGACATCCCTTTAATATGAACTAAGTCAGATAGAACTTTTGTCTTACAACTCTCCAAGTTGTTGTTTAAGCTCAACCAACTAGTTTTAGGGTATCCATCACAGATCCTTGGAAACAGAAGCAGTTTAGGGAACTTGCTTGCTCAAGAACTTGACAACACGTTCATGTGGCAACATGGCGATACTTCAGGGAAGACATCCGAATATCATGAACCACCGATATGTCACTTAGTTCGAGAGGAAACTTGCTTGGTAAGGCAAGGGACATAGTCTTAGAGTTTCGGCACATGCCTAACTCTTTGACCGAAGAGAGTGTACCAGAATAGCGGACTCGGTAGTACAATCATCCTTTGCTTGGTGATAGGGTGAACCAATCATGCTAAAGATGACATACATGTCCTTGGAGTTCAAAGCAATAAGAATTGCTAAGAATCTCAGGTGGCCACTTTATTACACACACGCATCATTCACGAGCACAGAAGCTTGGAAGTAGGGTGGGTAAATATGTGTGAGAGCATCACTTCATTAAGGGGTCATGAAACTTAGCACAACCTCTTAGTATAAAAGAGTGTGATACTTTAACGTAGAACAGATAGAAGCTAATCATGCATCTTAATCTGTGGACTACAACACTTTGACCTGGTCCTAGATATGACGAGGTACTGGAGTTTGTTTCTCCTGACATCTCGAAATGGGTTTTCATGACAGACCACAAGAGTATCTTGCATCAGAATACACTAATGCATAGTTACTACTTGGATACCAACTAGTAGATAAAGGTCGGAATACAACAAGGGAGAAGGAACATGCTCAGGATGGAATCCCGAGATGTGGATGCATAGACTATCAATCTTTCGAAAACCAATGCATGGATGAGAGGGTGTGGCAAGTCACGGGTATAGATGTGAGACTCACGAGGAGTACTCTTGTCATGATTTGGTTCCATTAAAGAACATCTAGCATAACTAGTGGTAGGGGAAGTCCTTAATTATCACAATTCAATCGTGACAAACACCACAAGCTTGAAGACCAAAATTGTAATACCAGCCATCCCGAGATAATGTGTGAACATTAACGACAGGGGTCAAAGGAATGGATCTTGGGTTAAAGGTCAGCTTCATGTAAAAGATTCATAACACCAGAATCTAGCACAATCCGGGATCTTTGGTTCAAGTCCAAGAGTTAAAACCCGAGAAAGAAGTAACTACTACTTGAGTGACATAGCGTACACTTCAAGGTAGCAATCACAAGGTAGCTTCCAAGAGAAGAAATGACTTCTGAAGTACCCAAACAAACAAAGAGGAGGCACTCGAGGCGAAAAGAAACCCCGAAGTCTAGAATAGAACATCATGGATCCTACAATATAGTATTGTGGGCCCATAGGACAGATAGATCATGATGGAAAGGAATCTCTCAATTGAAAATAGAGCAAAGGGAACACAAGGAATTCTCAACACACACAACTCTAGAGAACTTAACACTAGGTCAACTGCTGAGAAATGGCATGCCCGGAAGGCACCTAAGCTTTGAAAGACTAGAAAGATATCAATTTTTTTTCCAAATCAACACAAGATAAGATGACCCAGAGTTTAGAGCGATACCAGAAGAGGAGAAAAAGAAGCATACTAGAGTTTTTCAAATACTTTTCATCTTTGAAATAGTTTTCACAAATACTAGACTCAACATAGACCAGTAGCAAGGTTTTCCTACGGTCGGTACTACTCTGATACAAAAAACCGTAACACCCCCGGGATCAGGGTTAAACAAATATAGATCTTAGCCTGACATAAGCTTAACCTAGAGCTCGAGAATATGTAGTGAGAAATCAGTGACACAACAGTAATCCTGCGACACAAAAATTATTACAGCAAGCTCATAACTGAGCGAAGAACCAAAATATTACAAGCAGAGGTCACTGAACACAAACATCAAACAACGGAAGGAAAATTATGCTATTAAGTATAGCAAACTTAACAAATGTCCTAAGAGGCCCGAAGCATAATGATGACGTCCCAACCCATAGATTGCAGGCTGCCAGCCGGGAACCCCAAGCTACTCGTCGGTGTCGATGTCATACCAAACTTGTCTTTAGGGGAACATTTACTCTGCTACAAAAGTATCAACAAAGCAAGGGTGAGTACATGGTGTACTCCGCAAGACTTATGGCTGGTGGGGTTATTTTGCATAAAGCCATCTTTGTTTATAAAACAAGAGAGAGAAGAAGCTCGTCTAATCAGAATATTTTAAAAGGGGATAAGAGAGCGACATCTCCGAAGAATTGATCATCATGTTGATATCCACTAAAATAATCCTCGTCTCACAACTAGGATCACCCCCTCATACCCATGAGGTAGCATCCTTAAGCACATGTTGAAACCTCCAAGTTTTACGATTAGGTTAATGTTCTCTATGATCTTAGAATTCGGTCACCAAGCGTTAATAGCCGTGAACACGGCTTTTCAAAAAGATTTAACCCTGCAGGGGTGTACAACTTTACTCACACGTACCAACCGACTCTTAGTGCCAGATCATTAGCCCTCTTCCTTGGAAGGCCGACAGAGGGTGGTTGGCCACGACCTTTTTCTTGCTTTCGCTGAGACCATGAGTCACGCCCTAAGGATGGTTCCGACGTAACAGGTCAAATCCCGAAGCCGGTCGCTAGAGATGTGAGTCGGGGTTGTTTTACCAGGGGCTCCATCGAACCCAAGCAACCCTGGCCACGCTTACCTACCTGTATGAATGCACCTCCTTCACCGCCTTCGAGATGATCCAGAATGCATGTCGAATGGAACGCCCGAACTATGTGACCCATGGAATCTACTAGGCAAGTTAATCAGCGGAGGGGTTCCCAAGCCCCGTGTGGCTGTAAGCTCGTTTTGGTCCAAAGGCAAGAACTCGGTTCCTAGTGGTGGCGAGCATGGGACTACAAAAACCACATCCCACCGTGGCCTCCCATACAAACCTTAGCATGTTTAACCTTTACCACTGATCTTACCTCATCAGTATACCTCGTTCTCCCGTCATACTAGATTCTCTGCATTTGGTACATCTTCTGGATGAACCAGCACTGACAGCTATGCATGGCTAAGCAAGACACAGATAAAAGCTCTAGTAGTGCACACAAGCCAAACCTAATTATGCTAGGAGTAGTGGATTAGGGAATATAAGCTCAAAGAGAGTAATGCAACAGATAGGATACTCTATCCATCGATAAAAGACCATAGTAGAATCGTATGCATCATGGCAAGAATGAAATACTTTCGAAATCATAGGATTGTATAATGGTGGGGCTATGCTTGCCTTGTTTGTTGATATCCAGATATAGATCTTCGGATATCTTGTACTTGACTTGATTATAGTTTGTCAAGTATTGTTCGTCGTTCTTCGATGGTGTTGCTCTCGGTCTTCGATCTTGATCTCATTATCATATTCTACCGGGAAGAACTAAACACCGGAAAGAAAGGGGAACAACAATCAACACATGGCATCGATGCAATGCTCAAGCAAGGATTATGATATGACAAGTTAAACAGAGTTGAAATGTAACCCTAAGGCATGCTTGATCATTTTAAACAGGGTCCGAAGGGTACAAACCCTAGGACAGGGGAGACCCCGGAACACCTATGAGGGGTTGATTTTGTTCTCTAATTAAACTTGTAATGAATGTTGTTTAAGAATGCATGACTATAAATCTATTGTGTAGATCTTGTTTTTCTGAACATTTTGATATATTATACACATTTTTCTGACTTATAAATAATTAGATATTGAATTTATAAGATTAAACCTTTTTCTGGAATTATTAAAAACAATTTAAACCCTTATTACGTCAGCATGGCACATGGCTGACGTCACCACGTCCTAACCCTAATATTTTATCACCGGGGCAGAGGCTAGCCACAGAGGCTGATTGGTGGGACCTGTGCCACGCGGGCACCACGCGGTAGCCATGTGAGCACCACGTCACCACGACGGGCGGCATGGCAGATGGTGGCCGATGGCGACGCTGGAGAGCATGTGGGGATGCGGGGCTACGTGCGTTTGAATCAGCGCATCGAGACGGACCTAGTAGCGGCGGCACCACTGGCTATTGGTCACCAGAGTGACCACCTCGACGACGACTAGTGGCGGACAACGACGGTGAGTGACGCGGGGACCATCTAGAGAGGTAGGGGAGGCGAGGAGGGGTGCCTGAGCACCATTTACTCACCCTGGTTGCGTCAATGACGTCGGCGAGGCGCTGGGAGGCCGGGATCAACGGCGAGCATCAGTTTTCGGAGCCGGGGACGAGGGTCCGATTGCGGCTACTGGGACCTCGCTTGCTTGCGATGGCTGGGGAAAACAACAGAGACGAGCGAGGCGAAGCTGGTGGCGCGAGCGTTAGGGCACGGGGTGGCTGGGAGTGAGCTTTAGCTTGAGGCCATGGCGGGCTAGGGTTCGGGTGAGGAGGGGAAAACTGTGAGAGGGCTCGAGGGGAAGTGAGATGGGTATGAGTAGAGAGAGCGGATCACGGCAGTTCTCGTGGCGTTCTTATCTTTGCGAGGCGACCACTGCGGTGGCGGGAATCGCAAAGGCGAGCATCGGGCGACCGCGTGCAAGACAGCGAGCTGCTTCTCTCCGGGGAAGACAACAAGCAAAAGGGTACCAAGCTGCTGGGCCAAGCTAGGCTAGGCCTGGTATGGCTCTGGCTTATTATTTTTTTATTTGCAAAACCCTTTTTACTTTTCTGTTTCATTTTATCTTTTGTATTTGAATTTCATTTCTGTTTTGAGATATTCAAAATTACCAGAGATTTGTAAAACTATGGAAAATATTGTAGGGCCCTTTAATCAATTTGGGCTCCCTATTTTGGTGGTTTTCAAAATATTCAAACCCATTTTGAATTGTTTGAGAGGAAGAAGAAAACTAGGGTTTTGGGTTTTACTTTGTTTCTCTTTGCATGCATTTTTAAGTAATGATGCTCATGAATGCACAAACAGCCCTAAATATAAGATTAACTAAAACTGGGGCGTTACAGTCCCTGACCTAGTTGTCACTTTCTCCACTCCCATTTCGTGCTAGACAGGATCTAGCAGTGCTCTGCCTAGAGCTCCTTCCTGTATGTGTGGATACTGGTGCGCGTCTAGTGGTAAATCTCGTGGCCTATCACCTAAGCTATATCTTGGGCGCACCGCGTAGGGGAAAAGTTTTTGTTTATCTTCGCGTGGCCCAACAATGGTCAAATCGTTTGGTGTCATCAAGAGTGATCATGATTCTTGTTTATATAAGAAGTTTAGTGGGAGCAAAGTAAACTTTCTGATATTATATGTGGATGACATATTACTGATTGGAAATGATGTCCAGATGTTGCAAGAAACCAAGGAATCATTGGAAAAGAGTTTTTCGATGAAATACTTGGGTGAGGTGACTTACATACTAGGAATCTAGATCTATAGAGATAGATCAAGATGTCTCATTGGATTGAGACAGAGTACATATTTGGACAAAGTGTTGAAGAAGTTCAACATGGAATCGTCTAAGAAGGGGTTCTTACCGATGTCCCATGGCGTGAAACTTAGCAAGACTCAGTGTCCTTCGACAACTGATGAGCCAAGTCGGATGAGTGCAATTCTGTATGCTTCTCCAGTCGGATCCATCATGTACGCTATGATTTATACTAGGCAGGATGTTTCCTATGCTCTAAGTGTTGTGAGCAGATACCAGGCTAACCCTAGAGAGATCCACTGGGCAGCGGCTAAAAATATCCTTAAATACTTGAGAAGGACTAGGGATATGTTCCTGGTTTATGGAGGTGAGGATGAACTTAGTGTAAGGGGTCACATGGATGCGAGTTATCTCCCTAACTCAGATGATTCTCGTTCACAATCCGGATATGTGTTTATGATAAATGGAGGGGCTGTGAGCTGGAAGAGTTCCAAGCAAGAGACGGTGTCTGCATCTACGATAGAGGCTGAGTATATTGTTGCCTCGAAGGAGGTAAAGGATGCCATTTGGATGAGGAATTTCCTCATGGATATTGGTGTGGTTCAGGGCTCGTCCAATCTGTTAGACGTGTATTGCGACAACAATGGTGCTATTGGACAAGCCAAGAAACCTAGAAAACACCAGAAGAGCAATATACTCATGCGGTACCACCTGATTCGCTAGTTCTTGGATCAAGGTGATATCAAGTTATGCAAAGTACACACGGATGCAAATATTGTGGATCCGTTGACAAAGCCGTTACCACATCCAAATCATGAGGCGCACCTGAGAGCTATGGGAATTAGATGCCTAGACATGTGCTGTCAGATGATTGACTCTGGTGTAAGTGGGAGACTATTGGGAATATGCCCTAGAGGCAATCATATATAAAGTAATAAAGTTGTCCTTGTATGAACATCAGATATATATCATTGAATACGTGATTCAGTTCTGGAACTATATATTCATGTTTTGTCATACGAGATGTCCTTGGTCATTGAGGTTGTGATGGACACACAACTTAGACCAATGTGCAAGTTGGCTGATGACACGGTTCCACTTGTCACGGGCATGGTGATGCTATTCAGATTTACACGGACTCGGCTAAAGAGTTTAGCGAGTCGGAATGACCCACGGTTGAGATGCAACGAGCATGTTGTCATTTGTAGTATCAAGTAATGGAATCCTTAGACCTGAGGTGATCGCATGATCTGAGGTGTGGATTGCTAGCTTAGGTTCTATCAAACACCGTTTTGTAAATGGTAGTTATAAAGGTAGAGTTCGGGCTGGTTGTGAAGCAAGATGCATGACATGGATTACCAAGATGGGATTTGCCCCTCCGTAATGGAGAGATATCCTCTAGGCCCTCTAGTGTGATATGATTCAGAAGCATGGCCATGCGCTACATGTTAGTCTAGTTAATCATATATCATGGAACGGAAGAGAGAGTCAAGCTATTAAAGGGATGGCAACTAGTCACCTATAGCTTGACAAGATATATCATGAGGCAAAGAGACTTGGACGAAAGTCACATTGAGAAAGGTTTGTCTTCTGACTTTACGACACTTGGGAGTTGGCACGTCTTGCTAGAAGCTGCTGTCCGCTATTGACTTAGACCTTTGTTGTGGTGAACCATTTGTGCTATGTTGAACCATTTGTCCTATGTGGTAATGTATGTGCTGTGTGAACCATTTGGGAAATGTTGAACCATTTGTTTTTTGTGATACATACTTTTCATGTGTTTAACCTTGTTTATTTGTGGTAATGGTCATTATATTGTATCTCTTGGGTTGTCAAGAACAAATACTTTTAGACAGAACCAACAAATGCATTTTTAAATTAACCAACATGCCATTGTGACAAAATTTCACAGAGCATCATCAAAGTCACTAGTTTTACTACGTGACCATCATCTTCACACCAGTTTCACAACAACTATAAGCTGTATCTTTTATAGTACCAATTTTAGCAACAATCTCATGACCAAAAGAGGTAAACAACTGGAGTAAGGCAAGAAGTACTACCTGTCCATTACAACAGATTTTGCAGCACACAGAATAACACGTAGTATAGGTCCATTTCAAGTGTTTGTAGCACATAGAATAACCACAATTAAAATAGCCCTATGTCTTGCTCCTCTTGTATCCAGGCACATATCCTCTAGCATCTTGTCTCTCTATTGTTGTCCTTCTTGGAGCAACAAAGGAAGTTCTTGCAACATGTGTTTGTGGTGGTGGCCTTGTAGCTTCTGCTTGTGTAAGATCTTTCCTTATAGCTGTTGGGCATGTAGGAGCTATCCTTCTACCTGCTAGTGGTGTAGGATCTTTCCTTGTAGCTGTTGGGGTTATAGGAGTTGTCCTTCTAGCTGCTGGGGGGTGTAGGACCTGACCTTGTAGCTGGTGGTAGTGTAGGACCTAACCTTGTAGCTGGTGGTGGTGTAGGTGCATCTTATGATGTGTTAGGCTAGACAGAAACAACATGAAACAAACTAAGATCAACAATAGGTGAAAGATGAATAAACTCAGTACATGCTTGTTCTTTCTAATCACCAGATGAAGCCTCAAATTTTGTGTGCAGCTAGTGTATCTATGGCCCTACAGTTTGCAATTAGAGCAGGTTATGGTTTCCATTCTTGATGTTTGTTTAGGTTTTGGCACCTCAAACCTCCTCTTTCTCCTCTTCTCTTGCTTTTTGTAATGCCCGAAAAATATTTCATACTGTAAATTGTCTGTTATTTTATTTTGTGCATCATCATGACATCATAACGCATCATCATGTTCATCATACCAGCTTGCATGTATCATATCTTGAAATTATTGCATTATAATATGCCATTGCTTTTGGTTCTTGTTAAATTGTACTAGGTTCTCAATATTTGTATTTGGATGTAATAATATAATTTATTTGGATGCAATAATATGTTATTTTGATTAGAAAAAGGTGTAGGTAATTAATATGCCATCCTCATATCTATTTGCATCATCACACGGGTTGGGAGTAGTTTGCATATTCTCCTAATAATTAACATATGGAATATGTGAGGAATTAATTTATATATGTCCCAATTTCATTTAATTTTATGTAGATCACCTTATGCCATGTTATACCATGCTAATCAAAATTTAATTTTTGGGGTAGTAAAATAAGTCGAAACCTAATATTAATTGTTGGGATTGTGATTCCGCTTAATACTGCTAATTGCATTGCACCTTGCCATGTCATGCATCATATCATGATCATGCCAAATCTTTTTCCATGTCATTAAATATTGTATCAGTTGTTCTTCTAGTGCTTTGCTTCTTATCGGATAGGACGTGAGTTGATGCAATTTGAGACAAGCCTTTAGTTGTCCAACATTGTTTTCCAAGTGATCATTCTCCCCTTCTACCTATTTTGCATTTATAGTTTTTACTTCCTTCTTTTGTCTTCTGCTATCCGTTTGTCAATGCATTAGATTCTGCACCTTACTTTCCTGGCAACTACTATATTTCCTTGGTTATCCTATTAATAGTTGTTTTAGTAGTAGGTTGTACTTGCGAGTCGTAGCGCATTCTCAGGTTCGTTGCACGCTCATATACAAGTGGATCTTCCTAATTGGTTTCTGGTGCAACTAGTTAATTAAATTGATGGTGGTTATGTGTTACACCTAATGATAATGCATCAGTAGGGAGCACCTTTGCAAACTGCTTGTGTCACCCTAGGACCCGTTGTTCTAAACATCTGTCCTGAGACTATCACACTAACCAAACATGGGGATATTTGGGAAGCCCCCATCAACTACCGGCACCACTCTTATATCCAGGATGCCACAAATTTGGGTTTTCCATTTGTTGCATATGCATAATATGTATCTGGACATGGTGATGATATGATGTGATATTTTGGTGGACTACCATGGCATTGCATACATAAAAGTGGTATGTACTAGTCGGCTTCGGTGGGGTTCTAACAAGTTATCTCGAAAGACCCTTCATAAGTGTGGTATCATAACAATGTTCCTCCTCAAGGATCAGCTGTATCTCATGGTTGGATAAAACACAGTAGGTGGATCCCCTGGATATTTGCGAAGTTATGGGACAGTTCTTGATGTGAGATCCGGAAGGCACCCCTATTTGTGATTTATTACTGTGATGGGTTGATGATGCGTTTGGGACCAGTAGTGCACCCCTGCAGGGTAAACCTTTTCGACAATCTGTGTCCACGATTATGGACGCCTCAAGAGCACAATGTCATGATCATATACAGCTTACACAAAATCATTATTAATTGCAATTTGACTAGTAAGTAGCTCTATAACTAAATATCTGAATAATAAAATTGCCACCGTGTGTGTTCCATGAGAGGACTACTCGACTGGTTTTCAAGGGGGAAATCTTCGGACGGGTTATGATTGGTGTTATATTTTTTTACCAGATATGACTCTCTTATCTCGCTCTAATAGCCGAAGTTGTACCATGTTTATATAAGTTAGATAGTGCAAGCTTTTCTACTGTTGATCTCACCATACCCATGTAGGCGAGAGCCGGCAAATTCTAAGACTCCCTGTGTACTGGCCTCAGTATTGACTGCTCTATTTTTTCTTTGCCCTTTGTCGGCACCCCTTTGGATTTGACCGGTATGTGATCGATGGTGTTAGCAAAGTTATCCTTCTGGCTCGGCCTGGGAAGGGTTATGGACACCCCTTGGTTATTCTTCAGAACTCTTAGTCCCATTTGGTTGTTACCCGTACTCGGATGATATTTTGCATTTTTCATGATTTATATCTTTGCATTGTATTCATTTGTATTTTTGACTCAATGAAATCATTATTGTATATATGTTTCTTTGTGGGTTCTGATATAAACTATTGTGATGTAACTACTTGTAACAAAATCCACCCACACGGAAGTGTCTGGTGGGCGTCTTTGAATCGCTTCTATGCTGATTTTGCAGGGAATGCTAAGATCTGCATATACCGGATTTGGGGGTGTTACACTGTATCCCTTTCTTGATGTGAAATATAGGTGGAATGATGTTAGGTGTGCTTGTCTTGGGCCAGACATGCCGTACAGGGACTGGGTAAATTATGGGCTTAAATTCCTTAGCATACATCTCTCTCTTGAAGAAGTGGCTAACATAGTGCTCTAGTTTTTGCTTGGTGTCATTGTATGTGAAATAGCAGTGCCTGAGAAGGCTAGATAGAGGTGTGGTTAAAGGGCATAGAAGTTATTGACGGTGTCCACATGTGGGATTGGATACAAGCCAACATAGCGAGACGCAGGAAGTACCCAGGTTTGGGGCCCTCGTGAGGAGGTAACACCCCTACTCCTGCTGATCTGACTATAATATGAGTGATATGAGAACTATAGAACGCTCCTCGAGCTGTATGAACTGCATATCTAGTGAAGTCCAACTGAGACCAACCCTTGCTGCGTGAGCCCTGCTTCCCCTTATATATGCTAGGGACATCGATCTTACTAGACAAGCCAGCTGGTGGGTCCCACAGGCAGGCCCCAGCCGGCTGGTCATCCATAGTACCACGTAGAGGTGGTCTAGTCTACAGTGCCTGACGTGTGGTGTGTCGTGGTTGTAGTGGACATCGTGCGAGCTGCTGGGAGCGTGGCATTAGCAGCCATCCATTGTGCCCCCGTCAGCCACAAAGTTGCCGGATGGCCTTGTCCATGCTTGCTTTACATCTTGTCAATAGGCCAGGGCATACCGTGCCCTGTACCGCACGTCACCCTGCCTATCGCCCCTGTCTTGACTACGACCGACTAGGATTATCTAGCCGGACCGATAGCTCGTCAGTCTTCCTTTATCTAGCTGGTCTGTGCGCTGGCTTGCCTTGGTCTGGGTTCTTCGTTGCACCCTGTCTTGGGCTTCCGTCTGGCTAAGCCCAGCTAGATGGCCGTGTCTTGCTTGCCTTGTTCTTGTCCGGCTAGGCTATCTGGGGGTCATCCCCCCAACACTAGCCCCGAGCACGTGTAGATTTCGCCCTTAGGTGAAATGTGCGCGTGCCTCTCCTATTTTGAACTTGCATCCGACTGATATCTAGCAGTTGCGGTGCTTTGTGACGTCACTGCTGACGCCAGCCATGCCCACGTGCGCCATCATTGTGCTGCAGCGTGCAGCGTCACGTCTCGTCACGCGTCGCCTAGGGAACCGTCGCTCGATGCTTCGGTTCCCGCCATCAGATCTTCTGTGCGCGTGGTGCCGCCACACATGATCCCGAGCGACGGGTGGGGGTGCGGCACTGCCTAGTGGGTGCCACGCGGCGACCTGGACGGTTGCTCCCCTAGGGTTAAATACCGCTCGAGGGAGAAGTTCCCCCACCTCGTTTCTCATTTTCCCCATCTCCTTCCTTGTGCTCGCCATCGCTCCTTGCACCGCCTCCACTTTCTCTTTGCCGACCTCGCCGTGCCGCCTGTTCGTGGTCCCTAGAGACACGGGCCCTCGCTTCTCGACGCTCGTGATGACGACGGAGGAGGAGGTGATGGAATCGTATCGTGGCACCTGGTGCAGGTCCTCGGTGACATAGGACCACATCGCCAAGTACCGCAGCTGGTGGGTCCTCCTGCCGGAGTTAGAGGTGGCGGTGCAGCTTGCGCTGGCGGAGGAGGAGGAGCCACACCCTCAGGAGGGGGAGCGGGTCATATTCTTGTCACACATCGCCCGCGGCCTCGCCCTTCCCACGAACCCCTTCCTCCTGACCTTCCTCGCCTTCTTTGATCTTCATCTTCACCACCTCAGCGCCAATGCAATCGGCACCCTCGCCAACTTCGCCGCAATATCTAGCCGGATCTTGGGCTCTTCTGCCGGCTCTTCCGCATCCGGTCCTAGGTTCAGCTCGCCCAAGGCCCGTTCGTCGCCTGCGGCAGCACCTCCATCTACTCCCGCATGCAAACCAAGTACTCCAAATTCCGGCTGCCGGATACGGTCAAGCTGTGGTAGTACACGTATTTCTACGTCCGCAACGTCACCGCCATCGACCGGATGAACCTGCCGGCATTCCAGGTTGTGGAGTCCAGCTGGCATAACTAGGACCTGAAGATCGACGGTTCGAAAGCGGAGCCGGACGAGATGCTGCAGCGCATGAGGGTGCTCGTCACGCTTAGCTAGATGTCCCGGCTAATGATGTCGCTGCTGCATTGGGCGCACAAGATGTGCTTCTACTCCGGCCGGCTGGACCTGACCCGACTCTCCCTTCGCAATCCCAGCTACTCCAACCTCAAGGAGTGGGTGTGGACGATTATGAAGGAGAGGCTCATGGAGAACTGGCAGTTCGGGCTGACCCCATACACGCGCGAGAACTGCGTTCCCCGAGTGAGTCCTATGTTCTTTCTCTTGTTTTTGGTTTCTTGTTTCATGCGTTCATCCGACTAACTCTTTACTTTTCTTTGCGGCAACACCTTCCCTACATCGTCTGGGAGGAAGGCGATATGCCCCTTGAGGTCTTCACTCCTGACCTGCCAGAGCCGCGTGCGCGACAAACCAGCGAGGATTCCGACAACAAGGGCGATGTCTTTCCTAACCGGAATGATGAGCCGGCGAATGACCCCCATGGGCCCATTTTCGAAGACGCGGAGGTCGCCCCGGCCCCCAAAGCGAGCTGGCGCCGGGCGGCGGATGGCAAATCTAGCCAGCCCGCCACAGGGGGAGGTGGATCTAGCTGGCCCGTGGTGGAGGAGCCAGCACCCAAGAGGAGCCGGACCAACACTCCACACCCGAGCCGAGGTGGCCGCAAGAAGGCGGCGCCACCGATGGTTCAGGGGTAAGGTTTCTTCTGTCCTTCCATTCTTTTTTCATTCGACCAATCTAGCTTGTTTTCTTTCCTTTTCTCACTGGCTCGATCTTTCTTCTTGTAGCACCCTCATCTCCTTCAGCTCGGCGAGCCGTGCGCGCACGTCCAGTGCCTCGCCGCCTCGTGCCCCGCCTATCAATCCGACCACCACCCCCACTGCCGCCTCTTCTCCCCTGCGAGGAACTCCGCCCCCGCGCCGTGAAGATCTGGCTGACATGACCGGACCCAGCAGCGATGCCCCGCTGACCATCGTGGTCTAGGCGGACACCGCCACACCGAGCCCGGGTAGCGGTGAGGGCTCCTTCGCGGGAGCGACAGTGTCTGCAGCCGGCAAGGAGCTGGTGGTGGTGGCGGATGAAAACTCCACCGGGGAGCCAGGGGATGAGTGGCGCGCTATGCTCCAAGAGGCCCGGGCGTCTTTGACTGCCAACACTGCTGGCAAGTCCACCCCCTTAGCCGCTTCCTTGGCGGACATGGCGGCTAGCCTTGAGGTGGGGGTGAAGGAGGTTTGGTTTCTCCAGACCACCCTCGGCACCAGCCGGGCACTGTAGCAGAAGCTCGCTGCAACAAACGGTACCACCCAGAGTGAGTTCCTTCTTCCCCTTTTTCTCCTTTATTTTATCCAGCCATACACTAGTCGGATTCCTCCTTCTCTTTTTTCTCTCTGACTAGCCAACCTTTTTCTTCCCATAGCCATCATGGTTTGCGCACAGCGGGAGGTCGACCGGCTGACCAAGGCTAATGAGCGCCTCAGCCAGAGCAATACCCTTCTCCGCCAACATAACAAGGAGTGTGAAATGGATCATATGGGCACCTAGAGGGGGGGGGGTGAATAGGTGCTACTTCAAATTTTAATTCTTTTTCAATTTTAGGCTTGACACAAATGTAAATTCTCTAGATATGCAATTACGATAATTTCCTTATATGCCAACCTAACTACTCAGCGTGTAAAAAGGAGCGAGGTAACCGTAGTGGAGCACGCGGAGAGACGGGGATTTATTAGACCATAATTCCTTCCTTGTTCAGGGAAGTACATCTGCGTTGGAGGGGTGGACAGTTCTAAGATCACCACACCACAATAGGCCTCACCCTATTCCCCGATGGATCTTGCCACCAAAGGCCTGATCCATCTTTCCACTATTGGTACCCTTCGAGGAGGGAACCTGTGCCTTTACAACGCTAGCAGGGCACACATACACAACTAAATTGGAGGCTCCCGTGATGACAACAAGCTGCCACAAGAATAAGGATTATCAAATAATCAAAACTAGGATCTAGATATTTGTAAGAAATACTAGATCAAGAACCCCCCAAGTGAATGGGGGAAGTTGAGCGCTTGATTTTTGTTGATGAAGATTGAGGCCTCCTCCTTCGATTCCCCAAAGATCGAAGCCTTTGGGTGGATGAGGATGCAAATCTTGCTTGGAACTTGAAGAACAGGTCTGAGCTTTTTCGAATGAATCAAGAAGTCTGGCAGGAGGGGTTAATGGGGAATAAATAACCCCTGCCAAACTCGGCCGTTGGAGACTTTGGGGGCTGGATTATCTGGCCCAAGTGGGGGCCGGATTTATCCGGCCGTGGCAAAGCTCCACCTCAAAGTCGGATTTTCTGGGGGAAAATCCGCCACCCATACTGTGTGACGCGCTTGGCCGCCCTTTGCAAAACTTCTCGTGGGAGGGGGGGGGATTATCTGGCCCCCTAGAGGGGCAGATTATCCAGCCAGGGCAAAAACTCCGCCCATGGCTGGACAATCCGAGAGATATTCCGCCCCCATACCGCATGACGGGTCTTGCCTGCTCTTGAGATTGGGCCGGGCCGGATTATCTGACCCTTGGTAGGGGCGGATAATCCACCCCCAACATTCAGTTTTGCTGTATCTGAATGACCAGATTATCTGCATCACTTCAACACACATGAGATGATCCTTGGTATTGTTATCTAACACACAAAACTCTAGAGATCATGAAATGTTCTTTCAATCTCCCCCTTTTTAGTGTTAGATGACAATACTAGGATTTGCAATAGAGATCTACTAACAACATTATTTCAAGGATGAAAGAGACTGCCCCTAAATGTGTGCATCATTAATAATTTGCATTTGAATGCAAATACACACAAGTAGGTACAAGGCTATTTCATTGGAATGGAATCTACACACATATGACAATTTAGACTAAAACATCATACCACCATGAGAGATAAGTCCTCAATATAATATAAGAATAGTCAATATGATAACCATTATTGACGCCTTCCACCGTGAGAAAGATAACCAAAATAGCCAATATGATAGATGGATCCATAATCACCGAGAGATAAATCCACAAGATAATTCTAGTGATAAATCCACAACTGAACCATAGTGCCACACACAAACATAGCCTCATACAAATCAACTCGCGAATAAAATTTCAATGCTAAATGCGCATAAGCAATGATAGAGAGGAAACGATAAAAAGCAAATGTTTGTGCTGACCCATGCAAATCCGCAGAATCCTAAATAGAACTACTTCTCCCCTTTGGCATTGAAACGCCAAAAAGGATTAACAGTGATGCTAACGCCCCAAGAGATAACTCGTCGTAGTCCTCGTCATCCTCGTCATCCTCGTCCTCGTCCCCGTCCTCTTCCTCATCATCATACTCCTCCTCATCTTCCTCATTATCATCAGCTAGTGGAGTAGGCTCCCTCACCGGGTAGGAAACATGTGGCGCTCGAGCTCTCCATAGTTGAGTCTGGAATTATTCCACTGAGCATATGGAGTAGGAGCTGCAAGAGTAGGAGGAGGGCTGGACGCCCCAAGACATGGTGGAGAATGACCTGCTGAGTGTGAGCCATATCATGGTTCTGCCGGTAAGTTTCATACTGCCCCTCGTGCGTGTCTATTCCCATGCACAAAATGGTTCGCCGGAACCAATTAAGTTGCTTGACCTCACGAGCAACAAAAGGCACTGGGGGCTTACGAGCACTAGCACGAGCATCTCTCATAAGACCCTCTATAGCAGAGGATGGATGATAGGTCTTCCTTGACTTGTTGTAATTTTTCTTCACTTTATGTTCAACGTTAATGTTGAAGTTATCATGAGGGATCAAGTGCTTGATTAGCATCCTGATGTATGGAGCATAAGGAATGGAAAGCCAATTGAACATGGCATCAGTCAACTCATGATAAATGAAGTCCATCACATCCAACCTGTAGCTCACAGTCTCATCCTCATAGGTGGCAACCTCATGAGCAAAAGCAAGCAGCTGAACCAAGTGGCCACAAATACTATCATTGTTCCCCTACTAGGCATGATAGAATCACGGAAAACACTGACCAACCAATCATACGGAGGGTAGAGACTTGCAACCAAGCTCACAACACCATTGTGAGCAGTGCAAGGAGAGCACAATGTCCTTTTTTGGCTCGAGTTGAGTGATGATACGATGCCCACAAGCATGATCCTGACCATTGAATGGATAGCCAAGCACCAAAGTGAAGGTCTGCAAATCAGATTGAATCATAGTGTCATGGGTCATCCACTTCATAGTGCGGCGGTCATCGCCACAAATCACAAGAGTGGAGAAGAATTTCTTCACCACCTCGGAGTCATAGGAGCACTGAAGACCCCTAAGAGTATGTATCCCCATCCGATCAGTCACAACTAGAGCATCAATAAGTTGAGGCTTCTCCTTAGCCATAGCAATAACCATGGGACGCATAAGACGGATCTTCATAGATGAATAGACGTCCTCATAGATGAACATCTGGTCAACACACCAAAAGCAGGAATCACCAAGATCTTCATCTTGCTCAGCCTCATCATACATATCATGGTGGCAAATAGAAGCATAGGTAATAATGTCCATCTGCTTATAGTTAACCCTGGTTTTCTTACCCTTCCACTTGGAACTTGCCTGAGTGGCCTTTTCTTTCCTTGCATGTTCAGCCATCCTTTCAACCTTCTTTTCTGCCTCCTTAATTCAACCTCATCCACAAGAACACCTTCTTCGTTTGGCCTAAAATACCGGGCACAGGGACGACGTTTGTATGTCTTAGGAGCACTTGAACCACCTGTGAAAAGAATAAGATAGATAGCAAGGGGATAAGCACACACAGAAGTCTAGGAGGAGTGTTAAGAATAACAGAAAAACAATCCATAATCCAAGTCCATGTGATACTAGAAACAATGAAAATCTAAACTAGAGGCAAACCTTCTAGGCCGGATAATCTGGCCCTTGGCCAATTTTTTTTAAACAACCATAGATTCATAGTACCAAAGTAGATCGCGTAAAAGGGTTGCTATGCTACGATTCCTAGCATGCATAGGAGACAAAGAGTTACCTCTAAATCGAGTTTCCACCACAAACAACAACTTCCATACAAAAGAGAAGAATGGGGGAGTTACCCTCACTCATTGTAGGAAGAACTTGGAGGAGAGGGTACCCGAAGGTGCTAGGAAGAAAATCCGGGGAGGGACCGGAGAATCCGGTGGTCGGAACGACTCTGGGGAGGGCGGAGGTGGCTGGCGGTGGCTGTGGGAGAGGTAGGGAGGCGGGGTGGAAGAATTGCTCTGTTTGAGCCCTTCCCCCATCGCCCTAGCCTAAGTAGACAAAACCGCCTGGGCCGAATTATCCGGCCCACACTAGGGGCAGACAATCCGGCCCTATCTGAATTTTTCTATAAACACAGATTCAGGCCAGCAACCTCAAACAACACCCTCGCAAGTTATCCAAAGGACTTTTGTGCAAGAATAGATGGCTCGGGGATAGAAAAGTGGCTTAGGTTTAGACAACCAAACTGAGATGGTACTACACATCCAAGATTGCAAGCGTCAAATCAAATAGAGGCCAAAATTGGGTGTGTTTTCCATAAGAACACAAGATATGTAAGAAAAACCAAAAATATCCACAAGGAACCAACTCTTCTCACGAAATAGGGCGGTGGCCACAGCCACCATGTTGGAGTGAAAGGTATGACACCGCGAAGATATATCTTGGGTTCATGACCAATACTCATGAAAGAACTCATATATCACATAATGGTATTAAGAGAAATGTTTTTTCTTGCTTTCTTCATTATGGGGGGAGGGTTAAACCAATCAATTAGGACCACACTCCTCCTATATCCATGCCCACACCTAAACCAAATAAAGGAAGAGATATAAGTGAGTATGCAAGGGTGATCAAGCCAAACTCCTCGAATCCACGATATTTAGCTCATTCCTCAAGTAAGAAAACCTTGCTTCATCAAGTGGCTTCGTGAAAATATCAACAAGTTGGTTCTTCGTGCTCACAAAGGATAGGTCAATATCGCCACGAGCAACATGATCTTGAATAAAGTGATTGCGAATCTCAATATACTTTGTCCTTGTATGTTGCACCAGATTGTACGCAATTTTAATTGCACTTTCATTATCACATAAAAGAGGCACTTTGTCACAATTGACACCGTATTCCTTTAAAGTTTGGCTCATCCATAATAATTGAGTACAAGCATTTGTAGCAGCCACATATTCAACTTCGGTGGTGGAGAGAGATGTACAATTCTATTTCTTCGAAGACCAACAAACTAAGGACCTGCCCAAAAACTGACAAGCACCAGAAGTTGATTTCCTATCATCCTTGTCACTAGCCCAATCCGAATCTGTATATCCACATACAAAGAAATATGAACCTTTGGGATACCATAGACCGAAGTTTGGGGAATGAACCGAATATCGTAAGATTCTCTTGACCGCCACTAAGTGGCTTTCTTGAGGAGCAGCTTGATACCTTGCACACACTCCTACACTTAATACAATATTGGGTTTAGATGCATAGAGGTAAAGGAGAGAGCCGATCATGGACCGGTATACCTTCTGGTCCACATCTTTACCATTGGGATTGAGTTCAAGGTGACATTTAGTTTGCATTGGTGTAGCAACATGATGACTGCAAGCGCACATATCGTTTGTAGCTAGTTTTGAAATAAAGATATTGATCCCACAGGGAGCAATAGGCGAAATACTAAAATGCTTTTAACTAAAACTAAGCGTAGTACTTAAGGAATAACGTTGAGATGCAATAAAAGTAGAATTGTTTTTGGGTTTTTGGTTGAATGAAGTAGTTTAAAGTAAAACTTAATGCATAAAGTAAGAATCGCGTATGTAAAAGAACCTGGAGCTGCAATTGGGAAAAGGCGTTCTCCGGGAGTGGTGGATACACCGCTAGCAATTTAGACTAAGCAATCAAGATTATTATAAAAAATATTCTCATGATATGTATGTATGTGGGAGGAGCTCCATATATGGAGAAATAGGCAGCAACCACTGCTCACATCATCCTTCATAACCACAGCTGACGGATAAACGACATCAACCGTATAATCCCGCTATTAAGGGATTTCTCCCGTGGCATGGACATGGGTTTATGAGTTCTCCCTGATCCCCCAAGTTAGTACGTAAAGAATGACAACAACTTTATAGTCACAGTAAGTGCTATAATCCCTCCGTCTACCAACAAGTAATCCCCTTCATCGAGTCCCCATAAGAGGCAAATATTAAGGAGTTGCACTACTCCCAACATCAATATGAAGACAATTAACACATACACATAATGATGTATAACATAATAATCTCAATCTTATCTCAATCATATGCTACGGTTTCTCCATCTCCCCAAGAACTAAAGATCTACTCAGACACGGAGGCAATCAAAATCATGGCAATGGTAATAGAAGAAATTGTAAATGAATAGTTCTTGTATAAATCCACAACGAGTATAGGAATTACAACAAGATCTAGGATGGATGAAGATGGGATGGATGGAGATGATGGTGGTGAAGTGGTTGATGAAGATGAAGATCAATGCCTTGGCCTCCTAGATCTATGTAGGCCGAAGATGGATCCCTTGGGCAAGTTCCCCTCTAGATGCCTTCCGGAGGTGAGGTTTCAGCGATTTCTGGGTGTTCTATATGACATCTCCCTGATCCAGTTGCATGGGGTGAAACTATTTGAGGAGGCGGTGGCGGCGCCAACTATATGACCAGAACTATACGGCCGGAAAAATTATTCTGGTCGTATAGTTGGTCATTGAACCATCTGTATGCCTTGATTGCTTCAGGTTTTCTTCTGGTGTTATTGATATTTCCCAAATAAGTGTTTTACGTTGTTTTTGACTCCTTTTCTCCCCAATACAATTGCTCCAAGAATTGTGTCCATTGTATCCATCATCTGTCTTGATCCTGGTTAAAATAGACATAATATGTGCGTGCGAGCACCATAAAATACCAAGATCCTACATCTATAATGCAAAATAATAATATAAAACATGATGCAAATATGCACTCATCAACTTCCCCAAGCTTAGACTCTTGCTCGTCCCGAGCAAGTTTAGCTTAATGGATGTGACCCTCATATTCATGAAGCCGAGTCGATAAAATAAATGAGGCAGTTGCAGCATGTGTTTCTCATATATGATACATAGAAATAAATTCATGAATAGTACCTTACTCAAACCATCCGAATAAAATTAGAAGGCTTCCACACCTTAGTGATTAACGGTTCACAAAAGATGAATGTCAACATGATGTAAAAGTATTCGGGTCGACTGAATGAGTTAGCGAGATAGTCCCACGTGTTTTAGGATTAACATATTCATTTGGGATTCAAAATCTCAAAACGCTTCTTTGTCATACCACAATATAGTGGTTGTCAACACCCGGATTTTTAATCACAGATGCCTGTTATGCCATACATTGCAATCCCAAGATTGCCATTTTTGCGAGATATAACAGATTGGATATCACAGTACATCATCCATTAGAAACCATTATAAGGTCTTACACAAATAAAGGATCTCATGATCCAGTCTTAGTACAAACTAGTAGCGGAATAAATAGCGTACCGGTGGGCTCCATCCTCAGTGTCACATGCAATGCTGACAATGGGAGATGATCCTAGTTGTCGTAGCCATCCCGCTGTCCTTCTTTCGGATAGTCCTCCTCATAGTCTGGCCACGGGAATAGCCAGGGACAAAGCCATGAGTACTCTTTAAGTACTCACAAACTATCACTAACAAGTAAGGTAGTTCTAGTAGGGATGCTAAGCTCTAAGTTTATTTGTAAAGTAAGTTTGAAAACCTAAGCTGAGTTCAGAAACAAAGAAAGATAAAATAAAGTCTAAATCACCTAAGTGGGAACTTAGTTGTCATAGTCACAACCATGTTGTGGTCAAGTCATGTCACAATTCATTTCATAAGTCATTTTGAAAACATCTGATGATGGAACAGTATGGCCACTCCATCTGTCCATGACCGCGGACGCAGCTATTCGAATTGTTTGACACTCTGCAGAGGTGGTACACTTTCACCAAAACATTCGATACATCTGTCAGGGATAACCCTGAATCATCATACTTAGTATGCAGATAATCAAACACAACCTTTCCTTTACACACTCTAGTATAAGCAACTCTCCTATGAGCTTGGCCTCCCAGCCATGGCCATCTGCCATCCTGGGCACTGCATAGGTGGACAACATTGAGAGGTAGCCTCAGCTCAAACCTCTCCCACGAGGGAACTCATAGTAATGCATATAAACTTCCGGCTAAGCCTGACCCAATTTAGGTATTGTGGTTGTACGGTAAAATTGGAATGGTATCGCATCTGAACCCAACCATCAGTTTTTATAAAGGGCTAAGGCTCATGCCTCAACATTTTCATCATCATAAACCATTTGTGTTTCTCAACACATGTCAAAACATCTCAATAGAATAACTCATCATTCCAAGGTTTTCATAAGTCATTTTCACCAAGTATTCCCATCTAAAGTGATCAAGTTTTTGGTTTAGCTCTAAACACTAAGTTAAGAGTGTTCACTAATGTGGGATGCTAATCTCAATCTCATGCCATAGAATGACATCTAAGTCTAACTAGATAGGCCAAGTTTTATACTCTTTATGCTATCTATAACCAAAGTAAAGAACTTTGGTAAAGTAAAACAAAGTAAAGATTGTAAGTAAAACTTGGGATTGGTATAAATCAAAGAGGTATAACCAAAGCACGCCTAATGCATATTTCTTAGGTTAACTTGCATCTAGTGATGGCCTGCCTTGGTTGGTGAAGTGGTCGAAATTCTCCTCGTCTTCTTCGGGGTAGAACTCCTCCACCTCGTAGACTTGGTCCATACTATTGTCTATAAATATATACGGAATACACAATAACCAAACAATACTTAACTAGTCTATTTAGCACACTAAGGCACACACTTGATGATCTAGTATCATCACATTCATCACAATGTTTTAATGAATTAGTTTCATTTATTTTATTTGAGAAAAGTAATTTCTACTCATTGAAAATAATTAAGATTTAATATTCTCCAATTAAAATATGGGATCATGTGGACACATGTCATCACCACATATTCTAATACATGGGAATGTGATTTAAGAGGTGAAGGATCCATAATCCAAGTCCATGTGATACTAGAAACTATGAAAATCTAAACTAGAGGCAAACCTTCTAGGCCGGGTAATCTGGCCCTTGGCCAATTTTCTTAGAACAACCATAGATTCATAGTACCAAAGTAGATCGGGTAAAAGGGTTGCTATGCTACGATTCCTAGCATGCATAGGAGACAAAGAGTTACCTCTAAATCGAGTTTCCACCACAAACAACAACTTCCATACAAAAGAGAAGAATGGGGGAGTTACCCTCACTCATTGTAGGAAGAACTCGGAGGAGAGGGTACCCAAAGGTGCTAGGAAGAAAATACGGGGAGGGACCGGAGAATCCGGTGGTCGGAACGACTCTGGGGAGGGCGGAGGTGGCTGGCGGTGGCTGTGGGAGAGGTAGGGAGGCGGGGTGGAAGAATTGCTCTGTTTGAGCCCTTCCCCCATCGCCCTAGCCTAAGTAGACAAAACTGCCTGGGCCGAATTATCCGGCCCACACTAGGGGCGGACAATCCGGCCCTGTCTGAATTTTTCTATAAACACAGATTCAGGCCAGCAACCTCAAACAACACCCTCGCAAGTTATCCAAAGGACTTTTGTGCAAGAATAGATGGCTCGGGGATAGAAAAGTGGCTTAGGTTTAGACAACAAAACTGATATGGTACTACACATCCAAGATTGCAAGCGTCAAATCAAATAGAGGCCAAAATTGGGTGTGTTTTCCGTAAGAACACAAGATATGTAAGAAAAACCAAAAAGATCCACAAGGAACCAACTCTTCTCACGAAATAGGGCGGTGGCCACAACCACCATGTTGGAGTGAAAGGTATGACACCGCGAAGATATATCTTGGGTTCATGACCAATACTCATCAAAGAACTCATATATCACATAATGGTATTAAGAGAAATGTTTTTTCTTGCTTTCTTCATTATGGGGGGAGGGTTAAACCAATCAATTAGGACCACACTCCTCCTATATCCATGCCCACACCTAAACCAAATAAAGGAAGAGATATAAGTGAGTATGCAAGGGTGATCAAGCCAAACTCCTCGAATCCACGATATTTAGCTCATTCCTCAAGTAAGAAAACCTTGCTTCATCAAGTGGCTTCGTGAAAATATCAACAAGTTGGTTCTTCGTGCTCACAAAGGATAGGTCAATATCGCCACGAGCAACATGATCTTGAATAAAGTGATTGCGAATCTCAATATACTTTGTCCTTGTATGTGTCACCAGATTGTACGCAATTTTAATTGCACTTTCATTATCACAAAAAGAGGCACTTTGTCACAATTGACACCGTATTCCTTTAAAGTTTGGCTCATCCATAATAATTGAGTACAAGCATTTGTAGCAGCCACATATTCAACTTCGGTGGTGGAGAGAGATGTACAATTCTATTTCTTCGAAGACCAACAAACTAAGGACCTGCCCAAAAACTGACAAGCACCAGAAGTTGATTTCCTATCATCCTTGTCACTAGCCCAATCCGAATCTGTATATCCACATACAAAGAAATATGAACCTTTGGGATACCATAGACCGAAGTTTGGGGAATGTACCGAATATCGTAAGATTCTCTTGACCGCCACTAAGTGGCTTTCTTCAGGAGCAGCTTGATACCTTGCACACACTCCTACACTCAATACAATATTGGGTTTAGATGCATAGAGGTAAAGGAGAGAGCCGATCATGGACCGGTATACCTTCTGGTCCACATCTTTACCATTGGGATTGAGTTCAAGGTGACATTTAGTTTGCATTGGTGTAGCAACATGATGACTGCAAGCGCACATATCGTTTGTAGCTAGTTTTGAAATAAAGATATTGATCCCACAGGGAGCAATAGGAGAAATACTAAAATGCTTTTAACTAAAACTAAGCGTAGTACTTAAGGAATAACGTTGAGATGCAATAAAAGTAGAATTGTTTTTGGGTTTTTGGTTGAATGAAGTAGTTTAAAGTAAAACTTAATGCATAAAGTAAGAATCGCGTATGTAAAAGAACCTGGAGCTGCAATTGGGAAAAGGCGTTCTCCGGGAGTGGTGGATACACCGCTAGCAATTTAGACTAAGCAATCAAGATTATTATAAAAAATATTCTCATGATATGTATGTATGTGGGAGGAGCTCCATATATGGAGAAATAGGCAGCAACCACTGCTCACATCATCCTTCATAACCACAGCTGACGGATAAACGACATCAACCGTATAATCCCGCTATTAAGGGATTTCTCCCGTGGCATGGACATGGGTTTATGAGTTCTCCTTGATCCCCCAAGTTAGTACGTAAAGAATGACAACAACTTTATAGTCACAGTAAGTGCTATAATCCCTCCGTCTACCAACAAGTAATCCCCTTCATCGAGTTCCCATAAGAGGCAAATATTAAGGAGTTGCACTACTCCCAACATCAATATGAAGACAATTAACACATACACATAATGATGTATAACATAATAATCTCTATCTTATCTCAATCATATGCTAGGGTTTCTCCATCTCCCCAAGAACTAAAGATCTACTCAGACATGGAGGCAATCAACATCATGGCAATGGTAATAGAAGAAATTGTAAATGAATAGTTCTTGTATAAATCCACAACGAGTATAGGAATTACAACAAGATCTAGATGGGATGAATATGGGATGGATGGAGATGATGGTGGTGAAGTGGTTGATGAAGATGAAGATCAATGCCTTGGCCTCCTAGATCTATGTAGGCCGAAGATGGATCCCTTGGGCAAGTTACCCTCTAGATGCCTTCCGGAGGTGAGATTTCAGCGATTTCTGGGTGTTCTATATGACATCTCCCTGATCCAGTTGCATGGGGTGAAACTATTTGAGGAGGCGGTGGCGGCGCCAACTATATGACCAGAACTATACGGCCGGAAAAATTATTCTGGTCGTATAGTTGGTCATTGAACCATCTGTATGCCTTGATTGCTTCAAGTTTTCTTCTGGTGTTATTGATATTTCCCAAATAAGTGTTTTACGTTGTTTTTGACTCCTTTTATCCCCAATACAATTGCTCCAAGAATTGTGTCCATTGTATCCATCATCTGTCTTGATCCTGGTTAAAATAGACATAATATGTGCGTGCGAGCACCATAAATACCAAGATCCTACATCTATAATGCAAAATAATAATATAAAACATGATGCAAATATGCATTCATCAACTTCCCCAAGCTTAGACTCTTGCTCGTCCCGAGCAAGTTTAGCTTAATGGATGTGACTCTCATATTCATGAAGCCGAGTCGATAAAATAAATGAGGCAGTTGCAGCATGTGTTTCTCATATATGATACATAGAAATAAATTCATGAATAGTACGTTACTCACACCGTCCGAATAAAATTAGAAGGCTTCCACACCTTAGTGATTAACGGTTCACAAAAGATGAATGTCAACATGATGTAAAAGTATTCGGTTCGACCGAATGACTTAGCGATATAGTCCCACGTGTTTTAGGATTAACATATTCACTTGGGATTCAAAATCTCAAAACGCTTCTTTGTCATACCACAATATAGTGGTTGTCAACACCCGGATTTTTAATCCCAGATGCCTGTTATGCCATACATTGCAATCCTAGGATTACCATTTTTGCGAGACATAACAGATTGGATATCACAGTACATCATCCATTAGAAACCATTATAAGGTCTTACACAAATAAAGGATCTCATGATCCAGTCTTAGTACAAACTAGTAGCGGAATAAATAGCGTACCGGTGGGCTCCATCCTCAGTGTCACATGCAATGCTGACGATGGGAGATGATCCTAGTTGTCGTAGCCATCCCGCTGTCCTTCTTTCGGATAGTCCTCCTCATAGTCTGGCCACGGGAATAGCCAGGGACAAAGCCATGAGTACTCTTTAAGTACTCACAAACTATCACTAACAAGTAAGGTAGTTCTAGTAGGGATGCTAAGCTCTAAGTTTATTTGTAAAGTAAGTTTGAAAACCTAAGCTGAGTTCAGAAACAAAGAAAGATAAAATAAAGTCTAAATCACCTAAGTGGGAACTTAGTTGTCATAGTCACAACCATGTTGTGGTCAAGTCATGTCACAATTCATTTCATAAGTCATTTTGAAAACATCTGATGATGGAACAGTATGGCCACTCCATCTGTCCATGACCGCGGACGCAGCTATTCGAATTGTTTGACACTCTGCAGAGGTGGTACACTTTCACCAAAACATTCGATACATCTGTCAGGGATAACCCTGAATCATCATACTTAGTATGCAGATAATCAAACACAACCTTTCCTTTACACACTCTAGTATAAGCAACTCTCCTATGAGCTTGGCCTCCCAGCCATGGCCATCTGCCATCCTGGGCACTGCATAGGTGGACAACATTGAGAGGTAGCCTCAGCTCAAACCTCTCCCACGAGGGAACTCATAGTAATGCATCTAAACTTCTGGCTAAGCCTGACCCAATTTAGGTATTGTGGTTGTACGGTAAAATTGGAATGGTATCGCATCTGAACCCAACCATCAGTTTTTATAAAGGGCTAAGGCTCATGCCTCAACATTTTCATCATCATAAACCATTTGTGTTTCTCAACACATGTCAAAACATCTCAATAGAATAACTCATCATTCCAAGGTTTTCATAAGTCATTTTCACCAAGTATTCCCATCTAAAGTGATCAAGTTTTTGGTTTAGCTCTAAACACTAAGTTAAGAGTGTTCACTAATGTGGGATGCTAATCTCAATCTCATGCCATAGAATGACATCTAAGTCTAACTAGATAGGCCAAGTTTTATACTCTTTATGCTATCTATAACCAAAGTAAAGAACTTTGGTAAAGTAAAAGAAAGTAAAGATTGTAAGTAAAACTTGGGATTGGTTTAAATCAAAGAGGTATAACCAAAGCATGCCTAATGCATCTTTCTTAGGTTAACTTTCATCTAGTGATGGCCTGCCTTGGTTGGTGCAGTGGTCGAAATTCTCCTCGTCTTCTTCGGGGTAGAACTCCTCCACCTCGTAGACTTGGTCCATACTATTGTCTATAAATATATACGGAATACACAATAACCAAACAATACTTAACTAGTCTATTTAGCACACTAAGGCACACACTTGATGATCTAGTATCATCACATTCATCACAATATTTTAATGAATTAGTTTCATTTATTTTATTTGAGAAAAGTAATTTCTACTCATTGAAAATAATTAAGATTTAATATTCTCCAATTAAAATATGGGATCATGTGGACACATGTCATCTCCACATATTCTAATACATGGGAATGTGATTTAAATGTTGACTCACCTTTTATAAAGTCTAAGATTAATATTTAAATGATTTAAAGTGACTAGAAATGCCTATATAGAATTATTTTGGTACTAGTCCAAAGTCACTACATGCAAACCTAAATATTATTACATATTCAGATAGGTATTATTAAATGTGATTTTTGAGAGTTGGAATCAACTCAAAAGCTATTATGGTTAATTTTTGAAAAATGTTTGAATGTAGAAAAGTATCTGTCTTGTTATTTTTGCTATATGTGATCTATAACTCTAATTGATTTAAATCCAATGGGCTTGGATAGATATTTGAATTATCTTTCTAACAAAATTTGAAACATTCAATTTGGTTAAGTAAATCTTTCTGAATTGATTTTTAAACAAGTGGACAAAAACTAGATTAAGTCTAAATAGAAAAATCTATATTTGAATTCTAGGGCCAGCGCGGGAAACTAAATGGGCCGGCACAGTGACACTCCGCGGCGCAGCTGGCAACTGACAAGGGGGTCCCGCATGTCAGCGGCACAACTCAACGCGAATCGGTACGGGGCGATGTGGACCGTGCGATTAGAACCTAGATCAATGGCTCTGGTTGATCGTCGACGACGGACTGGTCGCCGGCGAGACTGAACCCTAGCAGCTCGGTGCGGGTCGATTGGGGTCTTACCAGGGCTCTAGCTAACGTGGTGATGTGGGCGATCGAACGAGGAGATGACGGTAGACTCAGGCAAGGTTGCGATGGCTCCTAGGGTGGTCGCAATCAACTGCCCCCTTCCTCCTCTGCTGCGGCGGCTCCGGTGGAAATTCTGGCGAACGGCTGCTCGAGCGGCTCCGGCGAGAGGTGTGAGGGACTCAGTGGGACATGGGGTGTGTTGGAGTGTGGCGAATTGGTGCTGGGGAGGGCTCCTTATATAGGGTCGACGAAGGGGCAGAGCGACATGGGCGCGGCTCGTCGGAGACGACGGTACAGGGTGCTAGAGGCATGTGCGGTGTAGGCGTATGATGGCTTGCCTCCTAGCGGTCAGCTATGGTGCAATGGTGCAGCTAGGGGTGGTGGTATGCAATCAGGAAAGGCTGGCGCTCTGAGAGGCAGAGGTGGTACTCGACGCTGTGTGCGGTAGCTGCTGGTCGCGCAGCGGGAGAAGGGCATGTCTGGTGGGGTGCTGGGATTATGGCAGAGCAGCACGTGCAAGCTGGCGTCAAGGCGCGACTTGTGCTGGCCTGTCGAGGACGGTGCTCTGGCGTGCTCCGTGCATGGCATAGAGGCGGTGGGAGCGAGCTGTCTACGGTGGTCCATGGGCTGGCTGTGTTCGTGGGGTGGAGCTAGGGGATGTGCTGGTTTGGCACGACGCTGTCTCTGGTGCGTTGCCCACGTTTGGCTGGCGGCGACCAAGAATGGGCGGCGCGGTACTGGCGCTGTAGGGTAGGAGGGGTGCTATCTGGTGCTTAGTTAGGCTAAGAGGGTACATATGAGAGATGAGAGGTTTAAATGGGGGACAAGAATTCAATTAGGAATACTATTAGTTAGGCCAGAAGATTTTTGCCTGCCAAGTGTTTGACACAATGGCCGCAAGAAAGTTTTAATTGAATTTTGAAAAGATTTTTGGTGTGTGACTTGATATCATGCTTGGTAGTTTGTGTTTGCTTGGGATTGTCAAGGGGAACTCATTTGAGTGGTTTTTGAAAAGTGTGATCTATGCATATGAAATGGATTCCATTTTCAAATGCCATTTGAATTTTGTGTTCAAATGTTTTTGTAAGATTTCAAAGTGGGCCTTGGTAGATCTTTACTTGTACTAGCAAGGGGTGCAAAGAGTTAGAATTGTTTCTGTTTGAATTTGACTTCTAGGAACACCTAAAGTGACCTGGTGGATTAAAATGGCACAAATGACCATTTGCATTTATTAATTCCATTTGATTTCTTTTTCTTTGGATTTTGATTGGAAATGATCTAGATGATGTGGAATTCACCTTTGAATCATTTTACAACCATTAGAACAAAGAAACATGGAAATTCAAAACAATTCTATATTAATGCAACACACATATGCATTCTTAATTATCTTAATAATAAAAAGTTTTTGTTAACCCCAAATTGGGTGATTTGGATCTTGATAACCTTGATTAAAGTTTTGTGATGTTACAAACCTTCCCCCCTTAAACAAAATCTCATCCCGAGATTTAAGAAAGAAAACTTGGAACTAAAGAGATCTGGAAACTCAGTCCTAATGTAATCTTCTCGCTCCCAAGTGGCTTCTTCTTCGGTATGGTTGCTCCATTGGATCTTCAGAAATTTGATACTCCAGGTCCTGGTGGTTCTGTAAGCTTCCTCCAAGATACAGATGGGCACTTCACGATACGTTAGATCCTTGTTGATATCAACGGCTCGGTTATCGATGTTCTTGAAAACTTTGGTCTTCGCCAGCACTTCTAAGCATTTGCGAAGTAACGAGATATGGAACACAATGTGGATGACTGACATCTCCTCTGGCAGTTCCAGTTGATACGATACTTCTCCGCGGCAATTCAGAATTTTGAAGTGTCCGATATATCTGGAGGCTAACTTTCCTTTCAGACTAAAACGTTGTGTTCCCTTCAATGGAGAAACTTTGAGATACACAAAATCTCCGACATTGAAAGTCAGGTCTCTCCTTCTCTTGTCAGCATAACTCTTCTGTCTGGATTGGGTGGTCTTGAGGTACTCATGGACTTTGTGAACCTTCTCTTCGGCTTCCCGTAGGATGTCAGGTCCGAAAATCTGACTCTCTCCTACTTGCGACCAATTCAAAGGGGTACAACACTTTCTTCCATATAAGAACTCAAATGGGGCCATTTGCAAACTGGCTTGATAACTGTTGTTATATGAGAATTCTGCGAAAGGCAGGCAATCTTCCCATTTTGATCCATACTCTAACACACAAGCTCTCAACATATCTTCTAATATTTGGTTGACTCTTTCAGTCTGTTCATCGGTCTGCGGGTGATAAGCTATGCTAAAATTCAACTTGGTTCCCAATCCTTCTTCGACTTTCTACCAAAATCTCGAGGTAAATTGGGTTCCTCGATCTGATACTGTGGTCTTGGGGGTTCCATGCAAAGTGACGATTCTAGCAATGTACAACTCTGCTAGCTTCGAACTCTTGTAGGTTGTCGTGACATGTATAAAATGGGCTACCTTGGACAATCTATCAACGATGACCCACACTGAGTCATTTCCCATACTAGAAGTAGGCAAACCGGTGATAAAGTCCATTCCGACGGAATTCCATTTCCATTCCAGAATCTGTAATAGTTGCAATAGTCCTGCGGGTCTCTGATGTTCCGCTTTGACTCTCTGCCAGATATCACACTTGGCGATGTAGCTTCCGATTTCTCTCTTCATCTTGTGCCACCGAAATTGCTCCTTCAAATCCTGATACATCTTCATTCCTCCGGGGTAGATAGAATAAAGAGTATCATGAGCTTCTTGCATGATAACTTGCTTCAGCTCTGAATCTACTGGCACACAGATACGTCCCTTATACCACAGAACTCCTTCTTCGTCTTCGTGAATCCAGGTATCTTTCCCGTACTAATACAACGCTTGATTCCGTCGATACTTGCATTTCCCTTTTGGGGTTCCTTGATCTGACTGATCAACGTGGGTTGAAGTTCAATGCTAGCTAAAAATCCTTTGCTTACTAGCTCAGTTCTAAACTGCTCCAACTCTTCATGCAAACTTGGTTGCTTCTCCTTGATCATGGTGTTTAACCTACACGGCAATCTGCTAAGAGCATCTGCTACCACATTGACTTTGCCGGGGTGATAGTGAATGTCAAGGTCATAATCCTTGATTAACTCTATCCATCTCCTTTGCCTCATATTCAGCTCCTTCTGAGTGAAATATACTTCAAGATCTTGTGATCTGAATAAATCTCAGAGAGATTACCCATAAGGTAATGACGCCATGTCTTCAAAGCTAAAACTACAGCTGCTAATTCAAGATCATGGGTGGGGTAGTTTTGCTCATGATGCTTCACTTGTCGAGACATATATGCGATGACTTTGCCTTCTTGCATCAACACACATCCGAGACCAATCTTGGATGCGTCACAATACACATCAAACAGCTTCTTGATATCTGGCATAATCAATATTGGGGCTGAAATCAATCTCTTCTTGAGATCTTGGTAACTTGCTTCACATTTGTCGGTCCATTCGAACTTCTTATCCTTCTTCAACAATTGGGTCATGGGTCTTGCGATGCTCGAAAATCCTTCTACGAACTTGCGGTAATATCCCGCTAATCCGAGAAATGCATGGATTTGGGTTTGAGTGGTGGGGGCTTCCCATTCTTTAACATCTTTGATCTTGGCGGGATCAATAGCGACTCCTCCGATAGACACAATATGTCTAAGGAATCCTACTTCTTTCAGCCAAAACTCACATTTGCTGAACTTGGCATACAACTGATGCTCTCTAAGGGTTTCAAGGATGATTCTCAGATGTTGCTCATGGTCTTCTTCTGACTTGGAGTAGATTAGGATATCGTCGATAAACACAACAACAAACTTATCCAGAAAGTTCATAAAAATCTTATTCATGAGATTCATGAAATAAGTGGGGGCATTGGTTAATCCAAAAGACATGACCATATACTCATATAATCCATATCTAGTGGTAAAGGCGGTCTATGGAATATCCTTACACGAATCTTAAGTTGGTGGTAACCAGTCCTCATATCAATCTTAGAGAACAATCTGGTACCAGTCAACTGATCAAACAGATCCTCTATCTTGGGAAAAGGGTACTTGTTCTTGATGGTGACATCATTCAGCTTCCTGTAATCTGTGCACAAATGGTTGCCTCCATCTTTCTTGTCGACGAACAACACGGGCGATCTCCATGGTGATGCGCTTGGTTGAATCAAACCTTTCGCGAGCATAGCATCCAGCTGCTTCTTCAGTTCCACTAACTCTAAGGGGTTCATGCTATAGCGTCTCTGAGCTATGGGTCCGGTTCCAGGGATTAGTTCAATAATGAACTCAATATCCCGATCTAGGGGCATACCAGGCAATTCATCTGGGAATACGTCGGGGTATTCACAGACTACTCTGATTTGATCTATGGTGCGTAGGGTTAGAGTCTTGTTGCATTTGAATTGACGGGGTAAGGTTTCAGATATATGCTCTACTGATACTCCAGAGCTACTGGTCATGGTGATGGATTTCTTGGCACAATCTATCAATCCTTTATGCTTTGACATCCAATCCATTCCTAGTACTACTTCCAATCCTTTGGTTCCAAGTACTATTAGATTGGCATAAAAATTTATCCCATGTATTCTGATAGGCACAGCCTTGCAAATTTTTCTAGCTTTTGTGGTTGAACCAGGTATTTGAACTATCATAACATGCTTCAAGTTGGTTGGATGAATCATACTAGTGCATCCAAATTCTTCGGTAACAAACGAGTGCGATGCTCTAGAATCAAACAACACTCTTGCTAATACCGAGTTAACAGAAAACATACCCACCACGACATCTGGCGCTTCTTGGGCTTCTTCAGCGTTCATGTGGAAGAGACGGCCGTTGCGGTTTTCAGGGTTCTCTAGGGTGAATCTTCTTATGAGCTGAATACGGCGCTGCTGTTGAGCTAGGGCATTCACATTGGCAGTGGTGGCAATCTTCTTGGGACACTCATTGGAGTATTGACCCTTCACTCCACACTCAAAACAAGTAATCTGAGACTTGTCTTTTGCTGCCACAGGCACGACATTGCTTCCAGTCCTTGGGGCAGTGTTGTTGTTGTTGGACTTGGGCGGTGCATGTTTGAAGTTGTTGGAGTTGCCAGGGTGGTTGTTGTTGTTTCCTTCGAACTTCACATTTCCTCTGCTACGGTTGGGGTAGCTTGGGCGAGACATTGGGGGTCTATTGTTCTACGGGGCATATCCGACAGACGGGTTGGGGCGATACTTCTGGGCACTATGGGACCCAGCTTGGTGCATCATCCGACGTTTGTGGTTGTCATTCGCTTGGTTGATCTTCCCTTCCATCTGTGGTAGAGTCGACTAGCTCTTCGAGATCCTCAAAATGGATGTTGACTAGTACCGTCTACATCTCATCATGGAGTCCGTTCAGGAATCTCTCATTCTTCTTGGCTTCAGTGTTGATTTCATCAGGTGCATACCTGGTGACGAGGGTTTAACTCATCAATGCCCATTGTTATGGACTTAGGTTCGAGGAATAGGGATGCGCTGGAAGTCTCGATCGGCTAGCAAACAAGCACACAGGTGACACGAGGTTTACCCAGGTTCAGGCCTCGTAGAGGACCCAACTCCTGCTTGTTTGCTCTTGATTGATGAAGGATCCGAAGGATTACAATGTCGTCGATGGCGGTGTATGCGTAGATTGGATCTGGCATATGGGAGATCGTAGATCTGTCTATTGTCCATTGCAGTGTCTAAATCTATTGTCTAGTGTGGCGATCTATTGTAGGAGTCACGATTTGTCTATTGGGGTATTAGGTAATGTCCTCCTCGTTGGACCCTCTTAGCCTTTATATATGGGGAGGCTAGGTCTTAGGTATCAATACGAGTTGGTTACAAGTTGTATTAGAACTCTAGTCTTGAGCTTTCCTTGTCTTGTGCGTTTGGGACTCCGTGTCCATATGGGCTTCATACCACTCGAACCGTCATAGGCGTCATGGACCTTGGCAATTCGTCGAGTGGGCCTTCCATCGGGCCGTACCAGGTAGGCTGTAGTCAAGTGCCTATTGGGCATACCCATGTCACCTGGCGAGGGACAAAAACCTGTCACGGTACTCCACTACAGTCATTCTGCCTTGCTTTAGTTCTCTGAATTCATCTCTCATTCTGGTGACTAAACCTTGTGGCACATGGGTGCGGCTGAACTTGACTAGGCTTCCCACGTCATCACTTGACCATGGTTCATTGTGCGTGTGCTGTTCCACCATGCTCTTGCATCTCTTGCTAGATAGTGGGTGGCAAACAGAACTTTCTCGTTGGTATCCACTCCTGCGACTTCTAAGTTATTCTCCATGGTCTGTAACCAATCATTCGCATCCAGCGGGTCTTCAGACTTGCTAAAGATTGGGGGATTGGTATTCTGGAAGTTTTTGAGTTTGGATCCATGATGATCCTGATTTCCATGGCCTTGATTGTTGTGGGCCATCTAGGCGATCTGCTGCAGGGTGGCTAGATTTGCTTGGTGCTCTGCCCTACTAGCTTCGCGGTCTGCAATTAGTGTCTGCAGAATCTGCATCATCGGGTCCTGCGATGAGCTGCTCCCTCCTTGGTTTCCACGAGTCATCTGAAGATTGAGATAGATAATGGGGTAATAGGGAAAGTTCAAAGGTTTATGGTTTTGGTTTCAAAGCTAAAACTTTGAGTTTGACTCAGGTCTGGCAAACTAACTTCTTTTCATTCATTCAAGCAAAGCACACGATACAAACACACACACCACAACAAAAGGAAAACAGATGGTTTTAAGACCATTCTGTAAGCTAAGATACAATGGGACCGATACTTCTCACTCCTACGATAGTGCTCTAGTGCATCTACTCATCATCGATGAAATCGGAGACATCATCCTCAGTGTAGAAGTCCATGGCATCATCCTCCAGATAGTCATCATCATTGCTGAGGTACGAGTGAATATCCCCCTGTATGTCTTCACCTTCTTCCACTTCTTCTTTTGCCACAAGCTGAGCTTCTTGCTCCTTGATGGTCTTCTCGAGGTCGGCCACCTTCTTGCAAAGACGGTCGATGGTGCGATCCTTGTTTGCGCGTTGACGACGAAGTGATTGACGATCCTTGATGAGCAGGGCAAAAGTCCGGGCCTTCTAGGCGGCAATGGCATGGTTGTGGTTGGCGTACTCTCGAGCATTGACCAATTCCTTCTGTCTGTCATACAACAGGAAGTTGAGGTTCTCCACTTCACACATCAACTCCGGGTGACTTGGCATCTCTAGAGGCATTCCCATAGAATCACGCCTTGCATAGTGAGCAAAGCGAGTTCCCTGGATCAAGTTGACATTCTGTGCGCAAAGGCGAGCAAGAGCTTCATGCATTGCCCTCGCTAATCCATCTAGCCAGCTGTTCTCTCTCACGGTGAATTGGATCTTCTCGGAAAGTGGTGCCTCCATCTTGCCTCGAAGATCAGCAACTATCAGCCATTGTAAATCTCCTCCTAGGTGGTCATTGAGTTGAGCTCCGAAGAATTCCGGATGCGGACGATCAAGGTACTCAGACAGTGCATCCAGATCCCTCTCGAAGATCAGTTGGCCTCCATTGCCCAACTGGTAGAACTTGTAGTACTGAACTTCCATCTATAAGAATTGAGGATGAGAAAGTTAGTGAGGTGATCAAGTGTGTCAAATTTTATGGAGTAATGTAAGAATTTTTGAGGAACATGTATCTTTTTGAAAGAATCTGAAGGGTAAGAGGGGAAATAGATTTTCACAAATACTCACATTGGTTTTGAAACTAAGTTTTTGTTCGGACGGCCATTCTAACTAGGGTCTCCTATGGTCAGGATGGCTCTGATACCAACTTGTCAACACCGGGATTTTTAATCCCAGATGCCTGTTATGCCATACATCGCAATCCCATGATTACCTTTTTTGCGAGACATAACAGATTGGATATCACAGTACATCATCCATTACAAACCATTATAAGGTCTTACACAAATAAAGGATCTCATGATCCAGCCTTAGTACAAACTAGTAGAGGAATAAATAGCGTAGCCGTGGGCTCCATCTTTAGTGTCATAGGCAATGCTGACGATGGGATATGATCCTAGATGTCGTAGCCATCCTGCTGTCCTTCTTCCGGATAGTCCTCCTCATAGTCTAGCCATGGGAATAGCTAGGGACAAAGCCATGAGTACTCTTTAAGTACTCGCAAACTATCACTAACAAGTAAGGTTGTTCTAGTAGGAATGCTAAGCTCTAAGTTTATTTGTAAAGTAAGTTTGAAAACCTAAGCTAAGTTCAGAAACAAAGAAAGATAAAATAAAGTTCTAAATCACCTAAGTGGGAACTTAGTTGTCATAGTCACAACCATGTTGTGGTCAAGTCATGTCACAATTCATTTTGAAAACGTCTGATGACGGAATAGTATGGCCACTCAATCAGTCCTTGACTGCGGACGCGGCTATTCGAATAGTTTGACACTCTGCAGAGGTGGTACACTTTCACCACAACATTCGATACATCTTTCAGGGATAACCCTGAATCATTATACTTAGTATGTAGATAATCAAACATAACCTTTCCTTTACACACTCTAGTATAAGCACCTCTCCTATGAGCTTGGCCTCCCAGCCATGGCCATCTGCCATCCTAGGCACTGCATAGGTGGCAACATTGAGAGGTAGCCTCAGCTCAAACCTCTCCCACGAGGGAACTCATACTAATGCATATAAACTTCCGGCTAAGCCTTGACCAATTCAGGTATTGTCATTGTACGGTAAAATTGGAATGGTATCGCATCTGAACCACCCCATCAGTTTTTATAAAGGGCTAAGGCTCATGCCTCAACATTTTCATCATCATAAACCATTTGTGTTTCTCAACACATGTCAAAACATCTCAATAGAATGACTCATCATTCCAAGGTTTTCATAAGTTATTTTCACCAAGTATTCCCATCTAAAGTGATCAAGTTTTTGGTTTAGCTCTAAACACTAAGTTAAGAGTGTTCACTAATGTGGGATGCTAATCTCAATCTCATGCCATAGAATGACATCTAAGTCTAACTAGATAGGCCAAGTTTTATACTCTTTATGCTATCTATAACCAAAGTAAAGAACTTTGGTAAAGTAAAAGAAAGTAAAGCTTGTAAGTAAAACTTGGGGTTGGTATAAATCAAAGAGGTATAACCAAAGCATGCCTAATGCATCTTGCTTAGGTTAACTTGCATCTAGTGATGGCTTTCCTTGGTTGGTGCAGAGGTTGAAATTCTCGTTGTCTTCTTCGGGGTAGAACTCCTCCTCCTCGTAGACTTGGTCGGTACTATCGTCTATAAATATATACGGAATACACAATCACCAAACAATACTTAACTAGTCTATTTAGCACACTAAGGCACACACTTGATGATCTAGTATCATCACATTCATCACAAGATTTTAATGAACTAGTTTCATTTATTTTATTTGAGAAACGTAATTTCTACTCATTGAAAATAATTAAGATTTAATATTCTCCAATTAAAATATGGGTTCATGTGGACACATGTCATCACCACATATTCTAATACATGGGAATGTGATTTAAATGTTGACTCACCTTTTATAAAGTCTAAGATTAATATTTAAATGATTTAAAGTGACTAGAAATGCCTATATAGCATTATTTTGGTACTAGTCCAAAGTCACTGCAGGCAAACCTAAATATTATTACATATTCAGATATGTATTATCAAATGTGATTTTTGAGAGTTGGAATCAACTCAAAAGCTATTATGGTTGATTTAAAAAAAAATTGAATGTAGAAAAGTCTCTGTCTTGTTATTTTTGCTATATGTGATCTATAACTCTAATTGATTTAAATCCAACAGGATTGGATAGATATTTGAATTATCTTTCTAACAAAATTTGAAACATTCAATTTGGTTAAGTAAATATTTCTGAATTGATTTTTAAACAAGTGGACAGAAACTAGATTAAGTCTAAATAGAAAAATCTATATTCGAATTCTAGGGCCAGCACGGGAAACTAAATGGGCCGGCCCAGTGACACTCCACGGCGCAGCTGACAACTGACAAGGGGGTCACACATGTCAGCGGCACAACTCAAGGCGGAGCGGTACATGGCGATGTGGACCGTGCGATTAGAACCTAGATCAAGGACTCTAGTTGATTGTCGACGACGGACTGGTCGCCAGCGAGACTGAACCCTAGCGGCTCGATGGGGGTCGATTTGGGGCTTACCAGGGCTCCAGCTAACGTGGCAATGGGGGCGATCGAACAAGGAGACGATCGCAGACTCAGGCGAGGTCGCGGCGGCTCTTGGGGTGGTTGCAATCGACTGCCCCTTCCTCCTCTACCGCGGCGGCTCCGATGGAAATTCCGGCGAACGGCTGCGCGAGCGGCTCCGGCGAGAGGTGTGAGGGACTCAGTGGGAGGTGGGTAGTGTTGGAGTGTGGCGAATTGGTGCTTGGGAGGGCTCCTTATATAGGGTCGACGAAGGAGCAGAGCGGCATGGGAACAACTCGTTGGAGATGACGATACAGGGTGCTAGAGGCATGGGCGGTGTAGGTGGACGGTGGCTTGCCTCCTGGCGGTTAGCTACGACGCAATGGTGCAGGTAGGGGTGGTGTTATGCGGTCAGGAAAGGCTGGCGCTCTGAGCGGCAGAGGCATTGCTCGATGCTGTGTGCGGTGGCTACTGGTCGCGCGGCGGGAGAAGGGCGGAGCGGCGCATGTAAGCTGGGGTCGAGGCGCGGCTTGTGCTGGCCTGTCGGGGACGGCGCTCTGGCGTGCTCCGTGCATGGCGCAGAGGCGGTGGGTGCGAGCTGTCTACGGTGGTCCAGGGGCTGGCTGCGTCCGTGGGGTGGACAAGGGTTTGCAGTAGGGTGCGGTAGAGCTAGCGGATGTGCTGGTTTGGCACGGTGCTGTCTCTGGCACGTTGCCCACGTTTGGCCGGCGGCGACCAAGAACGGGCGGTGTGGTACTGGCACTGCGGGGTAGGAGGGGTGCTGTCTGGTGCTTAGTTAGGCTAAGAGGGGACAGAGGAGAAATGAGAGGTTTAAATGGGGGACAAGAATTCAATTAGCAACAATATTAGTTAGGCCTGAAGATTTTTGCCTGCCAAGTGTTCGACACAATGGCCGCAAGAAAGTTTTAATTGAATTTTGAAAAGATTTTTGGTGTGTGACTTGATCTCATGCTTGGTAGTTTGTGTTTTCTTGGGATTATCAAGGGGAACTCATTTGAGTGGTTTTGAAAAAGTGTGATCTATGCATATGAAATGGATTCCATTTTCAAATGCCATTCAAAATTAGTGCTCAAATGTTTTTGTAAGATTTCAAAGCGGGCCTTGGTAGATCTTTACTTGTACTAGCAAGGGGTGCAAAGAGCTAGAATTGTTTCTATTTGAATTTGACTTTTAGGAACACCTAAAGTGACCTAGTTGATTAAAATGGCACAAATGACCATTTGCATTTAGTAATTCCATTTGATTTCTTTTTCTTTGGATTTTGATTGGCAATGATCTAGATGATGTGGAATTCACCTTTGAATCATTTTACAACCATTAGAACAAACAAACATGGCAATTCAAAACAATTCTATATTAATGCAACACACATATGCATTCTTAATTATCTTAATAATAAAAAGTTTTTGTTAACCCCAAATTGGGTGATTTGGATCTTGATAACCTTGATTAAAGTTTTGGGATGTTACAATGGTGTATGCCTATTTGCTCTTTGCACATTTTCTCTTTTTCTTCTTCTTCTTTTTTTATTTTATATATATGCTCACACTTTTGTTTAAGTGATGTGCAAAGAAGCTAGCCATACATTCCACTTCATGTAGGAATCCAAAGTTTAATGATCTCAATTACCAAATTCCAATTGTATATGAAGCATCTTTATGACTTGAAGACTCTACCTCAACTTGTTCTCACTCTATTTTGATAGCACTTTTAATTTTCCTTTGTTCAAGGTTTCTTTTTCAACTTGACTAATCAGATTATTTTTACTTTTGTAAATCAAACCATAACTTACAACATATCGATTAAATTATCTTTATATGTTCCATTAATACCAATGGTGTGGAAGACTCCTATTGTTATCATCAAGTGCAAGTAAAATTATACTCAAGCCATTCATATATCCAATAAGACAAGCACAAACTCAATAATGCTCGATATATGATAATAAACTTGGAATTGCACAAATGGGATCGACTATTCCTTAAGGGAATTTAAATGATGCAAACTTTTTTTCTAAACTCGAACTAATGCAAAACTAAACTAGTAATATAAAACTTATAAGATAGATTTCAAGGTCTTAAAGATCTCCCCAATCTTGGAATCAAGCCAGGCGGGATCAAATAACTCCTTGTTGGTACCTATTCCTCCTCCTGGGATCAAACCTTAGCCATGCTTGTGAGGAGAATGCTGAGCTCGGCCATGTCGTATGAAGCTTCAAAATTTTCTTCTGGAGGAATTTCTTCTCATCTGTCAACTCAAAAATAGTTTTAATCAAGAAACCAACTCTACCATTGATGTCATTGACCTTTTTCTCAAGGTCTTTGCTCATCATCCAGTAGGAGTCAATCCCTTCTCCAATTGTTTCTATACATACCTTCGAAGATTTTTCCAACTCATAGATCTTATCATGAATCTCATCTTGCCACACCTTCTTAGGTTTAAGAGGTGACGGATCGAGAGGAGGTTTAGAATAGGATCCTATGTTGTGACGATAGGGATCGGGGAGATACTCATCCTTGCTCTTTCCCGGCTCCGCTTGCCTCATCATCTCCATTCTTTGCGGGAACATGTCCTCCCAATTTGGGAGAGGCTTGATCTCCGGGATGGATGATGACAATGATCCTTTAGGTTCTACTTTTTCGATCCTCTTCATGGGTTTCTCTTCTTTCTTCCTCCATATCTTGTTGACATGGAAGGGCTGCATGGTTTCGCTGCACATATGTTGTTAGAGGGGCTTGTATAAGGATGGTGAGGATTTTTCGAGGCTGGAGGTGGTCGATATCTATATGACCACAACTATAGTTGGTCGTTAAACTATCAGTACCCAGAAAAGAGCTTTGTCAAAGGCATCGATATCTATACGACGACAACTATACAGGCGGAATTTTTAATTCCCGCTGTATAGTTGGCCGTTAAACTATCAGTACCTTTCGTGGACGGAAGGGGTGATGTCGAAACAACTATACGCCCACAGCTTTATGGCCGAACCTTTTATTCCCGCAGTATAGCTGGTCGTTAAACCCTCTGGATCCACCAAAAATTTACTGATTCTCGGAGGATTCTTTATTAATCTGGAACTTAACAAAATATCAAGTTTTGACAGAAAAATGATAGCTTAAATTTTTGACCAATTTTGGCATTATCAATCTTCCTTTTTCTTCGCTAGAGCATCAAATGTTCCTTATAACACAATTCTCAATTAAAACTTTAATTAAAAATTTAAAAACTTACTCAAAGCTTACTTTGCATGGGTTGCCTCCCATGAAGCACTCTTTTATGGTCAATAGCTTGACTGTAGTGTTGCTCATTCTGTCTCGATTCCATTCTTCTTGTAGTTTCCATTTCTTGTATAACTTTGCTTAATCACTTCTTCTGGGGTGATCACTTGTATGGTGACTGCACTTATATCTTCTTTTACTCGACAATGCTTCAAGCGTTGTCCATTTACCACCCATGAAAGAGAGGGTGTTTTTCCCTGGAGCTTCACTGCTCCCGGTGAATAAGCTTCTTCAACTTATGGGTATTCCCACTTCGATCTGAGCTTCCCTAGGAACAACTTAAGACGAGAATTAGAGAGCAACACTTTGTATCCACTTTTAAAGGTCTTATTCTCTATTTTTCTATCATGCCATCTTTTCACTTTTTCTTTAAGCAATCTAGCATTCTCATAAGCCTCACTTCTAAACTCATCTAAAGCATGAATATCTAATAAACATTTTCTCCTGCTGCTTTAAGATCATAGTTTAGGTTCTTGATTGCCCAAAAAGCTTTGTGTTCCAATTCTAAAGGTAAATGGCATGCCTTACCGTATACAATCTGATAAGGTGTCATACCCATTGGATTTTTAAACGTGGTACAGTATGCCCATAGAGTGTCATTTAACTTGTATGACCAATCTTTTCTTGATTGTCCACTATCTTATTGAGTATGGTATTTGTTATCTATTAGAGAGTTCCACTTGACCACTCGTTTGAGGATGATATGGTGAAGCAACGCGGTGAGTTACTCCATATTTGCTGAGGATTTTCCTGAAAGTTCCTTTCATAAAATGAGAACCACCATCAGTGATTAAGAATCTAGGAACTCCAAACCTGGGGAATATAACATCCTTGATCATCTTCACTGAGGCGGCTGCACCTGCATGGCTTGTTGGAATAGCTTCAACCCATTTAGTAACCTAATCAACAACAACAAGAATATGAGTATAACCATTTGATTCTAGAAAAGGTGCCATGTAATCCATTCCCCATACATCAAAGGTTTCGATTATTAGACTATAATTCATTGCCATTTCCTGTCTCCTACTTATATTACCTATTCTTTGGCAAGCACCGCAGTGTTCTACATACATGTGTGCGTCCTTGAGCAAGGTGGGCCAATAGAATCCGGATTGAAGTACCTTTACTATAGTTTGCTTGCCTGCATGATGTCCTCCATACGGGCTGTCATGACAAGCTTGCAAAATTGCATTCTTTTCATGGTTAGGAACACACTTCCGAATCATTTCATCAGGTGCATGACGATATAGATATGGATCATCCCAAAAGTAATATTTAAGATCATTAAAGAATTTCATGTCATACCAAGAGGTATAAATTTTCCTGCGGGATAGTTAGCATAATCTGCATACAAGGATCATCAATTTTAACATTTGCTAAATATTCTCCCGGAAATGACTCATTTATAGGTACGAGGTTAGTAATTATTCCCTCCATCCTAGAGAGATGATCTGCTACTGGATTATCATTACCCCTCCTATCTACTATTTTCAAATCATATTCTTGTAGCAATAAAACCCACCTAATCATCCTGGTATTGACATCCTTTTTCACAAGGAGGTGATGCAAAGTTTGGTGATCCGTATGAACTATTACCTTAGAATTAATAATGTAAGATCTAAATTTGTCGCAAGAAAAAATTATAGCGAGGAACTCTTTTTCTATAGTAGCGTAATTTTTCTGAATCTTATTAAGAGGTCTACTAGCGTAATAAATGACATTTAAATTCTTTCCATCTCGCTGCCCTAACACAACCCCTAAAGCATAATCACTAGAATCACACAGGATTTCGAAAGGTTCATCCCATTTTGGAGATTGCATGATAGGTGCTGAAACTAATTTGTTTTTAAGGTTCTCAAAAGATGCAATGCAGTCATGGTCTAAGTAGAATGGAGTTTCTTTCTCAAGAAGGTTGGTGAGAGGAATAACTATTTTAGCAAAATCTTTTATAAAACACTTATAAAAACCTACATGTCCTTGAATTTTTTTAAGTTTTTATGTCCTGTGGTATTGGAAGATTTTCTATATCATTTATATTATTTTTATCTATTTCTATTCCCTTCTCCGAAACCTTATGCCCCAAAAATTTACCTTCTCTATCCATGAAATGGCATTGTTCCCAATTCAAAACCAAATTTGATTGCCTGCATTTCTGCAAGACTTTGGTTAGATTGTAGAATCAATTATCAAAGGTTGTTCCACAAACAACAAAATCATTTGTTAGCATAGTCTTCTCAACAAAATCATCAAAGATTTTAAAAACACATTCTTGAAAAGTCACTGCTGCGTTACATAAGCCAAACATAATTATTCTATAAGCATATGTGCCATAAGGGCAAGTGAAAGTTGTTTTCTCTTCCGGTTGTATGGAAATTGGAGAATATCCAGAATAACCATAAAAAAATAGAAATACAAATTATTACTAAGTCTTTCTAAAATTTTATCCATGAATGGGATAGGTTTATAATTTTTGCGTGTCTCGCGATTTAGCTTCCTAAAATCAATGCACACACGATATCCAACAATGGGCCTTACAGGAACTAGCTCACCATCCTCATTCATAGCAGCATCAAGACCCCCTTATCTTGATATGCAATGATCTAGGCTAACCCACTTACTGTCATAAATAGGATATATTATGCCATCATCTAATAAGCGTATAACCTATTTTCTTACTACTTTCTTCATTTTCAGATTAAGCCTTCTTTGTGTATCCACTACAGGTTCAGCATCATCAAGCATGGTAATCTTATGTGTTACAATAGATGGATCTATTCCTTTAATATCACTCAAAGTATATCCAAAGGCTTCATGATGCTTAACAAAGACTCAAATGAGTTTATTTATTTCATTTTATGATATATTTTTGCTAATAATAATAGGACATTTATTTTCATTATCTAAAAACTCATACCTCATATCGTCTGGAAGTTGTTTCAATTCAATTGGTGGAGGTTCTTCATCTCCTTTTCTTACCAGTTCTTCATAGTCATGTGGATTTTGTGCTTCCAGAACTGAATCAAGGTAATCATCCATCTCTTCTTTCTCTTCATACTTGGGTGCTTCCTCCCAATTAATTAGGCTCCTCTCTAATTCATCTTGTGGAGTACTGAAATGAATTGCGCCCAGCTCGGCAATCATTTTCTATTCCTTGATATCTTGCACTTCATATGGCCTCTTCTTTAGTTTGGCGAAGTGTAATTTCATTTTCTCTTCTCCAAACATCAGTGAAATAGTCTCCTTCTTATTATCAACTTGTGCTTTGGTTATGGAAACAAAAGGCTGGCCGAAAAGAATAGGACAAAAAGAATCTCGAGGCATGTCAACAATATAAAAATCAAGGGGGTACATGAGTGATCCAATAAAGACAAAGATGTTTTTGATAACCCCTTTCAGTTTTATATTAGTTCTATTTGACAATTTAATAGTAGTGTCTACCGGTTCCACATCTGGATTATTTAAATTATAGCGAAGTTCTTCATAAAGTGATGAAGGCATAATATTTATAGTCGAAATTGGCTCACAAATTCCGTATAAGAAAGTTTCTCCTTAATATATAGGAGTCATAGGTTTAGAAGTTTCGTTACCTCGTACTTTACCTTCAATGAATTCTGAGGTTTCAAAGTTTAGCATAACCACTTTATTATCCATTGTTCGTGCTTCAATAAGATCCTTCAATATAACATTATTTATATTAGTAGCTTCGGGGTTCTTTCCTGGTTTCCTTAATCTTCTCTTTATTTGTTCTTCCTCTTTTTGTCTTTTCTTGATATTCTCTTGAATAGATGCCGAGGAGAACTCTTCCATTAGCGCCCTTGCGTGCTTCTTTTCTTCGAGGAGTTTATGGGGTTCCCATTCTATAGGTACCTATAAATGCCATGCATAATTTTCAATAATTTTCTTTACTGAGTAAGAATCAATACCGAGGGTTTTAATCATTGCACAAGTTCTTTCATCTGCAAGGAAATTGTTAACACAAGCATATTTAGAAAAACTATTGTAATATTCTCCTCATTTTTAAGATTTTCCATTGCCTTCCTCATTTTTATTATTAATTTCCAACCTTCATCATAGGTATAAGATAGCAAACTGCCATTAGAAGCAGTGTCTAGATTCATTCTATTTTCATTATTAAGTCCTCCATAAAAAGTGTGAGTGATTTACCAATCAGGAAAATGATGATGGGGTCAATTATCTAGATAATTCTTGTACCTTAGTTATCCTTCATACAAACCCTCATCCGGATTATTTTTGAAACTGATAATAATACCTCTCATCCTGTGAGCTTTGCTTTCTGAGTAATATCTCGATAGAAAATTGGTTGTCAATTCCGCCCAAGTGCTTGGTGCTTTTGCACAAAAAGATCTATACCGGTCGCAAATATTATTAGAGAGAGTTTCTCTAAACAACTAGGGTTTAACCGTATCAAGATTACAGTCGTTGAATATAAAGGAACTGAGAACGTCTTCAAAGAATTGTAAGTGTCCATATGGACTCTCTTCATTGGTTCCTACATATTTCTTAGAGTGCAGTATTTCAAATAATAAAGGGTGGATCTCAATTCCATCCGGATTTATGCTTTTATTGACAATTATAAAAGTGTCCATGGGTGAACCCATTTTCCTTACCGCCTCAAGCTGGATTAAATGCTGAGTGTTGTCCATTGCCGTGGTCCTGCAACTTAAATTAAAAATTAGTACAACAAAAGTAAATAACTAAAAGTAAAGTGACTTTTAGCGCTAAGCTCCATGGCAACGGCGCCAAAAAATAGCTTGATGACTGCAAGTGCACAAATCGTTTGTAGCTAGTTTTGAAATAAATATATTGATCCGACAGGGAGTAGTAGGCGAAAGACTAAAATGCTTTTAACTAAAACTGAGCGTAGTACTTAAGGAATAACTTTGAGATGCAAGCAAAGTATAATTGTTTTTGGGTTTTTGGTTGAATGAAGCAATTTAAAGTAAAGTAAAACTTAATGCAGAAAGTAAGAATCGCGTATGTAAAAGAACCTCAAACTGCAATAGGGAAAAAGGCATTCCCAGGGAGTGGTGGATACACCACTAGCAATTTAGACTAAGCAATCAAGATTATTATAACAAATATTCTCATGATATGTATGCATGTGGGAGGAGCTCCATATATGGAGAAATAGGCAGCAACCACTGCTCATATCATCCTTCATAACCATAGCTAATGGATATACGACATCAATTGTATTATCCCACTATTAAGGGATTTCTCCCATGGCATGGACATGGCTTTATGAGTTCTCCTTGATTTCCCAAGTTAGTACGTAAAGAATGACAACAATTTTATAGTCATAGTAAGTGCTATCATCCCTCCGTCTACCAACGAGTAATCCCCTTCATCGAGTCCCCATAAGAGGCAAATATTAAGGAGGTGCACAACTCCCAACATCAAGATGAAGACAATTAACACATACACATAATGATGTATAACATAATAATCTCTATCTTATCTCAATCATATGCTAGGGTTTCTCCATCTCCCCAAGAACTAAAGATCTACTCAGACATGGAGGCAATCAACAACATGGCAATGGTAATAGAAGCAATTGTAAATGAATAGTTCTTGTATAAATCCACAACGAGTACACAAATTACAACAAGATCAAGATGGGTTGAAGATGGGATGGATGGAGATGATGGTGGTGAAGCGGTTGATGAAGATCGATGCCTTGGCCTCCTAGATCTGCATAGGGAGAAGATTGATCCCTTGGGAAAGTTCCCCCTCTAGATGCCTTCCGGAGGTGAGGTTTCGGCGTTTTCTGGGTGTTCTATATGACATCTCCCTGATCCAGTTGCATGGGGTGAAACTATTTGAGGAGGCGGTGGCAGCCAACTATATGACCAGAACTATACGGTCGGAAAAAGTATTCCGGTCGTATAGTTGGTTGTTGAACGGTCTGTATGCCTTGATTGCTTCTGGTTTTCTTCTAGTGTTATTGATATTTCCCAAATAAGCATTTTACGCTGTTTTTGACTCCTTTTATCCCCAATACAACTGCTCCAAGAATTGTGTCCATTGTATCCATCATCTATCCTGATCCTGGTGAAAATAGACATCAAATGTGCGCACGAGCACCGTAAAATACCAAGATCCTACATATACAATGCAAAATAATAATATAAAACATGATGCAAATATGCACTTATCACAACGCCATTAAGATCTGTCATCTTAAACCTCTTGAGCATGTCTTGGATGTATTTTGCTTGATTAATGAAGGTTCCTTCTCTTAGTTGCTTGATCTCAAAGACAAGAAAGAACCTTAATTCTCCCATCGGAGACATCTCGAACCTGTCAGTTATAAGCTTTGAAAATTCATCATTAAAAGCTTGGTTAGTAGAGCCAAATATGATGTCGTCTACATATAATTAGCATACGAAGAGCTCCCCCTTAACCCTGTTAGTAAAAAGAGTGGGATCGATTTTCTGAACCTCGCAGCCATGGTCTAACAAAAGCTCTTTAAGATGTTCATACCATGCATGTGGGGCTTGTTTAAGGCCATAGAGAGCCTTATCGAGTTTGTAGAAATGGTTCGAGAAAGTGGGGTCCTCGAAACCGGGGGGTTGCTTTACATATACCAACTCATGTAGAGGACCATTAATAAACGCACTCTTAACATCCATTTGCTATAATTTAAAGTTATTATGAGCTACATAAGAAAGAAAGATACATATTGACTCAAGGCGAGCCACGGGACCATAAGTTTCACCAAAGTCGATGCCTTCCACTTGAGAGAAACCTTGTGCAACCAATTTTGCCTTCTTTCTTACGACAATTCCATTATCGTCTTGCTTGTTCTTGCATATCAACTTGATGCCAATAATATTGCGGCAATCTTTTGGCTTCTCTACTAATTTCTAGACCTTGTTACAGTCGAAATTATTGAGTTCTTCATGCATAGCAACCACCCAATAATTTGGATCTTCAAGAGCTTCAAAAACTTTCTTTGGTTCCACCATAGATATGTGATCTTGATGATCACTGAAGCTTGCAAGCTCCCTTCTTATGGACACCCTTCTTCTTAGATCGCTAACAACTTTATCTAGTATATGACCTCTTAATTCAAGGTTTCTTCCAGCACGAGCTTTGTGACGAATTTCTATTAGCTTGCTGTTTCTTGGAGGAATTTCTTCATCATTTGAGTCTTCGTCAGGACCACTAGCTTAACCTTGATCAACAACTTGTTCAGAGAGTACATGAGATGAAGAACCTTGCCCTTGATATTGATCAGCATCCATAACAGGAGGCTGCTGCTGTTGTGTAACTTCAGGGCCAAATAATCTGGCCAAGGGAGGGGCCAAATAATCTGGTCTGGGAGGTCTTGCTCCTTCTTGATCATCTTGGATGTTTCTGGCATGAGTTGGAGTAGGGCTGGATAATCCGGCGTCAACCAGAAAATCCGGCCTAGGAGTTTCTGCTTCTTCCTGGTCATTCTGTTCGTTCCTGGCATTTGATGTAGTCGGACCGAATAATCTGACCTCACCCGGAATATCCGGCCTAGAGCTTCCAGATGCTTCAGGTGATGGATGATCTTCGGTAGGTTTAGGTGTTGGTGTAGTGGTTTCTCCAGCATGTGGAGTTGGTTGAGCTTGTTTAGATGAGGGCTCTACTTGAGTAGAGCATTGTCCTTCCCGATCCGCCACAAGGGGTTCCTCAATGGGGCCGAAAAATCCCACACCAATTCTTCTTATGGAAGCTTGGGGTATTTCAACATCTGCATCACAAACATCAACTTGTCCCACATGGGAGACATCATTTTCCTCGAATACCACAGTACAAGATTCTACAACAGTTCTAGAGAGCTTATTGTAGACTCTATAAGTGCGAGATTCGGCACCATAACCAACAAAAATACCTTCTAAAGCCTTAGAATCAAATTTAGAAAAACGAACTCCTTTAATGAGAAAGAAATACTTACAACCAAAGACCCGGAAATATGATATGTTGGGCTTGTTACCCGGTAAGTATCTCATACGGTGTTTTGTCCAAGATCTTGCGAAGATACATACGGTTTGATGAGTGACAAGTAGTGGAGATAGCTCTAGCCTAGAAATTGTATGGTGACTTGAATTCAGCCAACATAGACCTTGCCATGTCCATTAAAGTCCGGTTTTTCCTCTCAGCTACACCATTTTGTTGAGGGGTGTACACAGCAGAGTATTGGTTTCTTATCCCCTCTTGAAGGGAATATGCCCGAGAGGCAATAATAAAGTCGTTATTATCTTATTCCATGTTTATGATAAATGTTTATTTTGCATGCTATAATTGTATTAATTGGAAACGTTAATACATGTGTGTTTAATAAACAAAATACAAAGTTGCTAGTAATGCCTCTCATATAAACTAGCTCGTTGATTAACAAGATGATCAAGGTTTCCTGATCCTGGACATTGGATGTTGTTAATAACGAGGTCACAACATTGGTGGATTGATGTGATGAACATTCATCTGAAGTATAGCATTACGATCAAAGTCATTATGTTTATATTGCTATAACATCATACGAAGTAATCTTAGTCCTTAGACCATGAGATCATGTTAATCACTAACACTGCAAGAGTATCTTGATAACATCAAACATCACACCATAATAGGGTGAATATAATGGTGGGTTCAGTGCTATGAAAGTGTTATGTTGAGCCTCATGGATCAAGAGTGGGATTTTTCCATCTCGATGATGGATAGATATACTCTAGGCCCTCTCGGTGATATCACATTGAAATAGCTTGCAAGCAAGTGATGTGATAAGTAGAATGTTATATCACGGGAATGAGAAAAGAGTGCATGTCGGTAACGAGATCAAACTAGGTATTTGGATATAGATGATCGAATCTCGGACATGTAATATATCACGAGACAAAGGGATTTAGTTATGACATTAAAGGTTCACATGATCACAAGAGTCATCGTTGAATATGTGGGAGTCAGTACGGATCTCTAGGTCCCGCTGTTGATTATTGATCAGAGGGGGGTCTCGATCATGTATGCATTATTCACGAACCGTAGGGTGACACACTTAAGGGATACCGACACCATTTGGAGCAAATATGTTTCAGATAAAGATTTAAGAAAGAGCTAGAATTATTTCAATAAACACCGAAACTGTTTCGGGTGAAATTGCTGAAATTGGTTCTGCATGTGATATTGAAATGTTGCAGGGGTTTTATGTGAATGTTTGTTAATTAATATAATTAAAAAATTCTGAATAAAATAAATAAAATAGTTTTATTTAATGAGAGCTTGCATTAAATTTGGTGGAAATTTAATGCATGTGTGAGTGGAATTTTGAGTGGAGGCTATTTATGGGAGTGGGAGCTCCACCCACATGAATGTGGAAGAGGTGGGGGCACCACCATGGCTTCCACGCCATGGCCCTTGGGTTCCCCCCTCTTCCCTATAAAATCCCCCCTCTCCTCCTCACAACACACACCTCCTCGTGAAGGATCTCTCTCCCCCTCTAGTTATTCCCCATGGTCTCGGATTAGCGAGATACATGTTCCCGGTGGCTTTATCTCGAAAGAAGTTGCTGCTTCCGCTGCTTTGCTGGAGCGAGGGACGGAGGTTGTCGGGGTACCGGACATGTGTGCAATCACGGATGCACCGCTGCTTTGCGGTGCGGGACTTGGTGGTGCTGGACTTGCTGGAGCTGGATCTGATGGACGTGCTGGAGCCAGACCTGCTGGACTTCATCACGATCTTGAGATCGGCAAGTGTACGACTACATCATCCATGAGTTCCATCTTGTTAACAAAGCTTTGTTGTCTTCGAGGGTAAGTTCTCTATGGATGTATATCCACCCATTTCTTGTATCTAGTAGATAGATCTTGGCGTATAGTTCCCATCGTAAGAATTTTTTGTTTTCTATGCTGCGAACCCAAAACCTCTTCACTTAGGAATTCATTCAGATTGTAATTCTTGAACTCGGATCGATTTTAGCTTCTAATTGCCAATATTGGGACATTGTGTTGATGCCGATCCTTGTTGGCAAAGTCGATGATAGTTTGTTGGGTCTCACTTTTCAGGTTGAATAAGTATACCCATGTGTATCTTGAGTAATCATCAACTATGACAAGGCAATATTTCTTCCCACCAAGACTTGCATGAGACGGAGGACCAAAGAGATCCACATGAAGGAGCTCCAAGATCCTCTTTGATGAAATAATAGTTTTCCTCTTGTGGGGAGAGTCATGCATCTTTCCTTCAACACATGCCCTACAAACACGATCTTTGGCAAAAGAAACATTGTATTTTAGTCCAAGGAGATGGCCACCCTTGTGAAGACTTTGCAAAGTTCTCATGTTGATGTGAGCTAGACGGCCATGCCATAACCAGCCCGCGTCGACCTTTCCAAATAAGAACATCGGACCCGCTGTGGTTTTCCTGAAAAGTCCACCACATACATGTCATTTTCGACGTACCCAACAAAAGTGACCTTTAGAGACTTGCTCCACAAGACTACCACTAAATCACCATCAATAAAAACTGCAAAGCCCATCTTACCAAGGGCACGAACAAAAAGTAAATTGTAACCGAGTGTCTCAACAAGCATGACGTCCACGAGAGAAATATCGTGGGCAACCACAACCTTGCCAAGACCCAATACCTCAGATTTTGACTTATCACCATAGGAGACGGTTAATTGATCATGGTTCGGCCTGAAATCCGTGATGATCTCCTTGCTTCCGATAATATGACTTGTGCACCCGCTATCGAGCACCCATTTAGACCCACCGGAAGCATAGCCCCGCAAGAGAATTACTTCTTAGTTTTAGGTACCCATTTTTCAATGGGTCCTCTCATGTTAGTAACAAGGGTCTTTGGAACCCAAATAGACCAAGAAATATAATTATCAAAAGGACCAACATAAGTAGCATAGACATCACCATAGTAATCACAAAACAACTCATAATTAGGATTATTAGACCCTGCAAAACCAATATAGTTAGTTTTGTTCTTTGTGATGTTCTTTTCAACTATGTTTGTCTTTGCTTGAGCAATCTTGCCTTTCTTCTTCTTCTTGTTCTTCTTCTTCTTCTTGTTCTTCTTCTTCTTGTTCTTCTTCTTCTTCTTAGACTTTGGGACATAACCAAGTCCCTCCTTTCCATTATTCATCCTTTACTTGCTAAGTACTGCATCCAGAGCTTCCTTTCCTTTGGAAGTGGATGCCTTGGCAATCCCCTCTTTCAATGAAGCATTTTCTTCATGTGCAAATGTTGACGTAGAAGTGCTCGGAGTATCATACTTAGTCAATCAAATTTGGAGCTGATCATGAGACTCATTAAGAATGGAGAATTCACTCTACAAACCCTTGTGGGCAATGTCAAGTGTCTCCAATATCTCGAAGAGTCTAGCATGAGCAGCCCCAAATTCAATCTTTTCCCTTTTTAGTTTCTTTGCTTTGGCAATAGCATTATCACGTTCCTTGACCAGCTAGGCCACAACTTCATCACGCGCCTCCTTGATAGACTCAAGTCTCTCCTCTTGTGAGACTCAAGCCTCTTCTTCTTCTTCTTCTTCTTCTTCTAGAGCATTCTTTAAGGATGCAATCTCCATTGCATTCTCGCTTTCAATTTTGCCCTTTTCTTCAAGGAGCTTTTCATTTTGATCAAGTTGATCCATGAGTGCCTCAAATTTCACTTTGTAGTCACCTTGCAAGTTAGTGATGAAATAGTCCAAAGCAATAATTTCCTCCTTAACCTTAAGAATAGTAGAATCATTCATATCAACATTCATTGTAGTCTTAGGGAAAGAAGTGGTGGAAGTTGATACCTCAGAACCTCTTGCCATAAGACAAGTGACGTTATTATTCTTCACATTTTCATTTGGTGAATCGAAGAGTGAAGTCGGTGTAGATGTGGTGGCTATGGTATCCACCTCTCATGAGCTATCATCATCTTCTTCCTCTTCACTCCCAGACAAGTACTTATCTTGAGCTACCAAGACAATCTTTGGTTGCTGCTTGTAAGGACCATTTTTCACAAATTGCTTCTTCCGAGGTGCCTTTGACTTTTCTTTGAGAATGAGCCTTCCTCCATTATCTTCTCTATTTTTATAAGGACATTCGGCCATGAAGTGCATCCGGTCTCCACAATTGAAGCATGTTCTCATTTTAGGACTATTTTCCCTTCTTCCATTAGAACCATTCTTGCGTTCAATTTCAGAGTTGGCTTTGGCGGGGTCCTTCCTAAAGTTTCTAGCATAAATGGCCATGTACTCACCATGTGCCCTCTTGATATCCTCGGGACAGTCCATAGCTTCAAATTCATCATCATATTGCTCAATAACATTTGCCTTTAAGGCCACATTTACCCCCTTTTGCATTCCAATGGCTCGAGCACGAGTGTCTTCGACATTCTTGGGGACCAGTTTGAAAGCTGCCATTTCTTGCATGACCTTATTAGAAGTCATTTGATGGTAATTGTGTCTTCCTTGAAGGCTCTTCAAATCAGTAGTCTCAAAAGGCATAAGGGCACTAACATACTTTCTCTTGATCCATGCGTCATCAACATGGGTAGCACCATGATTTCTGAATGTGGTGGCTATTTGCTTGAGTATTCTATACATATCCTCGTGATCCTCGCCATCCATCATATAAAACCCTTCATCTTAGTTACTCAAAGCATCATACCTATTCCTTCTCATGCTTTCGTTCCCAATGAAAAGTTTGGTGAGGGCATCCCAAGCTTCCTTAGCGGTGCTGAGATGTTTTATGTGGGGCATGTCCTTGGGACCCACATCAAGCTGAATCATGGGTAACGCCGTTACATTGAGTTTGCTGTCCACAACTTCTCTTCTTGTTAAGTTGCTTGGATCTCCAACATGGAGGCCTTCTTCAATAATCCTCCAAAGCTCAACTGAAAAACTGCACGCATGAGATTTCATTAAGAATTGCCATTGACTAAATGAACATGAAGTGAGCTTGGGTGGATCACCCCTATTGTTTATATCAGGGTGAGGGATTGGTGGATGGGGGAATATAAGTGAGAGACATCACTATAGTCCTCCTTACCACTTCCCTTTTTGGAGGAGGATCCATTATTTTTATCACCCACCAACTCGTCTTCCTTGGAGTTAGCATTAGCTTTGTCCTTAGAGAGCGGACTGGTAGCCTCAGAGGTAGATGGAGGTGTGGCTGTAGATGGAGAGAGACGAGCAATCATTTGATGCATCTCTTCCATTTTGGCCTCTATGATTTCAACTAGGTTGTTTCCAACATCTTGAGATCATCCATAGTTACCTTGTCCACAGCCTCACTACCATCTCCCTTAGTGCCCATAATCTCTTAGGCAGTAAAGCCTGAATAAAGAGCCGAGGCTCTAATACCAAATGAAATGGATCGTATGGGCACCTAGAGGGGGAGGGGTGAATAGGTGCTACTTCAAATTTTAATTCTTCAATTTTAGGCTTGACACAAATGTAAATTCTATAGATATGTAATTACGAGAATTTCCCTATATGCAAACCAAACTACTAAGCATGTAAAAAGGAGCGAGGTAACCTTAGTGGAGCACCCGGAGACACGGGGATTTGTTTGACCGTATTTCCTTCCTTGTTAAGGGAAGTACGTCTACGTTGGAGGGGTGGGCAGTTCTAAGACCACCATACAATAGGCCTCACCCTATTGTCCAATGGATCTAGCCACCAAAGGCCCGATCCACCTTTCCACCATTGGTACCCTTCCAGGTGGGAACCGGTGCCTTTACAACGCTAGCGGGGCACACATCCACAACTAAATTGGAGGCTCTCGTGATGACAACAAGCTACCACAATAAAAAGGATTATCAAATAATCAAAACTAGGATCTAGATATTTGCAAGAAATATTAGATCAAGAATTCCCCAAGTGAATGGGGGAAGTTGAATGCTTGATTGGTGTTGATGAAGATCAATGCCTCCTACTTCGATTCCCCAAAGATTGAAGCCTTTGGTTGGGTGAGGATGGAGATCTCGCTTGGAACTTGAAGAATAGGTCTGAGCTTTTGTGAATGAATCAAGAAGTCTGGCAAGAGGGATTGATGGGGAATAAATACCCCCTCCCAAATTCGGACGTTCGAGACTTTGGGGGCCGGATTATCCGACCGAGGCAAAGCTCCGCCACGAAGTTGGATTTTCTGGGGGGAAATCTGCCCCCATACCGCGTGACGCGCCTGGTCGCCCTTTGCAAAACTTCTCGGGGGGGGGGGGGGGATGATTATCCGACCAGGGCAAAAACTCCGCCCATGGCCAGACAATCCGAGAGATATTCCACACCAAACCACATGACGCGCCTTGCCTGCTCTTGAGATTGGGGTGGGCTGGATTATCCGGCCCTTGGTTGGGGCAGATAATCCGCCCCCAACATTTAGTTTTGCTGCATCTGAATGACTAGATTATCTGCAGCACTTCAACACACATGAGGTGATCCTTGGTATTGTTATCTAACACACAAAACTCTAGAGATCATGAAATGTTCTTTTAGAGTGGCACTCCAAGGTGGAGAAGCTAGAGGCCGTCGTCAAGGAGCGCGACAGCGCCCTCGCCAACCGGGCCCAAGCCTTCGTGCTCCTTGACACTCAGTTCAAGGACCAGGAGAAGGATGTCAAACGGCTAGAGGAGCGCGAGAAGGTCCTTCTGGAGGAGCTGATGTAGATTGGCTGCACCGCCTAAGGTACGGTTTCTAGATAGTTTCTTTGTTTTGTCCGGATCCGGTAGCCGGATCTGACTTTTCATTTATCTGATAGCCTATTATCTAGGAGTAAATCAGCTGGCCTACAACCAGCTCCAGGTGAGCTGGACGGGCGAGCAACCGACTGCCCAAGAGCTCGTTGCTCTGCTTGGCGAGGAGGACACCGAGCTACGCAAGGCTCCCAACTCGGTTTTTGACTTCCTATGGCCAGGTGAGTCCATGTCAGACACCATTGCCCTGCTGGCTACAAAGATCGTGGAGGTGCCGACTGTTGTCGACCGATTGAGGGATCTGGTGGCGCAGGTTAGAGCAAGATGGTGCTGTCGTTGATGCTCTCCTGGTACAAGGACGCACGCTTGGAGAAGATCGACGAGGGCTTCAGTGCCGGCGCCAATCTTGTCGCCATTCGCCAGGCCTATCTGAGTCTTCGTCCCTCCACCATCAAGATCACCGGCTACACCGACATCGACGAGGTGCTCACCGACTCAGAGCCCACCTCACAGCCAGATGGCGAAGCTCGCGTGGATGCTGAAGCCGGAACCTTGAGTGCCCCTCCTCCCGAAGCCACATCCGGCTAGGACTAGCCACATGGCAAGGGCCCCACCGCCTAAAACTTATCCCTAGGATGTCGGGTGGAACTATAATAATTGTGTTTTGTTGAACTTGTGCTTGAATTGGTGAACTTACGGGAGCTTCACCTCCCCTTTTCTTTTATGCATTTTATGTTTGCTTCTTGTTTTTTCCTTCTATTTTTCTGCACATCGAGTGTTTTCCAACTTTGCCGATTAGGCTCGTTTGATCATATTATCTGGCTGAAATTCTTTAGCTAGAGGACTACTATTTCCAGTGGGGGCGCGTCTGCGCACCCAGTGGGTATAGCCCCCGAGATTCCCTCTTTCTTTCTTTTCTTGAAACTCTCACTTTTCTCCTGACTGAACACCTTCAGCCGGACAGCTAGACCTTCGTTGGCCAACCGGACAACCACGACCAATAGTGGGGGCGCATTAGCGCACCCATTTGGTGTAGCCCCCGAGATTCGGAGTAGTTGGGAAAGCCAGGTTCTTTGAATCTTCTCCTCTTTTCCCTTGCTCTTGCCAGCACCCGGGCTTGAATATCCGGCTAAACTCCTTTAGTCGATCGGAAATACATGATTCCACTAGGGGCATGCGAGCGCGCCCAGTGGGTGTAGCCCCTAAGATTGGAAGTGCTTGACAAAGGCAAGGACTTCGAATCTTCTCTACTCTTAGTATCCGACTCGATGTAGTCGTGCAAAATAAACATACAAATGTATTTCTTGTTAATATATTAGTCGGTCAATTGGGGCAATATCAACCGGGTAATGGTTTCGGGTTTTTTGAAAACGAGCTTGCGCTTCTCTGGACACTTAGTCTCTTTCTCATGTGCTCTATTTTTTATGATGTGTCCTTGCTAGGCAGCCAGGTTGCAGTCAGGAATCGGAATCGAAGGGGGAGCTGACAATACATTGCGCATGGTACTGGAGACTTAGCAGCCATAAAATTCAAACTAGGCACAAGGCCGTAATGTCCAATCTGTCGCATCCTTCGCCGTTTTTCATGTGGGATGCCTCGGGCTTTTTCTCTTGCTAGCCGGACAGCCGGGTTGCGTTCTGTAGCTGAGACGAAGAGTGGGCATCTAACACCATCGGACACTACTCAGTCCGTTTATAGAATTAGCAGGTCGGGCCAACCGGCGAGCCCCCGGGTGTGGGCTGTCGGAGCCATAAAAATCTGAATCGAAGAAGAACTATATGCAAATTTTTGGCAAGTAGCCCCCGAGTGTCTCTCGGGGTTCAAATTTTTTCATTCATCCATAGGGTTCACGAGATACATACGCTGCCATACGACTAGGTGTAAAATGGACGGAGCATGGCCGCGTTCCAAGGATTGTTTGTTTGCGGTACCAAACTTCCCAGGCGAGCGCATCCCGGTACCCGAGTTGTCATCAATCGCACGGAGGGGCCGTAGTAGAATCTCCAATTGTCCAGAAGGGCCAAATGGGGTGAATAGAAATCTAACAGTAAAACGGTCATTTGAACCAGACGAAAAACAGTTGAACTCAAATACCGCCATTAGGTCAACTCTTCTTGGCCCGCCCTGTCAGTATTCCCCGTTATCTTTTGCGGTCGTGGACTAGCTTACCCCTGCGTGGACCAGATCTATTTCTTTGCTCTGCTCTGGTCTTCTCCCCTGCTCCCCTGCTCCCCTCCCCATAACATTTGCTCAGATCCGGCTGCTCATCTCAGATCGGAGCTCACACTTGCTCTAATTTGCGTCCCCGCCATGTTCAGTCAACCTCCCACGCTTCTAATCGAAGCTCGCAACCGTCACCATCGCATCGTCTGCCGTATCGGAGCTTCGTGTCCCCGGACTAATATCTCGCCTCTGGCTAGTCCTTCTCGCACGGCGGAGCGCGTCCCGTCAGGCGATCCAAGCCAGCGACCGGCCTCGGGAAGTTGCGTGCTGCCGCGCACCCCAGGCATGGTAGCCCTGGCACATCAGTTCGACGACCACGCTCTCATGGCCACCGTGTTGGGCGTCCATCCCGCCGTGTCGCCGACAGAGTTGCTGTCGACTTTTAGGTCTCGTTTTGGGATTAGACGAAATGAGGTCAAGATTGAGGTATGCGCGCCGCCATTCGATTTTTTCGTCCGGTTTGAGCACAGCTCAGACACCGAGCGTGTTCTGCATTCTTCCCATTCTTTCGAGTGCTGCAGGGAGAAAATGAGATTCATGCATTGGCATCGCGCCTGTGGGTGGGACGATCACTTGGGGCAGCTTCATTTCTTCTCCAAACTCGGTTTTGATGGCCTCCCATTGGACGCTTGGGAGTCGGAGGCGCTCAAGAAGGTTGTCAGTAGCCTTGGTGGCGAGCTGGTGGAAATCGTGACACCGAGCGACAAATGGGTCATCGAGGTAAAGGCATGGCTGAAAGATCTTGACGGTGTTCCTCAGATGTACGAGGTGTAGATTCCAAGCAGGGTAGGGCGACAGCTTTGCTGGAAGCACCCGGTCATCATTCATGTGGAGGAGGTTCTGGAATTGGTACATGGCATTTAGGGCCCCGAAGAGGCTGCCAGAAAGCGTCCTCATCCCCTGAAGTGTTGGCCTGGAAGGATCGATGGCACAGGACCACGACCATTTCACGACGGTGCACACAGTTTCGGTGAGGGAACTAGGCTTGGACAAGCTGGTGGTTCTGATTTCCCTCGAGTGAAGACATAGCTCTAGTGAATTGCCATGCTATGTGTGGCTAATGAATTTGTAGTGTGGAGAGCGTAGCAGGAAGTTAGCATCGACTAAAAATGTGTAATAGTTTGAATCGATGTAGTACGTGTGGGTAATGAATTTGAAGTAGTATGTGTGTGTAATAGTTTGAATCGATGTAGTATGTGTGGGTAATGAATTTGTTGTAGTGTGTGTGTAACCAGTTTGAATCGATGTAGTTAAACACCGTTCTTTATAATTTCTGTGAATAACCAAGGACAACATCATGAAAAGAGGGTGGTTTGGCAATGAGCAATGTCAATTCTGCGGATGACAGAAAAATGTAGTCCATCTCCTCTTCATGTACAAGGTAGCTATATTTTTAACACCATGAACTATAGGACCATTTTGTAGACAAAACAAGACAAATGAAAAATGGTTTACAGCACAGAAAACAGACGCAAAATCTGTAGTCCGGGATAAAAAATGCTAGTTAACTAGATTTAATCACGACTATTAATTGAAGGAAATAGATACTTGATAGTATTTGCTTACAGTAGTAGTACTTCCATACAAAAGGGTCTTATACCTGCACAAAAGTGGGCTAAACTTCCTACTAGTTTATAAAACAATTCGTCAGCATTTCATCTATAAAAGCCATTCTTCAGTCTGATCTTAACTATTCTACACTGAAGAAACTACAGATCTCCACCAGAAAAGTTAACTGGCCAATTGCCTTGAGATGACATACGTTCTTTGATCATTTAACCCAAACTGATCTATTGCCTTCTTGCCAAACTACAAGAAATCTGCATCGTTCATGCATGAGCGATTTGTGTGCGCCAGTCTTAGTTCAGTTGGACCATCCGCGCCACTGCAACGATTTCTTTGAAACTGAAATTCGACATCTTCTTCTTGGGATTGTAGGTCCGTGTGAACTGGAACGTGAATTCCGGCGCTGAGCTGATGCCCGCCGCTGGCTCCGACTGTCGAACAATCCAGCATGCTGAGTGTAGATGCTTGGTCGCTGCCACGGTACGTCCTCTGACGGTGCATTGGATGGAGCGTCTTTTCCGCAGACGGCGTCTTCCCAGCCTCCCCCACTGCGGTAAGGCAGCCCGCGCCGAAGCGTGGACGCAAGAGTTCCAAGACCTTGGCGCTGCCCTGTTCGAGGGTGTGTACCCTCGACGGCATGGTCTCGTGAACGATTTGATACGTACCTTGTTCCCACTGCCTAGAGCATGCCGTAATGCCGCACGATTTCTCCACATCGCTCTCTTGGCCCTGCTTGCCGCATCCGGCGCCAGCGACGCCTGAGCCGCCGCCGCGACCGATTCAGCACATTCGGAGAAATCATCCGCCTGTCAGAGCAATGGGAGACCAGCCTTGAAGTAGAGCTTAATGCCTTCCTTAGAGGGGCTAAATACCCTAGTTTCGGTGGCTATCGCGGCGGTGGTGGCTGCTGCTTAGGCAGGGCCATGTTACCCTAGGTAGTGCGGTGCAGAGGAGCTGTGCAAGGTGAACTGTGGTTTGTTCGAGAAGGGGAGTGAAAGACTAATAGTAGGTTTGGACTATGGGCACGCGTGAAAATAACCATCTCCGATTTCCTTAGAGGGTAATAATTCGACACTCGTTACATTAACCGTTCAATCTTTATTTCCCTTCTCAACATAAGAGTGCGAACGTATTAAAAAGATCGGTCGTGGCTATCCACCTCATCGGGCAATGTACCAGGACATGTAGGAGTCCAAGTTTCATTTTATAAATGTTGACGATTGAGCCCTTATGTTTATACGATATTATTTCTATGCCACCATGTACCATCGACTATAGCAAGACCATGTGGCGTGGCGTGTTTTCTTTTTTTAAAGGGCATCAGAAACAGGGGATGCCGATGTGGCATGTTTTCTAACTGGTGGGCCCGCCTCCTCCACCTTCGATGGCGTGCATCCCAGGTTCGAGGGCTGGTGCCGCCCACCAACACATTATTGTGAAATTTTCCATGTGGAACCTGAATTCCGGTGCTAAGCTGATGCCCGCCGCCGGCTATGGCTGTCGAACATAGAGAATTCTAAGAGAAGCTACTAAAAATAAATACTTCAAATTCTGAAAGTAATAAAATTAGATACATTACAATTTTGTCTCAAAGGTAATACACATACTGCTGATCGTAATAATATAAATACAGTACAAATATCTACTTCGAAAAATAGACCTGAAAGTGCTAGCAAATAACTTAGGATGAATATAGGATTCATTCTCCCTTATATATTTCGTCGACGGCGGCTCCCGCGTGCTGCAACACATGTTCAGAGAACTCTCTCCGTCTGCAATGTGCTGCCAGTATCTCGTCTAGAGGGTAAGACCTCGGTGCATGTTCTAGACTAAAGCCATGCATTACCATTGTTGGTTCCTCTTCCTAGGCTTGAACCTCATGATCATACAGTCTGATATAATTCTTGTAGTATACAGAATCGGGTTTGACTGTGGGGTGTAACCTGGTGTCAATAGAGATAGACCGAGTAATCAACGAAGAGGGCATGACTTCCAATGTCACTGACGGCCTCGAGAGAGCGGTTCTCTGTGTCCACCCGGTACAACACCAGTTGCCCTTTGGCGAAATCCCCGTTCAACACAAGAAGCAGATCACCATCTGACTCCACAAGGTAAAATTTGTAAGTTCCACGTACCTGTTCAAAGACTGGGGCTGAAATTATTTTGGTCACCGTGACAGTGCTCGCGCGCTCTTCTAACTGGATGTTGGTCGACAAGATGTCTCCATTCTCAAGTAATGCATATACTTCCCCTCGGAATGCCATCATGCAGTCTAGAAGTGTATCAGGAGGTGGCAAATACAATCTTTCTCCAAATGATTCATTGATTTGCCCCATTGGGATGCTCTCATGGGCCCATGCAATATGATCTGGATAATCAGTGCAAACGAACACCATCATCGGGGACTTCGTCACGACGACGGATTGCAGAAGATCAAATCGTATGTGTGCTTGAAACTCAGTGTTAGGGTGGGTTTGTTTGGGCTGTGGCTGGCTGGCTGTGCCGCTGTTTAAAGAAAGCTGCTGTGTAGCAGAAGCTGCTTTTCTATGTTTAGCTATTTGGCTAGTTGGCTGGCTATCTAGCGGTATGCTAAGAAATTGTCTGAAATACCCTAGAGTTTCTAGAACATGTACTCCCTCCGTCTCAAAATAGATGTCTCAAATTTTTCTAAATTTAGATGTATCTTATACTAAATAGTGTTTAGATACATCCAAATTTTGATAAATTTTCGATATCTATTTTGAGACGAAGGAAATATAACTATTGATTAAAGTGTATAAGCGTATACATCAATGTAAAATACCATGAACGATTGACCCTGTATAATTCATACATCATCTCTGCGATCCTAACGTTCATAATTTGCACAGTTCAAATAGCTCACACGCACACTATTAAACTGAATTTCTTTAAACATCAACTATTAAACATCAGGAGCACTAACAGCAACAACCAATCGTGCACTGTTTTGGAACCTAACAAATTAACTATTAACTAATTAACTTTTTTATATGTTATGATGTTGATTTTTTTTGGCTATAGGTTCTCCACGCCTGAATAATTGATAGTAATATCAATTCAATTCAATTTTATGCTCACGTTGCCTCCACGCCCGAATAATTGATAGTAATATCAATTTAATTTAAATTTATGCTTGGGTCAGTCCTCCGCGTCCGAATTATTGATAGCAATATCAATTCGGTGTTCACATGCATATGCAGCCAAGGCAACGTGGAGGCAGCACCAAAATACCTCCATTAACTTGCAACATGTGCTCATGAACCTATAAAAAAGAGTTACAAAGGCTATAAGGCCTATAAAGGCTAGGAAGCCTACAAAATAGGTCCATGATGCGAAAGAAGAAAGAAGAGGAAAATAATGGAAGAGAAGACTCTTGAAGGCTGCTCTCGCTTATAAAATCAGATAGTCGCAGCGAAAAGAACACATACACCAGCACCAGCCATCCAGCAACCAGCAGAGCAGAGAGCCAGTGCTAGCAAACTCTCAGTTCACTAGTAGTAGTTGTAACCTTCTCCCTATAATAAAAGCCACTATATTGAAGACACTTGTACCATAAGCTTGGAGAGGTTGTAAGGTAATTTTCTTTATCTTCGTGTAAGCCCTTCGGGGGTTTCTCGAAAGGGAAAACCATATGTAAGCTATATTGTGGAAATGAAGTAGTGTCCATATTAGATACTCCTATAGTATAAGGAGTATTTGTTGTAGGCGTAGCCTGCTCAGCCTAGGAGACATGTCTATCGATGGATTGTTGGGGCGTGAGAAGAAGCTAGTCAGGGCGTGAGAACGACGACGGACCACAGACGGTTGGCGTTCGCTACTTTCCTCTATTTTGTCTGTTCCGTGTTGAAACAGGTGCAAGAGAATGGTGCAAGGAATGGCAGTCACCGTAAATAGGTTAAACTATAGTGGCAAAGCAACGTACTGGTTCAACTTTGAGTAGCGAAGCGGCGGGAAGCACCTCTCAGGGTGCTTTGGCCGCGCAATGTATTGGTTGCTTTCGCTTTTGGAAAGCCAGCTACAAAGCCGAGCTGTTTGTTTCAATCCTCTCGCTTATTCATGTGGAAAGCTGGGAAAAGCCCAAACAAACAACTCCTTAGACTTATGAGTGATTGGGTTCAGAAGACGAATCTGGTACGACTCCACCCTCTGAGCAAGCACGATGACGCCACGAGAAACACCGACAGAGTAGAATCTTTTGGAAGAAGAGGGCATCAGTTAGCACTAAGATGTTTACAATGGAAAATACCAGTAAATGAATGATATATATATAGAATCTTCGGATGTGAATGTGAACCTGCGATGGGCGTCCATTAGATTCGTCCTGAAGCAACGACCAGTGGCGAGATTGAGGAAGGTGAAGTCACCAACATCTGGAAGTGTGTGATCTATCATGATCCAGTTGTTGCGATGGAATTCGGGCACCTTTAAAGTGCAGCGCCAATCGGTGCAGACTTCCCGACAAGCAGCATAGGTGTCGACGTACTCCTATTTCTCTAGCAAGTAGTCGGCGATCTTGCGAAGTGGGTCGGCCGAGAGATCATACCAGTTCCTATTCATCCGGCTACTGGCCATGGCTTACGTGCGGGAATGTTTTGATCGAGGAAGAAAGAAGACCTACCACTACGAGGAGAAGAAGAAGAGGAGAAAAAACGAGGGAGACGAAGCGGAACTGCCACTACGAGGAGACGAGGAGACGAGGGAGAAGAAGCGGAACTGCCGCTTCAAGTTTGGATCAACAGGCTTTTTTCAGAACTAGCGCGTGAACCAGCCATGCACTGCATGCAAGTTTTGATCAAACAGACTGACATGTGGGACCTGCTAAAAAAGTCCGTGAAGTGCTATTGTGCATAGTGTGCTGACAGGTGGCATGTTTTCTGAGTGGCAGGCCCGCCTCCTCTACCTTTGACGGCGCGTGTCCCAGGTTCGAGGGCTGGTGCCGCCAACAACACATTATTGTGCAATTTTCCATGTTTTGTCGCAACCAGCTCCACTCCGCTCCGCTCCTCTGCTCCTGCCACTACCACTTCGCTCAGTCATGCACCGCTCTCGTCGTCCCCTTGGGTCGTCATCCTCCCACCCTCCCCTCCCTGCCATCCCCTCACGTCCCCTCCCTTCCCCTTCCCGCCCTGTCTACTTGCCGCCGTCCATCGCCTAGGCGCGTCTAGAAAAGAAAATCGAGAGTAGGTCGTTGGGTTAGGCGCCCAACGACGCTGGTGATCCGAATCCCGCTCGGAGATGGATCTTGCGAGACTTGAGAACATGGAGATGGGTCCTGCGCGGCTAGAGAGCATGGAATCTCCTTCAAGTCTGGAGAGCACAGAGGACAACGAAACAGGGGAAGAGGAAGCGGGGTGTAGAGCTTTGGAGGTATGGAGCCCGGAGAAGGTGCAGTGCGTCCACATTGAAGGGTAAGAACTGTGATTCCTTTTCTGCATACCCCAATTAGTGTTTCTAGTCCCGTGGTGATGGCAAGGATATGTGTTGGTAACCGCATGACGTCTGTACATCTTTTCCTTGAGCATGATGCTTTGTCAAGCGAGCATGAAGGCACTAAAATGTGTGGAGGTGCGAATGATGATGAGAAAGCATATCTAGACGTGGCTGGTGACCCTGATAGGATGGAGAGTAGGGAATATTTGGTTGATTCGAACTTTGAGCCTGACTATGGGACTGATGAGGAAGAGGAATGTGAAGATGTGGAAATGGGATGTAGATACGATGACGAAGACGAGGATAGGCCAGTGATACACTTTGACAGGGATAATCCTACAATTGATGAGGGGACTATCTTTAAGAATGTGGAGGACTGCAGATATGCAGTTGCAACCTATGCAATTAGAGTTGGGTTCAAATTTATCATTGAAAAGAGCGACCAAAAGAGATTTAGGGTGCACTGTAGGGAAAGTAATGTGTGTAAATGGAGATTACATGCATCTCCAATGCATGATCGACACCCATTTCAGGTTGCAATAGCTACATTTAGTTTCAGTCTTTCTCATATTTATTCTGCTGATAACTAGGTCTGAATTATTTGGATTCTTATCGAATGCAGATCAAAGTAAACACGAAGAAACACAATTTCCCTAATACTTCTTTAAGTGATAAAATTAGACCGGCGACTACCAAGTGGATTTCTGCTACTGTACTTGACTGGGTGAGGCAGGATCATAACATTGGACCTGCTGAACTCAGAGCAAAGATTAGCAAAAAATTTAACGTCCTGGTTCCTTACCACAGAGTCTTTGATGGGAAGGAGATGGCTCTAGACTTCATTCAAGGCAAGTGGAATGACAATTTTCATATCTTGTATAGTTTCAAAGCTCAGGTAGAGAAAACATCACCTGGTAGTGTCGTTGACATTGATTACGAGGTTGTGAAAGGAAGAGAAAAGGTCTCGAGGGGGGTCAGGTATAAGCAGGCAGATAAGATATACTTTAGGAGATGTTTTGTCTGCCTGAAGCGATGCTGAAAGGGGTTCCTAGATGGCTGCAGGCCATACTTGGCAATAGGCACAACTTCTTTAACATGGAAGTTCAAGGGACATGTTGCTTCTGCTTGTGCTTTGGACGCGCATAATTGGCTTCTATCCGTAGCTTATGCTGTTCTTGAGGGTGAATCAAATGAAAGCTGGACATGGTTCATGTAGAGACTATGGCAGTAATTGGTCACCCTGAAGGATTGGTGATACACACTAGTGCATGCCAGGGTCTTGAGAATGCTGTTGATGCTGTGTTTCCTGGGGTTGAGCATAGGGAATGCATGCGGCACCTCGCTACTAACTTCATGAAGAAGTTCAAACGAAAGATCTTTGAAGAGGACTTGTGGCGATCAGCATACACATACACCCCAAGCACGCATGCTACTTACTTGAAGAACATGTATGTAGTGCCAAAGGTGAAAAAAATACCTTGAAGAACATCACACCAAGCTATGGGCCAGAAGCAAGTTTGGTGAGTTAAGCAAGGTGGATTTTGTTTGCAATAATTTGGCAGAGAGTTTCAATGATAAGATTTTGGGCATGAAGACACTTGGAATTGTTATTTTGTTGGATGCAATAAGATAGTGCATAATGGTGAAGATAGATTTAAGGCAAAGAATTTGTGCAAGAAATTTTTAGGCCATAAAATAGTTCCAAAGGTGGTTATGTTACTGAATGCAAGAACCAGGGCAATGAGAATGATAAAGATGAGGATGGTCAGAAGTTCCAGAACATTGGATGAGGTTTATGCAGAATACAAGCGTGGAAGTGAACGGAGGTACACTGTAGACATTAGAGACAAGACTTGTTTCATGCAGGCAGTGGCAGATTACTGGTCTACCATCTCACCATGAAATTTACTTCATCTTAACGCTTAGAGGTAGTGGGGTTGAAATAGAGAACTATGTCGACAACTATTTATCCATGGACAAGTTTGCTGCAACTTATGCATAAAATGTACCACCTATGGCCAATGAAAAGGATTGGGAGATTATCGATCCAGGGTTCAAACTTCAACCACCAGTTCTTAGGAGGACACCTGGGAGGCCTAGAAAGCTAGGTATCGAAGCCTCCACCGATAAAGGTTCAAGGCTAGGAGCTAGGAAAAAGAAATGCAAACGTTGTGGCGGATTCGGCCATATCAAGAGGTTCTGCAAAAACCTAGTTGGACATGATATTGTCCCTGTTCACACCTTGGTGGCAGAAAATGAGGCTTCTCAGCCAGAACTGGAGGAAGAGCAGCGCGAAGATGAAGAACTTGAGAAAGTGCAGCAGGTGGAGGAAAACGGTGATGAGAACTCGAAGGAAAACATATGTATGCAACCAATTTATGAAGAAGTGGAGGTGCCGGCGAGAAAAGGGTGTGAAAAGAAACAAAAGGGTAAGCGGAACAGGGAGGAAAGGGCAAATAATGGAGGTGTATTATAATATGAAGAAGTTGCAGGGTGATTGAGGATGTTCTTGAGGATCTTTCGGCTAACTGCATGAGAAATAATAAATCCCTGCCAATTTCATCTTTGTACGATTCTCCAGATGAAAGGTAAGCTTAAAAATTGTTTTATTTGCCATTTTATCACTTTTTTAATCCTCATCAACTGATGCTTAATGCAGCGTGGGCTAGCAGACTAATAAGAGGAGCAGAAAGATGCGGGCACAGTAACATCGTATGTTGAATTATATCATTGAAACTAAATAGTCGTTTCGTCTTTTTTTATATATGGCGCGTGCAACGTGTCTGTCATGGGGTCATGTGGACCAGATTACAATTTTTTAAATAATATTACACTAATTTTTTACCTGTGTATGGACGCAGCTACTAGTTCCCATTTCCCTTGGGTTCCCATCTCCTCTGGCGCACTCCAGAATTATGGTTGTGCCATCAAGTAGCAGAGTCAGTGTATTGTCCCATCAGATGTGAGCGCAATGACTTTGTTTGTTCAGAATTTGACGACTTTTGATTAGTTTGAAAGACAGAGAAACCTAAAACATGTATCTAGACATGTTTTGGGTATAGACACATTTATTAAATATCTAAAAAAACTAAGTCAGTTATATCTGGACAGGAGTAGTACACTATTACAACACGCTCGATCCCTTCTCCTCCGACGCACTCCAAATTATGGCTGTGCCATCAAGTGCTGGGAGAAGAGTCAGCGTATTGTCCCATCCGATATGCCAGGAACGCGCGAACTTTATTTTTAGGATCAGACGAGTTTCGACTAGTTTCAAAGACAAAGACAAGTAAAACATGGCCAACATATATAGATTATGACGATAATCGACTATGACTCAAGTGACCCAGATCCAAAGGGGGCATTAAGATACCGTACATAGAATTAATTTATGCTTAAGTGGCCCTAATCGACTATGACACTCCCGTAGTCTCCATCATCGACGATGTTGTCCGCGTCACCGCCAGCCTCCTCCGCGTCGGAATCGATATCGACGTTCCCAGCAGTGTTCCTCCACCTCATGGATTCTTCACGGTGCGACGCATCGATAACGGTGGAGGTCGTACGCCCAGGCACTGCCTAGAAGTGCTGCCTCCCTTCAGGGTTGCACAGATCCGGGTGGACCTCCCGCTGGTGGGTTCCGCACAGCTCAATCAACGCAGCCTGCTCCTTTTTGAACAACTTTCGCCAGTACGCGCTCGTGCGCGAGTACCGTGCCATTGCCGTCTTCCGCTCCGGCAGCTGGCGGCGACGCTCCTCGATCTGCCCCGCCAACGCGTTGTGACGCAAGAGCGACGCGACCGGAACCCCAGCGTAGCTGAGCTCAAAGTCGGTCGGAAGCCTCGCAAACGGTGGCGTCAGTATGCCGTCGTGGGCGAACATCTGAGCCTCGTGCAAGCTGAGTTTGGGCCTCTCCCTCGCCATGGCGATGAAGGAACACGATCTGAGCTTTGGCCCCGGGGTTAAGGGCAAGGACATAGGCCCAACGTGGTTCCCACTGCCAATCAGTTCGCAGAACTGATTTCTCGCGGATCGCCATCGTGAAGGACATCCTTACCGTCCACGCACCATGATCCAACGACGCCTAACAATCGGGGATCGGGTCTTCTAGAAGCCCGAAGAGGTTGATGGTTAGCTCTGCGTCCCGATTGTTTGTGGCCAACGGCTGTCGTTGAAAATAGTACACATTCAATGCCACTAGTGGATCCATATGTGGTTTGTGAAAAGAACACACATGCAATGACTCTAGCTATGGTTAATGACAAGAACACACATGCAATGACTCTAGCTGTGGTTAATGAGAAGAACACACATACAATGACACTGGTGGATCCATGTGTGGTCTCTGAAGAGAACACACATTTCAATAACAGTGGTGGATCCATATGTGGTTTGTGAAAAGAACACTCATCCAGTGACTCTCGATGTGGTTAATGAGAAGAACACACATGCAATGACACTGGTGGATCCATAGGTGGATTGTGAAAAGAACACACATGCAATGATAAAAAGAACACACATGCAATGACACTGGTGGATCCATGTGTGGCATGTGAAGAGAACACACATTTCAATGACACTGGTGGATCCATATGTGGTCTTTGAAAAGAACAGTCATGAAATGACTCCATATGTGGTCTCTGAGAAGAACACACATGCAATGACACCGGTGGATCCATAGGTGGATTATGAAAAGAACACACATGTAATGAGTCTAGTTGTTGTTAGTAAAAGAACACACATGCAATGACACTGGTGGATCCATGTGTGATGTCTGAAGAGAACACACATTTCAATGATAGTGGTGGATCCATATGTGGTTTGTGAAAAGAACACTCATCCAGTGACTCCAGTTGTGTTGTCTGTGAAGAACACACATGCAATGACACTCGTGGATCCATAGGTGGATTGTGAAAAGAACACATATGCAATGACTCTAGTTGTTGTTAGTAAAAATAACACACATCCAATGACACTGGTGGATCCATGTGTGGTCTCTGAAGAGAACACACATTTCAATGACACTGGTGGATCCATATGTGGTCTTTGAAAAGAACACACATGCAATAACTCTAGGTGTGGTTAATGAGAACAACACACATGCAATGACACTGGTGGATCCATATGTGGATTATGAAAAGAACACACATGCACTGACTCTAGTTGTTGTTAGTAAAAAGAAATCACATGCAATGACACTGGTGGATCCATGTGTGGTATCTGAAGAGAACACACATTTTAATGCCACTGGTGGATCCATATGTTGTCTTTGAAAAGAACAGTCATGAAATGACTCCACATGTGGTCTCTGAGAAGAACACACATGCTATGACAATGGTGGTTCCATATGTGGTCTGTGAAAAGAACACACATGCAATGACTCTAGCTGTGGTTAATGAGAAGAACACACATGCAATGATACTGGTGGATCCAGAGGTGGTCTCTGAAGAGAACACACATGCAATGACACTGGTGGATCCATGAGTGGTCTCTGAAGAGAATGCACATGCAATGACTGTAGATGTGGTTAATGAGAAGAACACACATGCAATGACACTGGTGGATCCATAGGTGGATTATGAAAAGAACACACATGCAATGACTCTAGTTGTTGTTAGTAAAAAGAACACACATGCAATGAGACTAGTGGATCCTTGTGTGGTCTCTAAAGAGAACACACATTTCAATGACACTAGTGGTTCCATATGTGGTTTGTGAAAAGAACACACATGCAATGACTCTAGATGTGGTTAATGAGAAGAACACACATGCAATGACAGTGGTGGATCCATATGTGGATTGTGAAAAGAACACACATGCAATGACTCTAGTTGTTGTTAGTAAAAAGAACACACATGCAATGAAACTAGTGGATCCATGTGTGGTCTCTGAAGAGAACACACATAGCAATGACACTGGTGGATCAATATGTGGTCTTTGAAAAGAACAGTCATGAAATGAGTCCAGATGTGGTCTCTGAGAAGAACACACATGCAATGACACTGGTGGATCCATTGGTGGATTGTGAAAAGAACACACATTGGAGTGACTCTAGTTGTTGTTAGTAAAAAGAACACACATGCAATGACACTGGTGGATCCATGTGTGGTCTCTGAAGAAAACACACATTTCAATGACACTGGTGGATCCATATGTGGTTTGTGAAAGGAACAGTCAGGAAATGACTCTAGATGTGGTCAATGAAAGAATACACATTTCAATGACAATGGTGGTTCCATATGTGGTGTAGGAAAAGAACACACATGCAATGACTCTAGCTGTGGTTAATGAGAAGAACGCACATGCAATGACACTTGTGGATCCATAGGTGGATGGTGAAAAGAACACACATGCAATGAACTCTGGTGGAACCACATGCAATGACACCGTGGATCCATGTGTGGTCTGTGAAGAGAACACACATGCAATGCCACTGGTGGATCCAAATGTGGTCTGAGAAAAGAATAGTCATGAAATGGCTCCAGTTGTTGTTAGTAAAAAGAACACACATGCAATGTGATGGCTCAATGTTGATGTAGAGCTCGTTGGGAACCCCAAGAGGAAGGTATGAGAAACACAGCAGCAAGTTTCCCTTGACGGGTTCGTAGCATGGAAAACAAAAAATTTCTACCGCAAGAACGAACAAAACCCAGATCTAATCTAGATAAAAGCCAAGATCTAATCTATTAGACATGTGCAACGAGATAGAAAGCAACTAACCCTCGTAGATCCGAAAGTGTTAACAAGCTTAGATCTCGTGGTTGATGTAGTCGATCACTTGCCGATCTCAAGATCATGTGGACGATCCTTCCGGCGTCGCGTTCCAGCAGCCCTTCCGCAGTCGGTCAAGTGGACGATCCTTCCGGCGCCGCGATTCGGCAGCGCTTCCGCAGTCGGTCACACGTGCGGAGTCGAAGTAGACCTTCCTCTCCCCGTTCCAGCGAGCAGCGGAGGTAGTAGGTCTTCTCCACGAATCCCAGAAGCACGACGGCGTGGTGGTGGTGGAGTAGAGAATTCTGCAGGGCTTCGCCTATGGCTGTGCAGAAGAAAGGTGGAGGAGAGAGGCGGCAGAGATTGGGTGTTATGGGAGTGCACCAAGAGGGGGCGCCCCTGCCCTTCTATTTAAGGGGGGATGCGTGCCTGGGGAGGGGGAGTCCTAGTAGGACTCCCCTCCTATGGCCGGCGGTGGGAAGGGGGGAGGAGTCCTCCTCCCCCACGAATCCGTGTCTTGCCCCACTAGGTTTCCTTTGACCCTTTCTTGGTTTTCAAGCAAACTCCAAGAAATCCTCTAGAACCTTCCAGAACATTCCGAAACCTTCTAGAATCTCCATACAAACACTCCGGAACATTTCCTAACTTAGAAAATGATCCCCAATATATGAATCTTATTCTCCGGACCATTCGGATCTCCTCGTGATGTCCCGGATCCATTCCAAGACTCCGAACAACATTCGGTCTCCAACGCACATTCCATATCTACTTAAAACAACTTCGAACCTTAACTGTGTCACCCTATGGTTCGCGAATATGCAGACATGATGAAGACACCTCTCCGATCAATAACCATCAGCGGGATCTGGAGATCCATAACGGCTCCCACACACTCAACGATGACTTCGTGATCGATAGAACCATTAACATATGAAACCAATTCCCTTTGTCACGCGATACTATACTTATCCGAGGTTTGATCGTCGGTATCTCCATACCTAGTTCTACCTCGTTATTGATAAGTACTCTTTACTCGTTCCATGTTATGTCATCCCTTGTGACCCAGTCACATGCTTGCAAGCTAATTAGATGACATTCCACCGAGAGGGCCCAGAGCATATCTATCCGTCATATGGATGGACAAATCCCAATCTTGGTCCATGCGCTTCAACACATACTTTCAGAATACCCAATGACACCTTTATGACCACCCAGTTACGAAGCGGCGTTTGATGTCATCAAAGTACCCATCCGATGATGGTGATTAACATAACCTCATGGTCGAAGGATTAGGTTACTATGTATTTTAAAGCTTATAGCAAACGAACTTAATGACTTGATCTTATGCTATGCTTACTACGGGTGTGTGTCCATCACATCATTCTCCTAATGATATGATCTTGTTATTAACGACATCCAATGTCCATGATCAGGAAACCATGATCATCCATTAATCAACAAGCTAGTTTAACAAGAGGCTTACTAGGGACTCTTTTATGTTTACAAAACACACAAGTATTAATGTTTCCAGTTAATACAATTATAGCATGGGATGTAAACATTTATCATAAACATAAAGATATAATAATAACCATTTTATTATTGCCTCTTGGGCATATCTCCAACAGTCTCCCACTTGCACTAGAGTCAATAATCTAGTTAAAAAACTGTGCATTCAACACCTATGGCTTTCTGGTGTTGTATAGACACTATTGCTAGTGGTAAACATAATCTTCAGATCTGACACTTCCAGGTCCGTGTGTATTTTGCGTGTCCTTGCGTCTCTACGCATTACTCATTCTCTAATGAGATGGCATTGTATAAATTTGGTCCTTTGGTGAGACCTTTAGTTCCTTGGGATTAAATCATGTCGATACAATTGTCGTACAATGTATCTTCATAGTATTATCCCACTATGAACCACACCTAGTTTGATAACAAACTACTTAACACAAATGCCCTCCTTTGCTGCTACTATAGCAGTTATATACTTAGCCTTTTGTTGTAGTATCCGTCACAATATCTCAACTTTGGAACTCATCCAAATCCATCCTGGAACATCCTTTCCATTATATTGTGCCACCCATAGTCTAAATTGAGATAAATTTAATTTGTATCTTGTGACAAAACTAGTATCTATGTAATGCTTTACATCCCTCAGTTATGAAACCAAGGTTTAATCGAACCAGTAGGAGCAAGGAAACACCCCAAAGGTGTTGCTAGCTGAGCCTTGGCAGGCCGCACTACCGATGCTAGTAGCAACGTGGAGACCTGCACAACACAACCACAGAACTCTGCCCCCAACTTGCGATGAGGTGGTCAATCTCACCGTGTTTTGCTGAAAACAAAGGATTAAACGTATCGAATGGAAAGAAGTAATAGTTTGCAGAAAGTAGACACAAAGCAGTAAATAGTTTATAGATTGTATGTAAAGAAAAGGACTGGGATCCATAGTTCACTTGAGGTGGCTCTCCTTAATATAGATAACATGCTGGGTGAAAAAATTACAGCGGGGCAATTGACAAACATCGATAAAGCAATACATGCATATACTAATCATCTTGACTCCTTTGAGACTTGATTGGGCATTACAACTGTAACTACCTCGGTGAATTACGCTCTTAGTTACATGCCTGGATGAACGAAAGTGGTTAAAATAGTACGGTGGGGCCCAGGGCCACTCACGGTAGACCATTCGGCCGTCCTAACCACTTTCAGAACATCAGGACAAGAATGAGCGGCGTAATCGGCAGGCGAAGGGATCAACTACATACACAAATGAGTATGTATGCAAGCCACATACAACAGTCCTAAGAGCCATTCCATCTAAAAGAAATAGAAATATTGCAACGCCATACGGCAAGATTCAAATATCCTAGATAGAGATAATAATTTAGGATAGCTCCTCATACAACACACATCAGAGTATCAGACGGAAGCGGAAAACAAGATCCGAGTATGGATAAAAAGCAAATCAGCATAAGATGCCACATAAATAAACACGTCCCGCCCACAGATCTCACGGATCCCCGTTCCCGGAATCTCTACACTGAATGATCGTTGCCAACATCATCTGTCTCCTCCACCCAGTATCCATCTTGCGGGTACACCTGTTCATCTGAATCAAACAATTTATCGTGTGAGACCCTAGGGGTACTCAGCAAGTCTTTATGCCACTAAAGGGGACTCAACCTGGGTGACGCAGTTGCAACAAAATATAATATCTAACGATTCTATAGATACTGGCTAACCATCCGCCTAACCAATGATAGACAGATGTCCGTGAATTAAGAACAACAGTTATACCAGTATAATTAACAGATCCATCCTCCTCCTGGCTTACCACCGAGGAAGCGGACGAACAACCCCCATCATCCGTTGGCAGTTTTATTAACCATTCCATGAGTATTGCACTATTTACTTGTCAAGTACTTAGTGAAATTAAAATCGGTACTTTAGTTATACTTTTCTATGATCGAGAAACTGTGCTCCAAGTCGTCCATAACCGCGGACACGGCTTTCAGAAAGATTTACCCTACAGGGGTGCACGAATAGCAACACACACTCGATCAACCTCGGAAAAACCAACTCAAAACCCAACGAGGCATTCACGACAAAGCGATCACGGGATTCAGAAATATTTCAGGGGGCCACCCCATTAAGCTACCCGCAACAAAGTTGGCCGGCTCCGAGACGGACCCAAGGTTTGCGTCAATGGCTGTAAACGACTGAAAACCCGAAAGTATGACTGGGCTTGTCGATACCGTGAAAAAACTCCGCATCCAAAATAGTACAGGTGCTCCACGCACAATCTTAAATAAACAGTAAAGCATGGCATAAGTACAGGATAGTAACAAAGCCCCAAACAACTTTGTGGCCCCAAAAAATAACAATGAATCAAGCTCTAGCTCAGGGGGGTCCATAAGGCCTCCGGGATGTGGATAGTGTGAATAGTCAAGGAACAGGAATCAAGTACTCGGGGTCCTATGGGACACAAGTGAGCATGAAAAACCAAATAGCAGATATTGCTCACCGGTGCCTCTTTCATTAGTTACCCCATTACTACACAGTTTAAGTTGTTTAGGTACCTCATGATTCATCAGACCCTCACATACCCTACTCATGCTTTTCTACGACTCGCATGGCTCAAACAACTCCTTTAGTAATGGCTCATGGGATGGAGGAACAAGCTTCGATGGGGTTTAAAAGTAAAGGCTATGCAGTACTTGGGATTCAATTTAATGCAATCGCAACTCAATGATGCAAGAATAAGATAGAGGCAATAGGTACTATATGTATGCAAGCATGTGGTAGTGCTTGCCTGGCAGCTCAGTTGAAGCGAGAGATGGATCTGGGTAGTACTCATGTGATTCCTGGTAATTCTCCTGCTGGGCGTCTATTCGAAGAAGAACCAAACAAACAAGGGCCAACATAAATAAAGTGCATAAGCATATGAATTAATATGTGACAAGCAAACAAGCATGCCATGATGAATGGTGCACAATTTACATGACATTAAAGTAGCATGGCAAGGGTGAGGTGTGGATACAAGAAATAAAGCATCTTATTATTTATTTAACCAAGTTTTATTGCCATAAACAGTTCAGATTTTTAATAATGACATGATGCATGCTTCAATTCATAGCAAGGAGTGCATATATAGAACGGGCTCATCGCGTTGATCGATTTAGACATCTTATTTTCCAAATTTGGAGTTATAGAATTAAAGTTATTAATTTATTAAGAAAAGGGCATTTATTTGTAATTTTAATCAACTCGAAATTTTAAAGTGCTCAAATAATATTTTGAATGGCATATTTGAATTCCTCACATTTTTCTGATTCAAAAACATATATCATTTGTATTATTTGGATTTGTATTTTAAAAGTTATTTAAAATCTGATTTGAATTTGAATTTAAACAATTTCGAATTTGTTTTGTTTAAACAGCTAAACAAGAAAACTTTTATTACTCAGACCGACCCAGCCACAGTCACTGATGGGTGGGCCAGCTGCTGGCAGGGACACACGCGCGCGGAAAAGTTTTTCTCACCGCGGCCTGACCTAGCTACTGCGATTGACAGGCGGGACCAGCGGCTACGGGCCCACGTGACAGCGGCTGAGCACGCAGCGGCTGACCGGTGGGGACGCACTGGACCGCAGGTTAGGGCTACAAAACTACGGGTGCATTTTTGCAAAAAGTGTACAGCGGCTGGCAGGTGGGGTCAGCTGGACCGCAGGGTTGAGCGGTAAACAAAACAGGGGGGTAAGTGCAAAAGGGGAGGCGCACTGTGGATCTTCCTCTCGGTCTGACGACTAGATCCGCGCGCGGCAGAGGCGGTGAGGAGCGGGGGATTGAACCGGGGTTCTGGGCGTGCGCTGGGGGCGGTAGCCACTGCGGTAGCTTGGGTTTGGTGTCAGGTGGGGGCTAGACGGCCAGATGAGGCTCCGCGCGGCGCAGGGCGTGCAGACAACAGTGACCAACGGCGCACCGAGGGCGTTCGGTGAAACGCCCGGCGAGGCAGAGGGCCTACGGCGAGGCGGAGGATGTCTAGGCGTTAGAGGGGCTTACCGCGGGGTGGCTGACGGCGGCGGATCGGCTTGGGGCGCAGCAGGGCGACGACGAGGCTGGCGGCCGGCGCGATTAGGGTTTCGGCAACGTTGCGGTACTGCGGCGGACGTGGGGCCTTTCCTCCTCGCTGGCGCGTACGTGGCGAAGCAGAGGACCGTCCTTGGTCTCCTCGACCACCTCCCCGTCAACCACGAACGCCGGAACGATGGAGCGGCGGTGTTGCTGGCGGGAACAGCGAGAGGAGATGGCGTCGGAAAGAAGAAGAAGGAGGGAAGAGGCAGGGGCTCTGGGTGGATCTGGCGACGCAAAGGAGGCGTGGGGCGGAGGATAAGCGAGGGAGAGGGACGAGGGTGCCGTGTGGGAGCGGGCAGGAATAAAGGTGGCTAGGGTTAGAGGGAAATAGAGAGAGAAAGCTAGGTTAGGGTTTTTGGGGAGAGAAATAGAGAGAGAGGGAGAAGGGTATAGGAACTCAAATGATGCATGGTCATGGTATGATCAAGAAAAGGTGGAATGGAGGTGGTGTAGGGTGTTGGTATGCATGAGCAAGAGTGAGGGAAAAAGGACATGGGGATGAGTTTACATGATCAAACATGATTTTACTCATGTGAGGGAGATGAGGTGGAGATGATGAGAGAAAAAGAGAAGAGCTCACAAGAGAAAGGTTCCACTCAAAACAAAGAAAAACCAAAGAAAAGAAATGGTGTGGAAGATGGTTGCATGGCCCATGCAAAATATTAAATGCCATGTTTAAATTCTTGTGAAAAAAAATAATAACATGGGCATTATTCTTATGCATTCCCAAAATGTGGAATGGAGGCCAAGCAAAAGAAATTATAGTTGAATCCATCCCAACCCACATGAGCTAGAGTAAAAGCCAAAATAAAATAAAAGCCCATGGTAATTAGAGTGGTGGAATTATAAGGTGGTGAAAAGAAAGGTGATGGATTGAATAAAAGATATGCCCCAACTCAACTTGGGCATTAAACAATATATCATTAACCAAATACAATATCAAGAGGCTAATACAATTAATAATGCATATGAGAGAAGAACCAAAGAAACAGGGTTTTATATGATGCTCAAATGCAAGGTGGCATGATGACATGAGCATGATATAATTATGATGCAACAAATATATATAGGAAGTAGCCATTATATTACTAGACCAAGTAGCATTACAATTGTTAGACAATTGGGATGCTATAACTCTCCCCCACTAAACAAGAATCTCGCCCCGAGATTCTAGGAAGAAGAAGAAGACTCAAAGAGGGTAGGATACTTGGCACGGAGCTCATCTTCACGTTCCCAAGTGGCTTCATCAATGGAATGGTGCGACCACTGCACCTTGCAGAACTTGATGGACTTGTTGCGAGTCCTTCTTTCTACGACTTCAAGAATTTTTATGGGGTGTTCTTGATAAGACAGATCTTCTTGAAGATTGATGAGTTCATGGTCCACGGTCCTGCCGGGGTCCTTGAAGCACTTCTTGAGTTGAGAGATGTGGAAAACATCATGGACTTTGAGTTGATCAGGGAGCTCAAGAGCATAAGCTACTTCTCCTCTTCTTCCATGAATTTTGAAAGGACCGATGTATCTAGGAGCCAGATTTCCTTTGATACCAAAGCGGTGCGTGCCTCTCATGGGAGTGACATGAAGGTAAACGAGATCACCCGGGACATACTCCATGTCCGTGTGCTTTCTGTCATAATTGCTCTTCTGGCGACTTTGAGCATCTTCAGATTTTCAAGAATGATGTGAACTTTCTCAGCGCTTGAGTTACAATGTCGTGGCCAAACAATATTCTTTCACCTGCGCCCGACCAACCAATCGGAGTTCTGCATTTGCGACCATAGAGAGCCTCAAATGGTGCCATCTTTAGACTTTTCTGGAAACTCCAGCGATGGTCGGCGGCGGCGGCGGTGCTCCTCCGGCCTAGCGAGCTAGACGACGGGGACCGGCTCCTCGTCGCGGTCGCGTTCCCGGGGGCCGCGGCGGTCCTCCCTTCCCGAGGCGACGGCGGGCGGCGGCTGCTGGCGGTGGAGGCGGCGGCGCTCCGGCGAGCAATCGGCGGCGGTGGAGAAAAAAGACTAGGGTTTGCTTGGGGAGGCGTGCCCGGCTTATATAGGGGCGAAAACTTGGCGCGGGGGTCGTGGAGTTCGCCCCGGAATCGCCGGCGGTGGTTACGCTGACGCAGCGGCGGCGTCGTCCTCGAGCCGGACTCGGGGAGGAGGCGGCTGACGGGCGGCCCCGCCTGTCGGTCGGCTGCGCGCGGGAGCGGGCTGGCGCGGCTGCTGCCGCGGCTGCTGGGCCAGCCCACGCGCTACGTGCCGCTCGCTGCTGGCACACGCGTTAGATAGGTCCCCGGGCTGGCTCGGCTGGCCTGGTTAGGTTAGGTTTCGTTTTTTTAATCTTTTATTAATTTCTGAATTGCTATTTGTTTGATAACTTTTGCAAACGGACTCCGAATTAGACGAAATTTGTTTCTAAAATTTTGTAAAAAGAAGAGGGTTAGAATAGGACTATAAAATAACCCTTTTTCAAAGATTTTGGTGGTTAAAAAGCTTTTTACCCCTTTTGTCTATAATTTACTATGGGGTTTGAGAAAATACCTGATGCAAATTTTTGATATGTGATGCCATGATGCAATGATATGGTGCATGCTTCTAGTAACATCCGTAATGGCAAAAATTGGGATGTTACAAACCTACCCCCCTTAAGAAGAATCTCTTCCCCGAGATTCAGGTTGGTTAGCAAATAGGTGCGGGTGTTCTTTCTTCAGGTCTTCTTCACGTTCCCACGTGGCTTCTTCCTCGGAATGGTGATTCCATTGAACTTTGCAGAATCTGATAGTCTTGGTACGAGTAATTCTCTCGGCTATTTCCAGGATCCTGGTGTGCTTTGCCTCATAGGTGAGATCATTTTCCAATTGAACTTCTTTCAATGGAACTGTATCCTTTAGTGGGGTTTCAGCCATTTCTGGGTGACACTTCTTCAGTTGCGACACATGGAAAACATCGTGAACCGTTAGCACTTCGGGTAATTCCAACTGATAGGCAACTTTCCCTCTGCGACCCAAGATTTTGTAGGGGCCTATGAATCGGGGTGCTAACTTACCCTTGATTCCAAATCTCTTAACTCCTCGTAGTGGTGAAACTCGGAGATACGCACGGTCTCCCACTTCATAAGTCACATCCCTGCGCTTGGAATCAGTGTAACTCTTTTGTCTGGATTGGGCTATTTTTAACCTGTCTTGGATCTATCTCACTTTTTCTTCGGCATCCTTGATTACTTCAGGTCAAAACAGACTACGTTCTCCAACCCCACTCCATAGCAGCGGAGTCCTACACTTTCTGCCATAGATAACTTCAAATGGAGCCATCTTGATGCTAGTTTGGTAGCTGTTATTGTATGAGAATTCCGCATATGGCAAGTTATCCTCCCAGCTAGACCCATAGTCTAGCGCACAGGCTCTTAACATGTCCTCCAAGATCTGATTAACTCTTTCCGTCTGTCCATCGGTTTGTGGGTGGAAGGCAGTACTAAACTCCAGTCGTGTCGCTAGAGACTCGTGTAGCTGTCGCCAAAACTTAGAGGTGAATTGGGTTCCTCTATCAGAGACAATCCCCTTGGGTACACCATGAAGACTTATGATCCTTGACATGTAAATCCTGGCAAGTTTAGCTCATGATCACAATATGATAATGCATAGAGAGAGAGAGAGATGAACATATAGCTACCGTTAGAACCCTTAGCCTCGAGAGAGAACTACTCCCTCCTTATCATGGGAATCAGCAATGGTGATGGAGATCGATGGAGATGGCTCCGGGGGCACTTCCCCGTCCCGGCAGGGTACCGGAACAGAGACTTTCTGTCCCCGAATCTCCCCTTTGGTGGCGGCGGCGCTGCGGAACTTTTCGTTGCTGGAGGCTGATTATTTAGGGTTTTCACATCGGGAGGAATATATAGGCGAAAGGGCAAGGTCGGTGGGCGGCCAGGAGGCCCACACCACCTGGTGGCACGGCCAAGGGGGAGCCGCGCCACCCTATGGTGTGGCCGGCCCCTCTCCGTCTCGTCTTCTGGTACGTGTTGCCCTCGGTAAAATATTGACTTTGGCTTTTGTCCCGTCCAATTCCGAGAATATTGATTTTCTGACTTTCCTAGAACCAAAAACAGCAGAAAACAGGCAACTGGCACTATGGCATCTTGTTAATAGGTTAGTCCAAGAAAGTGTATGAAAAGTACTCCAAAGTTGGAACAAAACACACGAAAGTAGATAAAACCAAGCATGGAACATCAAAAATTATAGATACATTTGCAATGTACTAGTAGTGACACTAGTGGATCC